>ML681966.1:287083-366359 GCA_007922195.1 Podocnemis expansa
AGATGCTTCTCTTAAAAGTCATGGACTTAAGCATAACACATGCAAGTATCCATAATAATTCCTCACAAGACTAATACATACATTTCATAGTTATATTAACTAGCGTGTCACCACCTTTCACAAAAAGACATTACTTGATACACTATTGTAGTACAACATTGTATACAATCAGCTGATTTGATTGCTCAGCCTGTAGGGGGTTCAACCCCACTGTTCTCTATAGGTGTATGGAACCTGACTCAGTTTCTTTTTGCAACAGCACATTTTTACACGAACGGGAACTTAGTCTAAAACGCATGCTCCTGAATACTAGATTTCGACTGGTCACCTTCCATTCACAAGGAACAGAAACAGAAATGATGTCGTGTGACAAGAACACGCATGGCCTACAGACCCAAGGGTGGCTATGAAAATTACTATGCAGACCCTCTGCCACTTGTTGAAGGCTAGACCAAAATATAGCTGGATACAGGATAAGAAAAAGTAGGGGACCACAAAGTAAAAACAAGGGGATGGAACAAAAAGACGGAGACAGCAAAGAGTGTATACAAGAAGAAAGGTGCCTTTGGAATGGGATACAGGATCTTGAAGCTATCAGTATACCCCACTACCTTTCCAGTGGGGGGGGGGGGGGAGTTGCATGTTCTTATCTGAAAAACCTGTGTATTGCTTTTGCACACAGACCCCACTGAACTTCAGACCAACTGAGCAGATCTTCACTGCCTGCTTAGTTGAGCCAGAGAGTATGAACTGAGGCCAACAAACTTGTCACCATCAGTATAGACTTGGCCTGTAAAAGGATATCCTGAACAGAAGACTTGTTCCAGGAAGTCTTAACTGCTGATATATAACGTAAGTGGACACAGTTATGACTGCTTGGCTGCTCTGAGCCACTTCCACATCAAGATTACAGGATGTTAGTCAAAAAATCACTTTGCTCAAGAGTCAACAATCTTCAAGGTAGTAGCCAACTGCCTTTGAGATGTTTCTCTCATACCAGGGTAGTTTAACCATGACTTTATACATAGATTCTCAAAACAGGTTAAAATATAGGTGGAAAATTAAACTGCATGTCAAGTATACTTGCCAAAAGTAAGGTCTCCAAAGAACTTCAAAAGGAAGTAATATAAAAGTTTATTTGCTCAAACTAAAGACAACTATAAATTCTTAGATTACATCTAAATTATCTTAGAACAACAGGAGTTGCAGTAGCAAATAATCCTGTACTGGTCAGACCATTAACAGGTTTACTTCATCACCAGAGCCAGTTATTTTAAAAAACCACAGCCCTCAGTGACAGAGAAATCTGGTACCAGTTGTTGGCTTAAAGGCCAGACTTTCAAGGGGCCTAGTTATTTTGCTTATTAACCAGCCTATACTCCATTGTAATCATGCTGAGGCAAAAAAATACAAGCTTGCTAGAAATCACCTTAAGAATTGCAAAGTAAGCCAACTGCAGAACAAATAGCGCAAGTTAACTGTTGTCAGCTGCAGGAACAGACTTGTACACTGTGTTAATATATATTGACTTTAATAGGCTAATCAGGCTAGCAGATGGATCCAAGGTCAGCTTATTGAGAAAATTCAAACCTTCCTAAAAGGAGCAACAATTGAACCAGTAACAGTGAAGAACTCATATTGGTTTTAATTCCCCAAACAAATTGTGTTTATTGCAACTGCTTCCCCAACTAATTATTAAAAACGCAAGCATGTGATAACTTGAAATCTAAGCAGAGGTCACAGTAAGAGTTAAGTGCTGTAATTCGGTATATGGTCTTAGTGGAAAAAAGGCTAAATACACCTCAGAGGGCAAGAAGGTCCATACCGACAAGAAGGAGTGCTTCTGTGCTATCAGTTGATCATGTTTTTCCTGATTATAAATAGAACACGCCAGACAGCTCACTTTCTAAAAGTATACCAAAATGTTTTGGTGTGGATACACTTTAATCCACAATATGCTCTCTGCTTAAAGCAACGCTTTCATGAGATAAAGGTTATGTCTACACTAGAGTTCTAACAGTAAAAGTTTTGCTGTTAAATAGCCCTCACCATACTTGTAGCAGTCAGTAGTGTACACATAGCCATCCTTTTGTCATTGGAAGTGGTCCTAGTGTGGTCACACTTCAATGACAAAAGAGGCTGCGGGGGGGGGGGGGGGGGCAGAGATCAAAGTCACAGCTCCCTGCAGAGAGCACATAGAATTCCTGCTGTCCCATACTGCATCTTTGCTGGGGACCCTGGCACTGTGCCTGGGGCCCCCAGCAGCCCCGCTGCCACTAGGCTCTAGGTCCCAGCAGCAGAGGAGGCAGCCACAAGGGCTTCTGGTAGCAGCTATGTTGCCACCAGGGACCCAGCAGCTGCTTCCAGTCCCCTGAGACAAAAGGAGCAGCTGCTGGACTCCCTGGTCCCCAGCAGCGGTGACTAAAGCCACCAGGGACAAAGGATCACCTGCAGCAGAGGGCTGAAGCCACTGGGGTTTCCCATCCCCAGCAGTGCCCCCCCCCACACACTTGTCTATTTCACTGCTGTAACAGTGCCCTGGGACAGCAGGGAAATTGGTAAATATGACAGCTCTGGAGACCCAGTCTGGCCTTGATTGGCACTATGGGACATTTCCAGGGGCTACTTACCCTGCAGAAGAGATTCACTTTCCCCCACCCCTCACCCCAGTCTGAACCTTCTCTGATTTGTCACTTTAAGAAAGCTGATAACACCAGAACTGGACACCATATTCCAGCAACAGTTGCATCTTTGCCAAATACAGAAGCAGTGTAATCTCTCCACTCCTGCACGGTTTTTGTTTTTTTTTTGGTTTTGTTTTGTTTTTTAAATACACCCATGAATCACATTAACCCTTTTGGGCTACATATCACTTTGGAAGTTCATGTTCAGCTGGTAGTCAACCATGCCCCCCAAATTTTATCCTACACTCACTGCTTCCTGATTGTTCCTCATCCTGCAAGTAGGAACAAAGTCTACAAACCAAAGGTTTCAAAGCCAAATTACCATAAGGGCCGCATGAGGACTAGTATGTTTGCCCGAGGACCACACCACTGAAACCTTTTCATACAATGATGTTGCAAATATTGGTAATGAGAGTCATTGAGGGCCACAGGAAACAGCTTTAGGGACTGCATGCAGCCTGCGGGCCACATGTCTGAGACCCCAGTTATACACCATATATGCTTTTATTTGGCTTTACAGGAAGTTTGCTTGCACCCAGCTCACAAGGTAATGCAGACTGCTTTGTATCAGTGACTTGTCCCTGATATTTACCAGTCCCCTGATCCGTGTGTTATTTGCATATTATTAGAATTTTTTTTTTTTTTCCGTCTAGACCAGACATGGTCAAACTGCGGCTCGGGAGCCACATGCGGTTCTTCAAAGGCAAAGGTGCGGCTCCCAAACAAATAAGAAAAACCAAAGCCCCATCAATGTTTCTGGTTGCACCCAGAAACAAACAAACATTCTCCCTGGTGCCAATGGGGATGGAGGAAGACAATTTAAGTGTCCAGTCCCCTGAGCATTCTTCATACCCCTGGCTGCCAAGGTAAGCCGAAGGAGCTTCAGGTGGGCGGAGGACGATTCGTCTTCCCCGGGACCAGAGCCGGTCTCTGGGCTGGGGTTTGTCCTCTTTCCCGGCTGCGGCAGGAGCCGGTCAGGGCTTTCTCCCTCTCCTCTGCAGCAGCCAGGTTCAGTGGGGGGGTTGTTCTGTTTCCCCGTGGCAGCCCCAGCCAGGTGGGGGTTTTTCCTTCTCTCCCCCGCCACAGCCGGGCGGGGGTTCTCCTTCTCCTCCCCCGCCCTTGACAGAGCCCAGTGGGGGCTTTTTCCTCTCCACCACACTGGCCGGAGCCCGGCGGAGGGTTTGTTCTGTTCAGCTGCAGCCTGAGCCAGGTGGGGGTTTCTCCTTCTCCCTTGCCATGGCGGGAGCCTGGGGGGGGGTCCTCCTGCTCCCCCACCACAGCTGGAGCCAGGGTGGGGGTTTCTCCTGATCCCCTGCCTGGCAGGAGCCCGGCAGGGGTTTCTTCCTTTCTCCTGCCATGGCCAGAGCCAGGTGGGGGTGGGGTGTTGTTCTGTTGCCCACCCTGGCCAGAGCAGGGGTTTGTTCAGTTCCCTGAGGGGAGGGGGGTTGCTTGTTCCCCCACAGTGCCGGGGGGAATCCCCTGTTCCTGCCCTGTGGCCAGAATCCAGTAGGGTTCCTTTTCCCCAGAGGAATGGGTCTTTAATGCATGTTCCTCTTTGGGACAGGAGGAGTCTGGCAGCTTATGGGAATCTTTAGTACACCAGGACCTCTCATTTATGGCCCTGCTTCTGGGGAGGAGGAGGGTGCTGAGGTCAATGGAGCTGCTGAGGGGAAGGTGTGCTGCACCATGCTCCCGTCCTTCCCTCCCACTCCACAACTCAGGTTAATAGTGAGGGGAAGAACTCTTTATAGGGGAAGCAGGCATGGTCACGGATGGCAGGGAAGGAGTGTCATGGTCAGGGACAGTGGGGAAGTGCCAGCATGTTTGGGTAAGGGAGGGAATTGTGCAGCATGTTTATACTTTCTCATAGGCCCTAATGCACTTTACTCAGTGTGTTTTACAAGATCTTCTAAACATGACCAACTAACAAGAAACAAAAATAAGAAAATAGATCATTTAGAACTGAATGGGAAGAAGAATTTGCTTTCACCAATGACAATGGAAAGCCTCAATGCCTTATCTGTGACACACTCACTCATTACAAAGCAAGCAACTTAAAACACCATTATGAAACAAATCATGCCTGCTTTTCGTCTCAGTATCCACTGAAATTTGACTTAAGAAAAAAGCTTACTGCTTTGAAATCTGCTAAACGTCATCAGCAGACAGTGCTTTCGTTGTTCAGAAACAAAGCAAATACAGTGACTGAAGCCAGTTTTGTTATCAGCTGGAATATTGCATGTGCTAAATGTCCGTACACTGATGGAGAATTTGTTAAAAAGAACATTTGAGGTCATTGCTGCTTTAGATCCCAAAGGCAATTCAAAACTTAAGCGACTGATAAAGCAAATTCCAATGTCATGTCACACAACAGAGGCACATTTCTCAGATTAGTGCTGATGTTGAGAAAGATGCAGAACTATTTGCAGAACTGTATTGCTTTCAGTTTAGCTCTTGATGAATCCACAGATATTCAAGATATACCATAGTTGGCAATATTTGTTCATTATGTGTCTGCTACTATAACAGAAGAACTGTTGAAAATAGTACTGCTGAAGACAACTCGTGGCATTGCTATCAAAGATTCACTTGACAAAATTCTGGCAAATTGCAGAGCACCCATACAAAACCTCGTAAGTGTGGCAACAGATGATGCACCTGTGATGTTAGGTAGAAATGTAGGTCTTATTGGACTTCTGAAAAGCGATTGGAATATCCCAGAGTTTCTAGCTGTTCCCTGTATTTTACATTGTGAACATCTAATTGCCAAATTTGAAAATGTTATGAAAACTTTACAATTGTCAATTTCATCTGCTCAGATGGCAAGACACACAGGCAATTTAAAAACTTCTTTGAAGACCTGGATCTTGAAGATAAGCCTAATGATTATTTCTTTTTATTGTCTAGTTAGGTGGCTGTCAACCAGCAATGTCTTAAAAGGATTTGACGACTTATTGGAACCTATAACTGCATTTCTTCAGAAAAAAGGGAAGTCTTACCCACAACTGGAAGATGACAAATGGCTACTTGACCTAATGTTTTTGACTGATGTCATGCAACAATCTTCAAAGTCTAAACTTGTTGTTGCAGGGGAAAAAAATATTATTTCTGACCTTACTCAGACAGTTTTGAGCTTTCAGAAGAAAATTCAGCTTCTTCAAAGAGATGTAATTTCAAAAACTTTCAGTCACTTTCCCCATCTCAAAAGCAGAATAGACACACACCCTCAACTGGAAATCAAAAGTGAAAAACTGGAAGAATACAGAGACAAATTACAAGGGCTGATTGGTGATTTTTGTGCCAGGTTTGATGATCTGCAAAAACTGAAGCCATGTTTAGATTTTCTCATAAATCCCTTCGTGGTGGACATCCTCAACAATGGTTTTCCTATTCCTACATTTTTGCTTTTAGAAACTACTTGAAATGGAAGAGGATTCTAGGTTAAAAAGTCAATGCACAAAAGCTCCCAGTCTTCAACTGAGTTCTAGAAAGTAGTGCCTGAAACTAAATATCCTCAACTGAAAAATGTCAGCTGTAGATTACTTTCAATTTTTGGCACAACATACTGCTGTGAAGCATTGTATTTCCACAACGAAATCTGTGAAGTTGAAACATTGTGCAATACTTACAGATTAGCATCAGCTAGAGCTGTTACGTACCGCATTGATAAGTTACTCCCCAGATTTAAAAAAAACAACCACCACCAACCACCAACCACCACTCACCACTAGCCTGCAGTCTTCTACGTCAAGTGACAGCTAAATTTTTATAGGCCTAGTTTTCATTGTAACTTTATATAATTGTTATAATTTGACATTAGTTGACTGTAGAATCAATGTTTGTTCTCTCATTACAACAGGTGATTTGACCTCATCTTCCTCTATATGCTGTTTCCTAGTGTTTGAAATTTTAACAACTACTTTGATTTGCAGTTACAGCATGAGTTGATCCCATCACTTCGGCTTCCCTGCATTTATTTCCTCCCATTCTGCAAGTTCACCCATCTTCAAAGCATCTGACAAAAGTAGGATTTTTCTCCCATGAGACCTCATGCAATAAAAACATTTGTTAATCTTTAAAAGGTGCCACAGGTACTTTAAATCAAAATATTGTAAGAAATGCCAAGTTGGACAAGATGCATTTTCACACATCAATGTTGACAGACGCTTATGTTCCTTTAAAAAAAAAAAAAAAAAGGGGGGGGGGGAATTAAAGTCCCAAATCAAGATTAGGCACCCTCCTGGATGCAAAAACATATCATCACAAAATACTCAAAATAAAATTGGTTAATTAGATAAAAGCCAAAGGCCCAAAAATAGTCACTGGAAGCAATTCCATCCAAACATGCTGCTGGCAACTTGACAAGTTTACATACAAGTCCTTACTTTAAAACAGGAAGTTGGCAGATGCCTGAAATCAGAATTGCTTTGTACATCTGGAAGGGGTGAAGGTAGCGAATAGAAGGAAGTGAAAGAAAAACCACTGCTTTCTTGAAGATCAAACTTCCCCTCTATTTAGGAAGCGATTCCTAAGTCTAAATATGAAATCAGCACTTCCTGTTCAGAATTTCAGCTTCAATCAACTGGCACAATAATCACTTACCTATTTGCAAATTAACATTTCTGTTCCCAAGTTGTATCTAGGATTTCCCAAGTGAATCTCAAATCAGTATCTATGGCTCATGTATAAAAATATCAGTAGAATACTGCCTGAACTGTATTTTCATAACATCCATGGTTTTGGCTTCAAATACCATTCTTCTTTGTACATCTCTTTCACCTATCCAGTATCTCAACTCTGGTTTAACAGTCAGAGTAGACTGAGGTACACCTCACCAAGGTCACTGCTGTTTTGACTCCTGACCTTTAAAAGGTCTGTTAACTTTATATATATAGCTAATGGAAAATTAAACCATACTGCGGATAAGAACCCCACATTCAGGTTTTAAAACTGTAAAGATCTTTTGTTCAAATAGTTGAATAATCGTATCTGGACAAAAGCTTTACTTCTAAACAGTCACCGTGTTCTATTTCCTAATAGCAAACCCCAGCTAATCTACAAAGCAGTACATTTGTACAGTTTGCTAGAAAAGTCATTGCCATATTAATCCAATTAATCACTGCCAAATCCCTCTGCCTTTCACAAAGCCCCAACAAAACTAACATTCAAAATAATGTACCCATAAATCCCCAAGATTAAGTTCTGCTCAATTTTAGCTAAAACAGTTAGCTAAGGACCCAAAACCCAACTGCCCCAATTTTGAATAAAATGTAACCTGAATGTAACCTGCCAGCTCTGGGATTTGCCACCACATGCTTCACGTTAATGCATTATTAACAGTATCTTATTTCCATCTCAGGGTACATGAAGATTTTTTTTTAAATCAAGTTCAGAAGTCAAGAAGTATTTAGATCAGCAACAGAACACATACAAATGTCTTCTGTAAGTTGCTCAGCAGGCTGAAAGATTTGACAAGATCAGTAGCTTTAAGCAAAGCCTGCTGTTTTCAAACTTTCTTTTAAAAAATGAAATTTTATTTTCACTGTAGAAGTAAAACAAGTATTGTGAAACACTTGGCCTGTGGTCCAAATTCAATCTGAAGTATTTATAAGCTGATTACAATGAATATATTTCAGAAAAAATCATTTTTTAAAATAATTTTCTAGTTAATTGTAAAAAACATCTTCCAAACATGAACAAATTGTAAAACCAGTGCAGTGATGTCTTCAAGTCTACAGAGAGCCTCAAATACAGATATCAACATCCTACTGACGACTAGGACAGTTTACATCATGCCTCACCAATCTACTAGAATTCTTTGGGGACGTGGCATGTTAACAAGCATGTGGACAAGAGTGATCCAGTGGATATCAAACTACTTTGATTTTTCAAAAAGCCCTGACAAGATCCCTTCCTTTAAGAATTTTTAGTAAGTGGTCATGGGATAAGAGGGGAGGTCCTCTTCTAGAACAATACCTAGTTAAAAGACAGGAAACCAAGAGTAGAAATAAATTATCAGTGTTCAGAATGGAGCAAGGTAAACAGGGATATCCCCCAGGGGTCTGTGGTGGGACCAGACCTGATCATCATACTCATGAATTAGCTAGAAAAAGAGGTAAACAGTGGGTGACAAAATTTACAGATGTTACAAAACTACTCAAGATAGTTAATTCCAAAGCAGACTGAAGAGATACAAGGACATTCACCTAAACTGGTATACTCCCATCTTGAACACCAAGTCCACATGTGGTCAGCCCATCTCAAAAAAAAAAAAATATATATATTATATATAATTGGCAAGGATACAGAAAAAAAAGCAATAGAAGCAGAGGTATGGAACAGCATCCATACAAGGAAAGATTAAGACTGGGACTTTTTAGGTTGCAAAAAGAGATGACTTAGCAAGAACATAATATGTCTATAAAATCATGACTGGTGTGAAGAACATAAATAATGAAGTGTTACTTCCTCCTTCTCATAACACAAGAACTAGAGGTCAGCAAATGACATCAATGGGCAACTGGTTTAAATTCAAAAGGAAGCATTTCATCATACACAGCACAGTCAGTCAACCTATGGAATTCTTCATCAGAAGACGTTGTGAACACCAAGAATATAACAGCGTTCAAAAAAAAACGAGGTAAATTCATGGAGGACAGGTCTATCAATGGCTATAAGCCATGACTGGCAGGTATACAAAAGCACACTGTGATGTGCTCCTAGCCTCTGTTTATCAGAAGCTGGAAATGAGCAACAGGACATGATGGATCATTTGGTGATTACTCATTCTGTTCGTTAACTTTGAAGCACCTGGCATTGGCTACTGTCAGACAATAGGATACTGGGCTGGCTGGACCATTTGTCTGACTCAGTATGGTTGTTTTTATCTAATTAATGACCCAATTTGAGACATCATTGCAATTGAGTGGAAACTGGGTGAATTGTGTATACAAATAGTCAGAAGACAGAAGTTCTAAAAGTATCTTGTCTGTCAGTGGCATTACATGCAACAATAACTTCCCCAAGTACATGCTTTATTACTGCAGAAAAAGATCACAACCAACCTATTGAGAGATTTTTTTTTTTTGTTGATCAGGCAAATTACAGGATCCTGATGCTAGTGTATAGACAACTAATAAAAATTAAACTTGTTCACTGAAGGAGTGACACCTCTGCAGGCAACTCAAACTGAAGTCTAAAATGTTTAGAACAAAAGCTTTATTGTGAGAACCCAAAGCTACCTTAAAAAAAAAAAAAAAAAAGAAGATACTGGGCCTCATTATGCATGACACTAGCTGGCATTGGGCATTCAGTTATTTTCAAGAGATGAGATCACTTTACTTTTCTCAAAGTGAAAAGCATTGTGCTACAGAACACCCATAACAAAACTTCCTCAGTATTCCCCACACCATTTTTTCCACTTTGAGATAGTGCTATGTGACTTGATTATTAAGAATGAAAAACAAAAAACCATTAGAAGAGCTTGCCTGCACAAGATGGAAAAAATTGTGCAATGTTGGTGCATGTTCCATAATTTCAAAAGGCAGGAAAGAGCATTTTAGCTCGAGGATCAAGTTTCACCAGTGCATAGCGAACACAAAAGGCATGCCCTAGTCTACACTTGCTGCAGTTTTCAGCGGCAGTCCATGAGAGCTACCCAAGGTACGTAAAATACCTTGTGTATCTACTGTCAACTTAACTCCCACTTACCTCCCTCTACACACTGTGCTAAGGCAAATGGAAAAGCCATCCCTCTGCCTTAGCACTACGCTACTTCCTGGGCTGGACCTATTGATGCAAGCTCCAGAACAGTTGAGCACGTCTTGACAGATCATTCAATCAAACCTGGAAGAGCACATCGATGGTGGCCATTTTGCTGCTGTCAGCATAGATGTACTCCATGGCTCACTTGTTAGCCAAAACTAAAAGGAGAAGCTTATTCCCACCCCCATCCCCAAGATTTTCCATTCCAGTACAAATGCATAGGTTTAAATTCTCCCATTTTCAACAGATGGTGACAAGATAGCTAAATCTTGATGAAGTCATCCCTTCTGCTTCTCCAAATAGAGGGACATAGTCTCACAGAGCTCCACTGACATTAAAAAGCTATACTATCAATGTAAAACTTCATTCAATGTCATTGTGCTAAATTTCTGCATGATCATCTGTTACAAGTTTGGACCCTGGCTATCTCAAAGAAAGGAAGCTGACTAAAGTTCCCTTCTCCTGTATGTAAGATCAAATTCCAGATGCTTAGAATTCTTATATAGCTTTGGCAAAAGCAAAAAACATTGACCCACAAATTAAAGCAAAAATTTGTAATCATCATATCAAGAGACAGAATTTCACCCACTGACTCCCACATTAGGCCCATAACTTTGGTTATGTATAACACATTTGAAAGAAAGACACCCAGTCTTTATTTGGGAGAAACATGGAGCACCCTTCCGGCATATGTTACATCCATCACGCTTCTAGTTTCAAAGGAACTCAATGCTCCAGCTGCAAGATTACTATTCCTATCAGACCTCAGGTCTCTACTTCCACAGAGACCACATTAATTTATTCAAATGAACTGGAAAGATCCTTGTATACAAGGGAATGCTCTCTGAAGATTTTTGTTTCCATCTACTGGCTGGGTAAGATCTAGCTCCAGTTTGTGGACTGGTATAAAAATTATAGAAGAGAGAAAAACAATTATACAAGACAAACCTTACAATAGATATGTTCAGAATGTCACGACTACTTAGCCTACTGTCACCTCTTCACAATGCCATACAAAATAGATATCACCACCACCAGATAACTGCTAGCTACCTTTCAAGCACAGAATACAGTAACATATGCTGAGGCTACTATATTAAAAAAACCAAGAATTTGTCAACACAAAACCATCCAAAAAGACCAACTTCTGTTCAACACAGCTTTCATTTTTCTTAAACCACATCGAATTTGTTGTAATGAATTACTGGTCACATGACTAAACTACAAAGATTAATTACATCTTTTTTTGGTTCCCATAGGCTTCTTGTGTTTTGCTTTTGTAGAGAAAGGAAAACTGACAAATATTTGTGGACTTCATAATTTGGCAGTGGGATGGTCTAATGGCGCAGAATTAAGTTGCAAAAAGCACAGAGAAAGACGTAAAATTGTATGTGTTCTTTGAAACTTGAATCTTTAAGGCTGGTTACATCATAACTTATTTTGTGGATACTTGACCTAAGAATGAAAACATATACACAATCAGAAGCATCTTAAAGCTGAGGACCTCTCCTTGTGACCCATTACCCACTGTTTGAAGGTAAAACAAATTTAAGAACTCACCAGAATTGAATGCAGACAATAGATTTCTGGGTCCATTTAGTCCTGGAGTACCTACAATATTCAGAGAAGATAGGATGTCACTTTCTAAGATTTTTTAAATAAGTTCCAGTAGACAGGTTAAAAAAAAAAAGCATTTTTCCTATCTCCTTTCATGAGTCTTCCTTGTATGGAGGCACACAATTTAGCAAATTTTGACATTAATATTATCATGCTATAACATTAAATATACTAGTGAAGTGTGAGGAAAAACTTGAACAAATTTGTATTATCATGAATTGCCAGCTATTTCATCCATGAACAGGATTTACATAACATTTTCAGAGAAAAACATTAGTCACTGGTTGCACCCTAGAAAACGTAGCCTTCCAAGTTAACAGGTTGGGAGGGAAAAAAAAAAAAAAAAAGCTAATTTGCCTTTAATTCATACGATGTCAGTTATGTGGTCCTTGCAGTAATCTTTACACTGAAGACTAAACGGAACCATTACTGATAAATTACAATAGATTATGTTTGTACCATGTAAGATTTAAATTTATGCCTATTTTCAAGAACTCACTTGTCCAGTTTGCAAAGATAAAAATACAGAATTAAAAGCTAACATCTGGCTTTGCATGGGAAGTAGCAAGGTCTCAATAACATTTTACAAGAATATGCTTTATTAAGTAGGAGGCAATGCCATTTGCACTGTATGTTAACTATATTACCCAGTGTCTGATTTAATTTAACTTTACACAAAGTTCACATGGCTTAAATCAGAGAACACCTCTGACAAGGTGTCTAATTCTAGATCATTTAATGAAGGTTCAGATCTGAACTTCTGGTTCTCTACATAAAAGTCAACTAGTTTAGGCCTTGACAAATCAATGTTTCTGGTCACCACATTGACCAGTTTTAGTAACCTGTCTCCTGCATCCACTGCAGAAACATATGGAGGAGCACCCTCTGGCAACCAAAAGTAGAACCACTGGCACCTAGCTAAGAGCCAGGTTTGTCCACCCCTGAACTAGATGCATCCTATTAACTCTAATTTACAGTTTAAAAGCATTAGAACATCTGAGGCATGGGGGTAATGGGGAAGAGGATGAGGTGTTCACCTAGAAATAGCCAAGCTCAGGAGCAAATTTTGCAGAGTCTTTAAAATTAAACAAAAACTTCAAGAAGGGCTAAACTTGGGTCTCATCTTGTCTGTGTACTTTAAGTAGGTATTGTTACAATCCTTTTTATAAAAGACTTGTTTTTATACATTTAAATGTAAATAAGTGACATTAAAGACTCAAGGCTTTTTCCTCAAAAAATGAATTAGTATTTTGCTCTGATGACAAAAGGAAAGATAGAGATTTTTGTATTAGGAACAGATTTGTGAAATCAGTCTCCATTTTCATTGTTATGAGATATAGCAGACATGCTCCTACCACCAGCAATCCTGACCATTTCAAAATTCAACAGCAGGATACATAAAGAAAGGGAAGACTGCAAAGCATAAAATGAGAAAAAGACTTTACCCAATGACTGGCTGTGTCTTGGCTCACTAGTTTTCCTTGACAGAAGTAATGGCCCAGATGATTTTGGTATACATTGGTTCAGTGAACCAGACTTGTTCTTTGTTCCTAGAAAAACCAAAAAACTTAGAATAATTTTTTAAATTTAAAAAACTAGATCAGTGATAAGAACTTGTCCAACTTAAGAAAAAAAAATAATGTTACTGATCATTTAAACCCCTCAACTTAAGTTAAAAGAAAATCAGCCTATAGTTCACAAGGAAAGTTTCTGAACTATTTTCATCTTGCTACATACAGCAGACTAAGTTGCGTGAATTTTTTCTTTATTGAAAACTTCCACATTTCCATTTACCTTCTATTATCTCTAAATATAAAAGTTGCAACATGACAGAAAAAAAGTAGAGTTTCCAAGGTTCCAACCTTTCATACCCAAGTTACAAGTTATTCTATTTCTTGTCAGCTTATCAAAGTCTAAATCAGTCCATCTTGTTATTCAGTATTTTAAACACTTTATTCCTGTCGTGGTTTTCATGAAGTTCTCATCTCATTTCCCCTTTCTTTAATCTCCAATCACTCTAACTGAAATACAATGAAGTGCAACAATACCAGTTTAGGTGCCTTGGTATACAGCAACTTATTAGCTCAAATGTAATTGATAGAATGCTTTTGTCAAGTAGTATTTCCAAGAAAGCTTTTCTGCCATCTTCCATTATACCATTTTAAATTAGGCCAGAGAACAAAATTGCTACTCCATTCAGACCATGAATGGAAGCAGCCCAGATGCTGCAACATACCAAGAAGTGTTTATAAAAAAAGGTACATCTGTTCAGGTGCAGTTTAGGCTCTGGAAGTCTACGCAGCAATGAAAAACAGTCCCACAGCCTGATCCCTGTGAACTGGAGTTGGTTGGCATATGACAGTCACAGGTTCTTCTTTGCTGTGTAGACATAGCATTGGTCTCTTTACCTATTGAAGGACATGAACTCCTTTCATACAAGTCTTGCCTGACCTTTACACTCCCAAGCAGTGCCCCACTTCCAGGTAACCAGTCAAGCGAAGCTACCCACCCAGTGAGTATCATTCCCTATTTTGATTTACATACCCACTGGCAAGCGCTCTTTCCACTTCCATCCCCACCAGAAGACAAAAACAATATCATCTCAAACTCATGCTTAATGCAAAACAAACTTGCATGTCCTGCTCTCAACAACATTAAGGCAGATTTTTAAACAGATAAGTTGTGTTACTATCAGATGTGGTAACTGTTTGGTAGAATTGAATATGTTCCATTAGACTGCGAGTCTGATGAAAGTGGAAACTGTTAATGCTTTTCAATATGTGTTGCAAATGGAAGTAGTCTTATTAGGGAGACCATATTAACAGATCTCGTGGACCATCAAACTCATTAGCAACTGCATGGCAATCCTGTGATAACTACAGCAGAAGTAATACATTTTTGCATGGAATATGCAGTTTCATCACTAATCGGACCATTTTCCCACCAACTGCCAACAATTGTTTCTTTGACCACTGCTTGATTGCTGTCATGTAAAAGGATGCAAGTTAGTAAATAAAGTAACTTTATTATGTATAAGAAAATTCAGATACCTTTTGGAGTGGTTTTTAAGGAGTACACTCTAGATCTGGTTACTGGTTTCAAAGAGGTGGACCCAGAAGTACCATTTTGACAGGTAGATTTTGAAGGCCATTCTGCATTCTTGATGAGGATTGCAGCACTTTTAGCTATTTAAAAAAAAAGTTATATAAAAGATATGTTGAGAATTTGCATATGACATTTAGCTAGATGTTTTATAAAAACTAAGTTTCATGTGCAAGTTACTGACATCCTATAGCTTTGACAATACTTTATAATCAAATCACACATAGTTGAGTATGAGCTTTGTATTTGTATACTATATACCAGGATAAATTGGCAAAAAGCTTTCTCTGACACTCATTAAAACTGAATTTTCAGGCATTTCAAAAGTTCAAGATTTCAAAACCATGTATGCAACTTTGGTTTGTGCATGCAGTACCAAGCAAGTGCAAAAAAGAATACACACTTTAGACATTTGAGTCCATTGTTCAGACTAACAAGTTAAAGTTCCATCCAGCTCCTGTTATGAAATTTTCAGTAGTATAAAAGTAGTGCTCAAATACAAGTTTGCTGTTAGGTATACAACATCCATCAGTTAAACACCCACAAATTGTTCTGTATACAAACAAGACTTAAAAAATAGCCCTAAAGTTACTAAATGACCTCTTTTGACATAAGCCAAGGTAGATCCAAACTGCTTTATATTCCTAATGACTCAAGGTGAATTGCTGAGATCAGCATCTCACTGCTGAAATACTACACCTCCCTCTGTTTCTTTTGCCTGCGATTACAAGAAGCAAAACACCACCTGGAATTCATATTTGCAAGCTTAGTTATTTACACACTTATCTATATAAGGATTGAGAGCAGAATACCATTTGCCACATGCATACTACTGCAATTGCAAAACACATGGTGCAGCAATTCTAATTTTTCAATCCTCAACCACATTTAACAGTTAGTTAACTCACATGCATGCTACCTTTTCTTTTGTATTCTACCCCCATTAAGTTTTCAAAACATCCCACACAGAGTTTGTCTTAAAAGCTAGAAGTCATAAAACTGAATTACTAAATTAGACCTAATGGCAGCATGTTACTATCATAAAGTTACTCCTAAAGGAATTCTGTAAAAAGGACTAAGTAGGCAGCAACAGGAAGGTTGTATTTCATTAAATTGTTTTTACAGAAAAATTAACTGATCTTAAATATCAAGCTAAACAATTTGACGGTTTACATTAAACAGAACAAGGAGCATCCTATCTTGACCTTTGAATGCCCCAGCAATCTGATAGTAAAGAACTTTAGACAGTGACAAAATATAAAACCAAAATTGGTGAAATCTAATGAGCTAACTAGCACATAAAAGAAACAAAATACCACTTACACTTCTAGGAAAAAATTGACTAAACTGGTTCAAAAAGTCACTAAAAATTGCACTACATAGAACATATTATTACATGCAATCCAAACATGATTACAATCACAAAAAAACTGAAGTCAAAATTCACTCTGAATATTTCCTGTAAATTAATTTAAATTAAGAAAAGCATTGTGCTAGGAAAGCAGCACAAAGCGTAAGCCAATACATTTTACCAACTTCAACAAGAAATCAAACATGCTTTTATTTAAAAAAAGACCAATGACCTACTTCTTTTCCCAGTAAACGTGGTTAACAAAGGAATAATAAAAAAGCTGTAAGATCCTACTACCAGCAAAGTCAGTAAGGTAATATCATAGTGGCTTCCTGAATCAGTCGGTGGTGCTAATGTAGAATTGATGAAAATATGAGGAGAAAAATCAGTTTCTGTGCAACTGCGGAGTCCTCCTGGTATAGTCATTTAAAAAGGATCAAAGCAAGCTTAAAGCCAGAAAGACTGCAGCCATGTTCACCCTCTCATATTCCTCATGCTTGCTCTTAGTGAATTAGAGTGGAAAGAATTGTAAGCTTCAAGGCAGAGAGGACAAAACAGATTAAACCAGCCTGCAAATCACGCTAAGAAAGTCATCAGTTTGGATGCTTAATCTGAGAGGAATACATCTCTTTGTTATGAGGCGATGAACCTTTGTTATGAGAAAGAGGACAAAGCGTTTTACAACCTCCTTAGGAATTTCAGACACGGTACTAAAATTGAATAGCAAAAGTCAACATGGCTGTCAGGGCAACAGAACTGATCTGATTATAGACAAAATGTGCTGCAAATTTTAATAAAAATGGGTATTCCTTCCAGTCCATAGTAAGTTTTAGTTTTTTAGGGAGGAAAAACAGCAACAACAAACAAGACAACTGTGTTACAAAGAAATGTGTTCTATGGATCATCAATTCAAACATTTTTTTAAAGCTTATTTTAGCATAAAGGAACTCCTTCCCCACCCCAAAGACAAAAACAGTGCAATAGTAAGAGGATATTTTAATCTGTTCTTTTAAATTTGGAATTACTTTACCTATCAATGGTTAATTTATGTTGCTTGTGCATGTTTTTCCTTCCCTAAAATTCCTGCAACTGATCAATGGTGAAGTAATGAAGATTTGTGCAAGGACAACAAAATACATGTAATTAGACTGATCACTTATCAGGAATGAATTTTAATTTGTACATCCATATGTATTGATTACATTTACTTGAGTAATCTGAAATAAGATTTCAGAACTTTTAATCCAAAAACAATTAAATATTCAAGTCTCATCTATATAGTCGAAAACAGGTACAAAGGGGCTCTGACACATTGTTTTAAGTGTCACCATAGGCATCAAGTTCACACCACCTCTGAATTTCTTTTTGTACCGCGTACAGAAAACCCCTTCAAGAAAGGCAGCCTGTTCAGTAATGCCAAGAAATTCTGGCATGCAGTAAGAGTTTGGGAAAGTCTTTAAGAAATTAATTTTTGCAAACTCAAGTCTCAAGAACTTTTAACTGAGAAATCCACGGGATGAAAGATTTATACAAAGTAGAATTCTTAAGGGCCAAACTTGTAGTCCATAGTTAAATGACAATCCCATTCAAGTAAGTTCTTCCCAACTAAAGATGAAGGACTTGGTCCTACAGAACAGCAGCAGCAGAGTACTCTGACAAAAGATAACTTACAATTACTACTGCAAGTACTTTGCTCACTCTGGATGCTAATGATTGAGGAGATGCTAGGTGTTCTCCAAATGGGCACTTTTGATTTAGTTAGTGATTTGCCAGAACTGCCCAATGGAAGTACAAAGGTTTTCACTGAGACAAGCTTCCCTCCAGAAGTTTCCACTCCTGTTAATTTGGGAATGGGAAGGAAGGAAGAGAGAATTTTACAGTGATCCTTACTGTTGCCAGAAATACAAAGTTAAAGTCTGGCCCAAACAATACACAGAAGAATTTTAGGCTACATCTCTCTCTCATTTACAGGAGTGCAATGAACAAACCGCAGCTAAAAAAGGTTTAAGCCCAATACTTCATTTATTCTCCAATATTACCATAACAGAATAAGGAATTTATGAAAACTGAAAAGTATTCAGTTTTATCAGAACATTAAGGATTAAATGATTGAAACAGATCCATGAAAACCAGTGCTTCTGTGTAAATGCATGACTTGGGAAAGTTCAAGTCCACCTTGCAAGGACAAAATAAAAAGCATTTTAGTACCAAAACACATTAGTTTCTGTACTGGCAGTTCCACACACCAATATTTCCCAACCAGTGTCCTGCAGCACACGGGTGCACCATCTGGCCCAAGCAAGTGCATCACAGGATTTTTTGAAAAACTACAGGAATAGTTCTAGATTGGCTCATGGAGAGAGTCATGAGGTCACTTGGAAACTATACTGTAGTGTGCCTCAAATACTTAAAGGTATCAAGGTGTGCCATGGTAGAGACAAGCTTGGGAACCACTGCCATGTGCTACCTCTAGCTCAAAAGGCATTTTAGAAGAGATTCTCTCTTAGATTTGAAGACATAAGGGATCAAAAATTCTTTCCGAATCTGTGACTGAAGCCAAATGCATACTAATTTTCAGATAAAGGGACAACCACAACCAATAAGTAATTTCTTCTGGAAACTAAGTTCAGCTATATATGAGCAGAATGAGCACAAGCAATGAACAACAGCAAGCTCTACTATTTTTAAAATGATAGCTTAAGACTTCTGTATCTTCAATATTGGTTAAACATCATTCTTATAATTCTGTTGCCATTCAGTTATATTGCCACAAAGATTTTTTTGCCTAAGTTACCATGTGCCATCACACGAAGCTTGTAAACAAATGATGAACTTGGAAGTATTAATTACCTCCATTCTATCTAAAATTATTGTCACTCATCACATGTACTGGAATTCTAACTAACAGGCCAACAACTTCATTACTTAAGCCAGAGAATTTGCAATTTAACAAACATACAATTTAGCCAACTTCAGTTTCCAGACCTATTCCAAGAAAACTGCACCAATGGGCATTCAGATTTAAAAAAGGACTGACTACAGGAGAAGTTATGCATTAGATTTTTCTTCTTCCCAGCATTTCAATTAAAAAAGGTACACTGAACTAATTAATGCCAATTTACAACTGATTTCAGGCACTGAGCTTTACAAATCAATTTCAAAAGGGATAGCCGTGTTAGTCTAGTCCAGTAAAAAAACAACAAGGAGTTGTGTGGCACTTTAAGACTAACATTTATTTTTTGCATGAGCTTTCGTGGGAGAAGATCCCACTTCCTCAGATGCTTCGAAGATGGGTGAACTTACAGAAAGGAATGAAACTAAATGCAAGGGGGTGTAAAACATAGGATCAGGTCATAAAGTAACAGCAAATCAGAGCAGTTTACAGGCTCAAACCATCCTCGAAGCATCTGAGGAAGTGGGATCTTCTCCCACGAAAGCTCACACAAAAAATAAATCTGTTAGTCTTAAAGTGCCACACAACTCCTTTTTCTTTCTTTACAAATCACCCTTTAAGTAACAGAACAAGTAAGGTAACCTCTGTGTAAAACAAAAAAAAGGAACAAGATCATTTAATTATTTCCATGTAAGAAGTGCAGAGATGCCTCTATATAGATATCGTGGTCACAAAAGTATTCCCTCACTTCCTCTTCAGTGAAGTTGATGTAATTTCTTAGGTATGCTTTGGTTTATGCGGAACACACAATGTTAAGATACAGCGCATCAGATTTACTTAAGAAAAAGAACCTCCCCTTTCTCTGTCCACTTGCCACTACTACATCATTCAGATTAATATCATGTACGAGACCCTCAAGATAGTTAAGTCACAATATGATCAAGCCAAACATTTGTTACTCCAGTTTATTTCATCTATAGGAAAACTAAGATATGTCTGTTGTTCCTCCTCACTCTTGGGTATGACTGGCATCTTCGTAAAGAGATGAGATTAGTACAAAAATCAAAAGCCTTCAGGTTCTCTCACAAAAGTGGAATGCTACATAAATATTTAGGAAGAGAAAAGCTTCATCAATGTAAATACATCTCAACATGAGGTGATAACAGTTCTCAACACCAGGTGGTGTTGTAAGATCATGTCCATGAAGTTTTAAGCCAAAAAAACAAATCAAGTTCATTAACTGATTGTTGTTCAGAAGCAATGCCGGCCTGTTTAACACTAAAAAATTGAGTCCAGGTAAGTAATTTGTTCATATGGAACCTACACAAAACAGTTAAAGAGTTCTACTTGCACATGCAAGAACAAACATGCAAGACTATTAAAATCATCCTAAACACTAAAATTTAATCTACAATGAATCTTCATTTAATTTGCAAAAAACTCAAGACAGAAAAAACTGAAAAGTTTTACTACTTTTTGACACGTCACGCACATTTTGCAAGAGTAACTGACCTGAGTAAGATCTCACTACATCACTAGTATTAAATTCAAGACATGGCGAAGAGACAGGTTTCTGCGATTTATTGGTTTGCCACAGGAGCACTGTTGCCCTGCCTCCCCCCTGGCTCCAGGCTCTTGCCACTGACAGCGTGGCCCCTGATCCCTGGCCAGGGAAGGGCTAGATGAGGCAGTGGCTGCCACAGGCAGCCCAGCCCAGATCCCTGATAGAGAGGTAGGCTCTACCACAGCCAGCCCTGGCCCTGGATACGTGGCTGGGAGAGGCAGGTGCTGCTGAGACCAGCCCAACCCCAGATACGTGGCCATGGACGGGACGGAGAGGCAGAGTCACACCAGCCATTCAGGGCACTGGCGCTGGGACTCAGGGCACGTGCCCCCTGTGCCAGGTGCCACCAATACCCTTGGTTTGCCAGCTACAACCTCTTGCAGTAAGGTAATGAAGTACTTAAAAGCACAGAAACATTTAAGATCCATTCCTGAGTGTTTGCATGGTGCAACAACCCACTGCCTGGTACAAATTGTGAGTGGTATAAACAAAAACAAAATGAAGCCAAGCATCTCCAATAACTGAGAAAAATTAAAGCCACAATTTTTTTTTTTTTTTTTTTTTTTAAAATAGTGCCAAGAGTAATTTTACCTCATAAAATGACCTGTTGTAATCCTCCTAGCAAGTGAGTTTGTTTTCTTCTACAACTCAGTAGTTCCTCTTCCACAGTATTTATAAGCCTTTCGGCAAAGAACAAACACTTCAGAACTTAGAGAATCAATTGCGTAAGAAAAACAAACTGAATATTTTCATGATGACAAGAATCTCTACTTGTACAGTTAACCACCAGTTGCACATCTGTGTAGCGAGGATGGTGCAAATGCCAGGAATTGAGAGGAATGTTGCTGGATTCATTTGCTATCCTTTAAAGATAAAAGGAAATAGCCTATTGATTTTTCCCCATGAACTTCTACTCAAAAGATGCGACAGTGGAGTGTGAGACGACTTCTAAAAGCTTGCCTAAACAGAACATCCTCAAATATCAGACTCCTTCATTTGTTTTGAAAGTTCAGACAATGGCATTGTTAGAGATCAGCTGCATGCTTAAAAGTCCCTTGAGTAATAACAGACAGACAAGCACAGCTGGTTTTATGGTGCTGAGACCTCAGCTCTGGAAACACCAAATTCAAGGCCTGTTCACAGGTGATCTGTATTCTTTTCCAGTTTCTTACAGATCAGGGACTTCTTGGACAATACTTGTAAGAGTGACTTAAGAACACTAAAACAGCAGTCCTGGAGAAGTCAATCTAAGGAAAATATCTAAGTAGCAGTGGCTTGAAATTAGTAACTACCTACCACCAGGTAGAAACTTAAAAAGCACACCACATAAGTTGAAAGAAAGAAAGAAAGAAAGGTTATGCCTTTAACTTAGCAACTTAGGAGCAGAAGGATAAATAGCAAGTAGAAAATTGAAAACAAGGTCTCAAAATATTTCTCAGATGAGTTGCTACACTCTAATGTGGAAAAAAGCAAGGAGTCTTGTGGCACATAAAGACTAAACAGATTAATTGCATGAGCTCTCTTCAAAGCATCTGACGAGGTAGGATTTTCCTCCCCCGAAAGCTCACGCGATAAATAAATCTGTTAGTCTTTAAGTGCCACAAGAGTCATTGCTTGGGTTTTTTTTTTTTGTTTGTTTTTTGTTTTGGTTTTTTTTGTTTGTGTTTGTGGTTTTTTTTTTTGCTTTACTAGCGTTCCAAAGGGGCAGCCATGTTAGTCTAATGTGGGAAGTAATTCTGCCATTTCACCTTATGATTAAAAAAATTAGTAACAACTGGAAATGTATTTATTCCAGGGGGTAATAAGGCATTTAGTTCAAAACACAAGGTGGAGTCATGAGGCCTTCGTTATAGTGCCAGTTCTACCACAGGTTTTCAATGGAAAATGAGCAAGTCACAATCTGCAATTCAACTGCTTTGATTTGCTGTTATGGCCTGACCCGATCCTATGACTTACAGGATGGGAGCAAAGTAAATGCAGGGGAGTACAAGTTCCTCTTTTTCAAGCTTCTTAAAGTGGGATTCTCCCCCATGAAAGCTCATTCAATAAAAAAGTGCCACTTCTGTTTCGCGCACTGGACTAACCTGGCTACCCTTGGAACTTCGTCATTTATAGCTCATTCTCAGAAGACCCCCTGTATAGTAGAGTCATATCCCCAAAAGGGGGGAAAAATGCATTGAGAAGCTTTTACCAAAGTCAACAAAGGAAGCCTGTGACATAAATACAAATTCAATCCAGGCTGCCAACACACAAATAGGCATCTCAATTCCCTCATGTTACTGCAATGGTTTTTATTATTAGCAGCATCTTGATATGTGGTGAAGTCTCCCAATACTGGCAAGACAGGATCTTGCACCCCTAGGAGTTAGACCAATTTCAAACATGAAATAAGATCTGGAAACAAAAAGAAAGGAGCCTCATGAAGAGAGGAATGTAAAAACAGCCATACTGGGTCAGATCACTGGCCCATCTAACCCAGTATTTTGTCTTCTAAAAGTGGCCAGTGCAGGTGTTTCAGAGGGAATGAACAGGTCACTATCCAATGATCCATCCTATTGCCCATTTCCAGCTTCTGGAGAACAGCCAGATGGGCAGGGACTACTAATAGCAATTGATGAACCTACCCTTCCTGATTTTATCTAGATTATTTACTTTGAAACCTGTTATAATGTTGGCCTTCACAACATATCCTGGCAAGGAGTTCTATAGGTTGACTGTACACTGTGTGAAGAGATCAGGGCTGGCTTAAGGGGCAAACCAGTGTGGCACCAGCTTGGGGCACAAAAGCTTAGGAGTGCCAACCTGGCCCTGCTGCCATGTGACCACTGGCCTGGCCCCACCCCTCCTGTGCCCACAAGCATGGCCCAGGCAAAGAGCTGGCAGTGCAGGGGCAAAAGGAAAAGTTGGCTCAGGATGCCACAGCTCCTTGAGGCAGCCCTGGAAGAAATGCTTTTTGTTGGGTTTTAAACCAGCTGTCTTAATTTCATTTGGGGGGGGGGGGCTAGTTCTTATGTTATGAAAAAGAAAACAACACTTCCTTATTTACTTTCTCCACACCAATCATGGCTTTATAGACCCACCATGTTCTCCTTTAGTTGCCTCTTTTCTAAGAGGAGAAGTCCCATTCTTCCTAATCTTTTCTCATACGGAAGCTGTTCCTTACCTTTGTTTTATTGCCTTTTCCCACATCTTTTCCATTTCTGAAATTTTGTGGTTTTGGGGATTGAGAGGGGGTTGAGACTGGGAAAACAGAGCCAGGTCTAGTATTCAAAAAAGTGAGCATTCCATAAACTTGTAATGAGGCTTTATTTTATTTTTTGGGGGGGTCTTGTATAGTACAAAGCACAAGGGAAGAGTTTGTTTTTAAAAATGAACTCTACATAGAATTAAGTAGAAGACTTAACTGAAAAGTTTCTGGCAGGCATAATAAAGTAGGACTGCTTACAAGTTCTTCAAGTAGTTGTGCTTTTACAAATCAAGAAGAATTCTTCAGTGAGGATGGTGCAGATAAGTTTGAGAAAGAAACAGAAATATACTAGTGTCTATGCCATATATGCCAAAGACAAACAGTATGGCCAGTCATAAGCCACTAGGTCAGATATGTAAAGAGCAATGCTATAAAGAATACATGCGGTAACCCTTCCTGCCAGTGTAATAGGCTTGAGATAATTTATTCTAGTAACATTAGTGGAGAGAGAATTATTGCATTCCTCACTAGCAACGTAAGGAACTGGCTGCTGCTTAAGACAGGGGGTCTGAGAGACTGGGAGAAGTTAATCAGCATATAATTACTACACAGTACCAAGTAGGTAAAGAGTCCCTCCCGCTGCCCCCCCCCCCGAATGATGTTAATTTATCAGGACTTCTAAAGTTCAAGCTACATGACCTAAAACTAAAGTAGCTTCACCCATGAATCTTAAGTGGATTTTTAATTTCCAGCACCATTTAAGTCACTCAGGTGAAACATGCTTGAGACCATAAAAAAGTCAAGTTGTACCTCAGATCCACACCTTCATCCTCCTCACATTGAATTTAAACAAACATTTCCTACATAAAACTTATAAAATCCGAGCTCTTAAAAGTAATGGTCAAGAACTATTCTCAGTACTGATGTGTTCTACTTATACGTCCAATTGGAGAGTTGTGTTTATAGTTCTGATTTTCATACTTGATTTTATACCAGCTGAACATGATGGCCTGGCCTACACTGGCCATAGAATTCAGTGGTAGTTGAACAGATTATCTTACATAGCTTGCATTGCCTTAATATGTTTACCAACACATCTCTGCTGCACTGAGTCAAAGGGAAATGCCCTCCTTTTGAATCAGTGCTCCTCTTCTTGAGGTGGTAGTCTTAACACATCAACTTCTGGATTGATTGAGTGATCAGTCAAGACCCACTCAAAACCAGAAAGATCAAATTTACAGGAGCTAATTTGCCCTGTCACTGTAGACTTGGCCTAATATTAATAAGATTCCAATTTTAAAGATACTACATTTAAATCTTTTACATCTAGGACTGATTGAAAAGCTTCTGGAATTCATGGAGCTCTCTGACATACAGGGCATGCAAGCCTTGAAGCTTTTCCCACTTCAACATTTAGGCAGATTAAGTGCACAAGGGCAGATCGTTAGGTATATTTTTCTTAAAATTGCAGAGTGAAACATAAAAAGCACCACTTTTGAATCCTGATAGCTTTATGTTTTAAGATTAGGTTTAGAAATCCTGGATTAGGTTTTTATGCAAGTAAAAAAAGTCACCTTTACAGTGGAAGTTTATTTATTCAATGATTTCAAGAGGATAGTTTGAATTTAAGAGCCATGGCAAAATGTGTCTTATTTTAAGCTGCTAGAGAAGGCAATTTTGCCTACTTTAAAATGGATACAGTCCAGGACTGTGTTTTCCTAATATAACCTTGGACATCTGTTGAAGATGTTGTATAAGTAAATCATAGAAATAGATGCACAGTGGCAATTATTCCAAGAGACTGATGTTTAAACATAATTGCAATTGTGTGTAGTTGCTATAAGCACTATAAAAACAGTTGTAGGTCTTGCACGTTTCAGATGTATGCAAGTATTAAGAGGATAAGTCTACTGCATGGAAAGCTTAAACAACTCTGAGAATAGATGAGTTGCTACACACTTTTATGATCCACTACGCATGAGGTTTTACCAGACATTTGTTTTTCAAAATATTTCTCCTTCATCTGTCAGTCTCACACAGTAGAGCTAAGCCAGCTATAGAGGGAAAATAATTCATCTGTCAAGTGTACAAAATAAGCAAATTAAAACTTGTCTGCATGGCATGACTTCTGGCCGTCTTGGACTACAGATACCAGAGTTGAGAAAAGTTCTCAGACAAGTGCATTAGATGACTGCTGTCCTTATAAGTACCTCTCTTCACATAAAGCATTGGCCATTTAGAGCAAAGGTCTCAAACTCACATCCCCTGAACTTATTTCCTGCAGCCCACAATGACACCATTGCTAATAATATCTGCCATATAACTGTATGAAAAGGTGTCAGTGGTGCGGCCCTTGGGCTAATATACTAGTCCTCATGCAGCCCTCATGGTGATTTGAGTTTGAGACCCCTGATCTAGAAAATAAGACTTGTCTCAAGGCAAAACTCTATTCCCTATCTGAGGTAGCTTTCTACAATATTAGTTCATTTATCCATTAGTGAGGAAAGTGTTCCTCCTTAGCACCAATTCAGGATCCATGCAAAAAAAGGCAGCAAAATTGTAAATAGCAGCTTGTACACACACCATGCCAACCTACCCACTCTGCCCTTTCCCCTACAAGTTACTGTTTTCCGAATAAGGCTGCGAGTGTCACATGGGACTATTTTGGTAAGCAAGAAGGAAAAATGTTTCTCTTCCTCATACCATTGCTTCCCCCTTCAAGAACAAACAATTCATAAGAACTGTATTCTTCTACAACCACCTCACTGTTCAGTTCTTACCTCTCTCCCTTTACTCCAGAAAAACCTTACCATTTCCCTCTATGCTCCACAGACCAATACACTGCCTGAATTCAAGTGACAGTCACACACTGCTCAGAACCTTCCAAACTGAACTTCAAGTCCCCCCAAGTCAAACCCCACCTGATTTGGAACATGCTGTCCTCCTCTCCTTCACTATTCCGGGCTGGGCTTCTTATTTAATCACTTCATAGCTCAGAAATATGCCCCCAGCTCTGAACTTTGACTCACCAAACATTCACAGGTTCAGAACACTCCTCCTCATACAACCCTACTGGCTTGTAACTTCCCCATCAAAAATCATCAGGTTAGAGCCACCTTAGTGATATTGGACTGGGACCAGACAGAAGCAGAATTGTGCTAACAACCTGATGCTTTACCTTTTGTGGAGCTGGACTGAAACAGTCCAACTGAAGATAGTATTCCCTGCTTTAGTCCTTCTCCCTCTGCTGCCTGAGATCTCTGCCACAGGGCCAGAAGTCCACCTACTGGCTATCAGGGAGCTTCAGATTCCAGGAGGCAGCTGCAGTTTTACCAATGCCAACACGTGTTATTGTAGCAGTGCCTGCCTACTCCATTTCTGCCAATAGTAGTCAAAGTACTGTGACATTCTGGTTTCAGGTCAGCTTCCAGCTTGTATCCCTACCAACTAATCCAGTTTAAACTCTTGACTTCAAACTACTAGCTTGCACAATTTTCAGTTCAGGGATAGGAAGGCTTTGGAGAATAGAGTAGTGCCCCTCTAAACCAGTGGTTCCTAATCTTTTCAGTAACATGGCACACTTCAAGGCACACCCACATTTTTCAGCAGAATTGATTGCTCATAAAATGGCCCATTTACTATGGTTATGGTCTTACTAGATAGGTTTGCAACATGGTGCATACAATAAGCTAAACAATCAAAATGTATTAATCCTCCCAATCCACCGGGGGGGGAGGGGGTGGAAACCACACACACCCTGCCCCACAATTTCAATTTTGTCCTTTGGCCACTGCGTTTCCAATGTTCATATTTTAGAATGGAAAGACCAACACCTCGCTTTTAATTTGACGACTCATTTTCACAAGTTTTACGAGTTGCAATTTTGGTTGGATAGAATATTGTTTAAGATGAAACAATGTTTAACTTTCATTTTCGTTACCTTTGTACAAAATTTCTTGAAACACCTGGACAGTTCTCATGCCACACCAGTGTGCCATGTGCTCTAGACCAGTTGTTTTCAAACTTTTTTCCTCAGGACCCAGTTGAAAGAGGTAATTTATAACATGTTCCAACAACTGCATCTTTCAGCAACATATTCCAGTCTTGCAGGACAGAGGCAGGAGTTGCTGCCAGGGGCGTTGGGGCACTGGTGCCCCACATGTGGCAGGTGTCAGCAAATCCCTGCACCAGTGCCCCAAGCACCCAACATGGCCCCTGCGTCTTCCAGATCCCTGGCCAAGCGAGGCAGGGGCCACCATGGGCAGCCCGGCCCAGAATCCAGCAGGGATCTGGGGCCAGGCTAGTGGCAGGGCCCTGAGCACCAAATTGGACCCCGGGCCTTTTCCCAGGGCAACAGCACTCCTGGTTGCTGTGACCCAATACTGGGCCCTGACCCATGATTTGAAAACCACTGCTCTAGACCCTGTTGCAGTATGACCTGCTCGCATGCTTTACACTCCCCTGCATTTAATTTTCATCCCATTATGCAAGTTCCCCCTCTTTGAGGCGTCTGACAAAGTGGGATTTTCTCCCACAAAAGCTCATGCGATAAATACATCTGTTAGTCTTTAAGTGCCACAAGACTCCTTGGTTTTTTTGGCTCTAGACCCTGGCACTGTTCATGCTTTTGCAATGCCAGTGGGCAACTTCCACCACCAGGGGCATCACTGGCGCCTGGCACATGGGGTCTGTGCCACAAATGCTGGCACCAGTGCCCCAGGTCCTGACAGGGCCCTGCCTCTCCCGGTCTCCAGCCGGATTGGGCCAGAGATCCAGGGCCCAGCCACCCACGGCCATGGCTGCCGCTCCCAGCCCCGTCCCCAGCCGGAGATCTGGGGCCCAGCCGCCTGCAGCCATGGCAGCCACTCCCCACGTTGTCCCCTGCCGGAGGCATGGCCTGTGGGCATGGCCTGGGCCCATGCCCCAGGTCATTCCCCAGGGCAGTGATGCCCCTGTCCACCGCTACATGATCTGAGGAACGCAAATCTTGCTACAAAAGAGAAACTGGCCGGCAGTCTACAGGTACTCAGAGGTGATAGTTATCTTTAAAAAAAAAATGGAGACAGCATTTACCTGCTAGACATAACACTTGACTTCTACCTAAAATAGGACAGCCTCCTACATCTCTGACAGAAAGGGTTGGCTTCTTAACAGCAAGCTGTGGGGAGACCAAGGAATCAAGTGTACAGATAGATTGTTGCATATGTTTCTCTTAGAGCTACAGAGTGAAAACAAAGAGCATCACTTTTGAATCCTGATAGATCTCTCTCTCTCTCCAAAATTAGGTTCAAAATTCCCAGAAAGCAGGATAAAGTCAAATGTACCCAAATCCAGTTGTGTTTTCTATTATTGCCCACCTATATACTCTGTCTTAATGATTTCCCCTCATCTCCCCCCCCACACACACACACACACGTGTGAAGGAAAAACAGCTACACCTCCAAAAAGAAGATCCTATTTCAAAGCAAATCTAATAGCCAAGCTTCACTGTACCATTAGTACTTTACTGTATTAGCATTCCTCAGAATTTTTCTTTAAGTTCAAGATCCACTCCAAATGCTCAAAAAGATAACCAATTATTCAGGCTGCAAGTTTTTAGGAACATTTTGTTCATCAATGGAATTGAAGCCTTCAGGTAGCACATGATGTTTTGTACTTGCTGACACATTATGGATTACAAGTTGTCAAACTTTGTTTTGTTAGACTAAGCAGTAACTGACGCGCAAGGGAAAAGCATTCACCATTGCAGAATACATAGACTTGCCCCTTAAAATTAGATCAGGAAGGGGAAAGCTATTAGTTTGTTCTTTTCACAGAAAATGTTCAGCAAAATTCAAAAGCTAATGAGCATAGCTGAGGAATGTTGTGAAAATATCCCAGCAAGTCTTTACTAGTTAGTGACCTAGTACCAAGAAATTACCCTGCAGGAACTGGTATACACCCCACTCCAGGAGGGAAGTTCTCATGAGTGTAAACGTATTTCAGACAATACCGATATTTGGACTGTTGAAGCCTGTCTGTGTTCAAACGATGTCACAACACGCTTCCTGCTTCGGGGTAATGCATTAAAACCAAGAATGTGCCTCGAAACCAAAAGGAATGGAGACATGCAGAAATCCATGGTGCATGTTTTCTTATGAGAGCCAAAAATGGAATCGTCTAGATCAAAGAATTTTCCCCTTTGGAAACTGGATGTCTAGGTGTACTTTTATTCATTCATTTTTTTCAAGTTTGTTGTAAAGGTTATGGGTCAGGTTTGTCCCTCAAAGAATCCCTGGCAAGGCAACAAGACGTCTAATCTACCAAATTAATACCAGACACAGCTCTGCGGAGTGGTCTATTTTAGCTTTAAGAAAATTTGAGACATGACCCAAAGAACAAAAGCTATTTTACCACCCATTAGCTTCAACATACTTTCCCCCAAGCTATTTATTTGTTTCCTTTATAACAATTAATTGTCCATTCTAATTCAACCTACCATGTGCAAATCCTACATGGGCTGGATAACAGTAGTAGTATCCATTAATACATGAAAGAACAAACTCTGGTTTGGATTCACAAAGAAGAGCAGTCACATTGGTCACTGGGTCTGTCAAATATAGCAGCTTCTCTAAGGTATACAGCCAGTGAGATTTTTCCCTCCACCTGCAGGCCTGATATAATGACTAGTTGTGCTCCAACACATGTATTATAGTGAAGTCAAGCTAAAGAATCAGAATGTTTCTTTCTAGCCTTAAAATCTGATTAGCTGGACCATTCTGTGTCCAAATGATGCAGAGGACTCCAACATTAAGTGCTTTGTTTCAGCACTGACACTGCTCCACAGAGCTGCACACCACTGTTCCCTCTAAGTTGTTCACATGTGCACACAAACAAAATAAAGCACACACAAAAAATTCAGTGCTAATATTAGAGCACACCAAGATTTTTTTTGTGCAGTCTATGAAAAATTAGAACATTATTGTCCACCAAGTCATTACTAGAGATGGTTGCCAAGGAAATGATCATAGTCTAAGGAAATAGGTTTGGCTAGACAGGCAGAGAAGAATTACCAATATATTGGCAATGTCAGAAGGCTTTACCTTTTGCAAGCACAATTAAGAGGACAAAAAACATTTCCTGACCTCTTCAAAAACACAGTTAGGCAAGAACGTTGCTGACATTGAGAAATGTTATTCTGTGCCTTGCTTTAGGACAGACTATAGGGAAAGAAATAACCTGATTAAAATATGGAAGGATGAAGTCATGCTGATCTGAGAACAGGTGTAGATGTGTGATAAGAAATGAACTACCCCAACATCCAGAATGAGGTGACTGCTTCAAGTAACACTACATCACTCACAATGAATCGATATTGAAGGGCTCCAAAACAAAGGGAGCAAAGTCTGAGGACAAGACAGACTCACTACCCACCAAGTAATGTCAAATAGAACACAACATTTAAGAACCTAGCCCAAGTGGGATGTGCCCCCTGCCCCTTATAAACTTGAAGGGTGGGTGCCTGTTCAAAACAAGAGTTAGCCGAAAACCCTATTAATGATCTCCAGGAGGAACTCCATTAGGTCAGAAAGTGCAGCCATCAATTAACTTGCAAGTTGTACACCATTCTGTAGGAATAGCCAAAAATCTTTCGTGAACTATGCTGGTGTTTATAGGAATTCAATGGACTACAGAGAACTCTCCTGAAAAACAGTTCCTGAAACTTTCGCCATAAGCCTGACTTTAAAATAAAGCAGTTGTACTGAGACAAAAACAGATCTTTAAAGAAGGTGACTGCCTGTCAGAAGCAGCAAGTGAGCATGAACTGCAAAGGGCAGATTGTGTAAATTTGACACTGATCCTTCTGCTCTTGGATTATCCACATCAGATTTTTGCAAGACAGCATTTGCAAGTGTATGGGGGGGGGGGAGATAAATTTCACATGAACCAACTAGACTGGAATCCTGAATAAATGCTTTCAGATCAGAGTTCCTGGGAAGCATGTTAGCCTTCTTTCTCCCTTTAAATTTATATGAACTTTCCCTTTTAATCAGAGGTCAAATTTATTTCCATAAAGTGCTGGAATGACTAGACCCAGGAAAACCATTTGCAGAAAGCAATATTTAATTTGGCTGTTTTGTTCAAATGTCTGAACAGAATTATTTCTGTAGGCTTGGTTGTTTTCTTTTGGTTTTTAATTAAGACAGGTTAAAGCTATGAAAGACTTTACTGATTGTTATAGTGAAGACTGGTTACCTTTTGGCTTTTCCAGTTAGGCACAGGGACAATGGCAACTCATTGGTTTCAACTTGCTATTAGACAAACCATTCTTTGTATAATAAATGGCCACATGTACTCAATGGCCTAAGACTGCCTTGTTGTACTATTACAGTCTGGTTTCTGTTCCAATTTTAACCCTGGGTGTTTTTCTACATTCCTCATTTACAGATAAGGGGAAGTGATAAACTAGTTAAAAACAAAGTATTTAGTGATTATGACTTAATGACCGGGCCAGTATATCAATTCCGAACTTTCATGAAATGCATTTCTAATAAAGTTCTGTTTTTTTCCCCAATAGTCAATGTAGTATAGGGAAAGCTATTTGAATGGATAGTGTTTTCTTTCATATTTTTGTATTATACCATTAGAGTATGCTGCAGCTGATCAAAGAACTTTACTGTTCTTTCAGAACTATGAAATACCAAACGAATTATTTGCCATAATACTAGGAAACAGGAAATCAGAAATAAGCTTTAGTCTAGTTTAGGGGTCTCAAACACACAGCCTGTGAGCCGCATGCGGCCCTTAAAGCTATTTCCTACAGCTAGCAATGACACTATTGTTACCAGTATTTGCATTATTATTGTATGAAAAGGTCTCAGTGGTGCAGCCCTCAGGGTAAGGTACAAGTCCTCATGCAGCCCTCTACTAGTCTTCATGTGGCCCTTGTGGTGATTTGAGTTTGAGACCCCTGGTCCAGTCAGTCAGATTTTACTGATTTTCCCATTCAAAAGGATCTGTGGAAAAAGATTTTAATAATGCTTTACCATGTGTGTAATTAAGGGGAGCATTGTGGGGTTTTTTTAATCTTAATTGGGTGGAAAAAGGTCAGGCAAAATGCAAAGCACGTTTTTCTGGATGAAGAGTTGGGTGTGCGGTTTTCAAATAATAGTATGTTATGTGTTCAATCATTCATGTTCAAACTGCCTTTGCAATTAGTTACATTATCGCAACAAGATAATATACATCATGTACTGGAACCTTTGATAACTTTTGTCTCATTACAACTGTAGACCAGTGGTTCTGAACTTGAGGGTTGACACACACCTGGCAGCATATTGCAACTCTACAGGACATGCTAACCTAGAGGTTTTCAAACTTAGGGTCAGGACACAGCATTGGGTTACAGACCCTCAGGCAATGCATCACAGTGCCTCCTGCTGCTGCCAACAAGAGAATGGAATACATTAATCAAAGATGCAACTGTTGGGTCATAGGCATAAATTATTTTTTTTTTCAACTGGGTCCCAAGGGGGGCAGGGGGAGAGAAGGTTTGAAAGCCAGTGCACTAGCCCCACTCCCTCCAGACTGAATCCAGACATCTTGTCTGCTCTCCATGACCCACTTATAACTGTGTGGCAACACAACATGTCCTGACACTGCAGTTGAGAACCACTGCTGTAGACACCTGGTTCAGTTATATAACTATCAAGTGTTATTAGTCAAGCAGGGTACTAACAGAATGGAAGAATCAGTGAAGCTGAATGGCCAAGAGGATAAACAAATTCAAACCCTTCATTCCTTCAAGTCCCTTTTCCTGCACTATTTTCTTTCTCTGGCTTTCATGACTTCCAAATGATTTCAGTTTTATTTTTCACTTTAACCACCCTATACATACTTAATTTTGGCATCTTCCTCACAGAAGTGCCATACTGCCAACTTTGCTCATACACGTGCACAAAAGACACTATTACAGGGCATAATAAAACCAGCTACTCCATCAAAGGCTGAATCAACTGCTCATCCAAAGTGATTTATGCCATCACGTGACAGAAATGCCCCCCTTCCTTATACTGGACAAACAGAACAGTCCCTGTGTAAACGAATACATGGGCACAAATCCAACATCAGAAATCACAACATTCTAAAACCAGTGGATCAGCATTTCAATCTTCCTCACCACTCCATTCATGATTTACTAATTGCAGCACTCAGAAAGATGAATACCAGATCCAGGCTTCAAAAGAAAAGCTGCAGAGACTAAACTTATGTGCAAATTTGACCACATTGCTTCAGGGCTTACGAGGGACAAGAGAAAATCCAATTTCAACAGGTGATTCGACCTCATCTTCCTATATATGCTGTTCCCCAGTGCTTGAATCTTAACAGCAGCTTTGATTTGCTGTTACGTTGCGACCTGATCCTATGACTTGTACTTCTCTGCATTTATTTCCTCCCATTCTGCAAGTCTGTCCATCTTCCAAGTATCTGACAAAGTGGGATTTTTCTCCCACAAACGCTCATGCAATAAATAAATTTGCTCATCTTTAAGTGCCACAGGACTCCTTGTTTGTTTTACTGAACTAGACTAACACAGCTGGCCCTTTGAAACTCTCCTCCATGAATTCTTTACCACGTGAAATTTGAAGATGACATTTAGTTGGACCCTGGCTAAATTAGAGATTGGTAATCAGGAAAGAAATGCTGAACTCTAGAAAGTTGCCCCTGGGTCATGAAAGCTGATCTTAAGCTTTGACAGTGCTTTCGAACTGGAGAGAGCTAGTTGGAGATGTACTTTTTAATCCAGCTGCTCATTCTCAAAGCCTTAACTACTATGACTAAAAAGCTGTAAAATTATTTAGCCTTTTGCAATAAATTCCTTTCAGTACAATATTATGCATCCAACTGACAGATACCAATACTGTGCAATTCAGATTCATCATGTAGCCTCTAGTTTGTTAGATTTAAGGAAGATGGCAATCATACGACCTCTATGGCCTACTTAGAGGAAAGAACCAAAAAAGGTTAGGGATGGAAAGGACTTCAGGTGGTCATCTAGTCAATTCCCTGCACAAAGCAAAGCCAACTCCAAAGTCATCCCAAGCTGCAACTTAAAAACCTTTGAGGATAAGGATAAGGAGATGGTGGCCTCTCCAGTGTATCCCACATCAGTACTTCACCACCCTCCTAGTGAAAGGAGCTTGTTTCTTAATATCCCACCTAGACTTCCCCCACTGAAACCCGAGACCATCGCTCCTTGTTCTGTCATCAACCACCAGTGAACCACCTACCTCCATCCTTCTTGGAATACTTTAAAGATTGCTATCAAATCCCCTCATAATTCTCTTCTGCAGAACGAAGAAGCCTAGTTCCCCCAGCCTCTCCTCATAAGTCATGTGCTCTAACACCCAAATCATTTTTGTTGCCCACTGCTGGACTCTCTCCAATGCATTCACATTTCTTCCTCGAGTGGGAAGCCCAGAACCATACACAGTACTCCAAATGTGGCCACACTAGTGTCAAATACAGGCGCATCATCACTACCCTCAATCAGCTGGCAAAGCTGTTACTAAAACATCCTACATTTGATTAGCTTGCTTGGCAATAAGTGCACACTATTGACTCTCATCCAGTTTCTTGTCCACTGTAACTCCCAGTCCTTTTCTAAAGAACTGCTGCCTAAGCCAGTTGGTCCCCAGACTGCAGCAGTGCAAGCAGTGTAGCAGAGGATAGGGAAGAACTGATTTAAGGCCATAGACATCTCTAGACCACATTCAGGTTTAATCATGCCAACAGCAACCTGAAGTGACTGTCATCCCACAGCTTTTCCATAGCCCATGAAAACAGAGCAATTTCTTCACCTTTAATGCACTAGTATCTGCATTGACAAAAGCAACCACAAGTGGCATTTTTGTTGACATTTTAGTGAGAGGAAACCCAGACTAAAATAAAGAGCACACTTCCAGAGTGGTGATTCTTGTACTGTTACTGGTCTTACTCTAAGTACTATGTGATTACATAACTGACCAAAATCAGTCTGACAAAAAAACTAGCATATTGGAAAGATGGGAAATCAGAAGGTACATTAACTTTAATGCTTTGTAGTTTTAAGGAGTTGGTTGCATGGTACCATAATAGAAATTCTCTTACCAGAACCTGATGACAAAACAGCTCTTTGAGGCGATAATGTCTTAGTTGCGCAGACATTTTTGTTTTCACTTCCTCGCCTAGGACGAAACAGAGAAGGCACGCCTTTCACCTTGGGAGCAGGTATACTTCTTAGAGTGATGGGGCCTTCCTTGCGTATGGTTTTTCCTTGTGTTGCCTTAGTTTTAGCTACAGAAACCTGTAAAACAATGCCATTATAAGAACAAGTTGTTTCACTGCTAACCTGTAAAACAGGAGAGGGCATTTAGCATCAAATTACCAGAAACAAAAACTAGCCACACTGACAACTGGATTTCAAGTAGGTGCTTGTTATCACTTGGCTCAGTAAAGGAAGACCAATGAACATTATAGACTGCACTTGAGAGTTGTGTGCACTCTAAATTCATTTTTGAAGGTGATGTAAGAGGTTGGAATAAGAGGTAAAACTAAGAATCACAAATTAGTTGAGGGTGCATACATGAAAGTCTAGTCAAAGAGGCAGTGTTGTATTCAGGGTTAATTTGAATCTAGTTCTGAACATCTGGTTTTCTTGGGCCCATTAAGCATTAAGTAGTTTATTTCAAAGTAAATTCATGGTAAAACCATAGTTCACATGTGGATTAAAGAACTGAATGAAAACACAATTAGTGGCATAATAAATTTCAAAAGGGGTAGCCATGTTAGTCTAGTCAAGCAAAAACACACCACACCAACACACCAAGGCACTTTTAAAGACTAACATTTATTTACTGCATAAGCTTTCATTGGAGAGAATCCCACTTCAGACAGTTGAAGGCGAGGGAACTTTCAGGATAGGATAAGAGTCTTCATGTTATATTAACCCAGTTTAGATCATTGTGTAAAAAAGTTACTGGCAATAACAATCTCACAGAAAATTAACTGGCTTTATTCATATTTATGTAAATAATCTCTCTTTCACACCCAGGGGATGCCATACTTCAGTTCAAGTTTAGGAGTGGCTACAGGGCACATTAAAGAGGCAGCATTGGCTCAAGCTGACTACCACACTTGGCATGTGCTGGTTTCCCCAAAGAATGCTCATTTTAAAAGCACAAACTCAGATGCACACAGATTTTAGGAACATGTATCAAAATACAAGCACCAAGTTGTGCTCATGCACATTTTGTTAACATTTGTCCACAGTGATTTGACCATATTAAGAGGAGAGCCAAACTAGACCATGGCTCAAGTCAAAATTAAACATGTCCAGAAATGTGTACTAAAGACACAATCATTTTTCCCATGAGCACCTACATTAGAGAAATAATGGACTGAATAATTGGAATATTGCACTGATCAGAAGGAATGTCCAGGAATTTTCAAGTCTGAAATAGCTTTCTAGCTCCAGAGTACCAAAGTATTGTTTCTTGTAGTGCATATAATGGATGAATTCAAAGCTAAAATAATACGTTCTGTCAAACTCTAGTTCTAACAACTTTGAAAATTTGTTCTCTCTCATGTTTTTGAGAGGAGGTATGAATCATACTATCAAGATGGTGCCATCCTGAGAACAAACTTTCAAAGTTCTTAGAACTAGAGTTTGACAGAACGTATTATTTTAGCTTTGAATTCATCCATTATATGTACTACAAGAAACACCACTTTGGTACTCTGTTTGGAGCTAGAAAGCTATTTCAGTATTAAGGTAGTTCTTACAGTGCACTACATTTTAAAAGTATCAAATGTACAAAATTGCCATTAAATGTTACAGGTGGTAAATTGTTAGTATAATTAACTTGTTCAAGGCAACAGGCCAAAGGAATTTAGCCATAATATGGACATAGGGGACAATACAAGAACCTAAAGAAAACAGCAGGTGAAATCCTGGCACTATTAAAGTCAACAGGAATTTTGTCATTGACTTCCCCAGGGCCAGAACTTTTCTTTAGATCCGAGCTGTTTCTTCAGAGTCAGTTGTTTAGACGACTCTCCTAACCCACTCAGTAGACGCTGACAAATATTACGAAGGCAGCCCACACCACACACTGAGATAATGAAGTTAAAAACATTTTTGATGTGATATTTGTTTAGCTGAGGTAGCTTAACAACTGGCTATCACTGAACAATATCATTTGTCAAAAAAATTTACATGGCTAGTTTCAGACACCTGCTTTTGGGTAATTTAAAAAAATATCATGAACTCCAATTATCCAATGCAAGTATGGATTACACTGTTTCCACACGTTATCCTAATTTGAATAATATACAATTTCATAATCAAGTAATTTAATTTCTAGACAGATACTTACCTTGAGATTTAAATTCCAAATATTTTTCAGTTAAAATTTTGGTAGGGTAAGTGTAAGGACAATCAGAGTTAGCATGCACAAGTTAGTGAAGTGTACAGAAACACAGACCTATGTTCACTACGTCACTGTAGAACTTCATTTACATCAGATATTCCCATACACCATTTTTAAAAACTAGGTTCATTAGTCATATTCAGAGCATTTTTATATGCAGTAGAATAGAATTGAGGCTGAAAAGATGAACACTTGATTTTAAAAGTTTTGTTGATGTAAATTTTAAAGTAGTTAGCAAACAATGGCAATACAGCAGGATACCTGCAAGATTTTCCCTCTCCTCTGTAGTATGGAGGCAGAATTAACTCCATTGTCACGGCAGAATTGAGATTTGCAGACTAAAAAATTCTCAGTCTCCATTCATGGAGATGCAATATGGGTCTCCAGATTTAACACATGCAAATCTAGTAACTGAATAGTTTATATTATAGATTTAAAAACAAACGAAAAAAACCAAAAAAAAAAACTTACCAAGGAGACAGGGCCAACATCAAATGTTTTATTTGCCGGGTTTTTTATGAGCTCTTCAGTTTCCAAGAGAGTTCCCAAATTACCTTTTTGCTCATTTTCAACTCCATTCCAGTAGGTGCTTGTGACACAAGGCTGTGCCAAAGACTTTGCACTTTCCATTCTGTCATTCGATTTCACTTTTGAATTCTGAGTACATGTTACAACTGCAGCAGAAACAGAGGAAGATGTTGAATTGGACGAGCTTGCTTTGTCAATGTCTTCTGGAATCTGCTTTACTGAAAGTGTTTTTGGAATTTTGTGAGACGCATTTTTAGAATGAGTTGTAGCATGTAGAACTTGGCTAGGAAAGAGCTGTTTATTACGAGGTTGCTTAAGAGGCGTAGTCATTGGCATTTCTGCTTTATTATCTTGGTCTAAATCAGTTTTTCTTCTCATTGCTTTGATGGAAGAGGGCAATTGCCTTGGGGAAGAAACTGGTGAAGATGAAGCAGCAGAGAGTTGAGGGGACTTTGGAGGTACTTTTGATGAAGCATTATCTTTTGACTGTAACCCTGCTCTGGATACAACTTTAGGCTTCACGTTTTTAAAGTTTGGTTTTGGGAAGCTGACAATCTCCATTTTTCTAGCTTTGGTTATTGTAGCTACAATAGGAGACTTGTTTTTTTGTTTTACTGCAGTTTGTTCAGAAGTAATTTTATGTGAAGTCATCCTAGTGCATCCTTTGGTTAACGCATCATTCTTCCCCAATTTATAAGACCCCTCTCTAGCTTCTGGCAAACCTGAACCACAAAGTTTTGTATTTGCTGATCCTGACACAGGTGTAGAAACACATTCTTCAGGACTTGTTTCACCAGCTATTGGACTGAAGACCACAAAAGTTGCCTCACATGCCAGTTTAGATGTAGCAGCCCCTTCTGGTTTTGGTATATTACTTTGTTTTGATTCAGACACTGAAAAATGCGTGTGTGTGTCTTGGAAAGCAATATTTTCAATAGAGTAATTTTGCTCTTTGGTTAAATGTCCACTTGCTTTGTTTACCACCTGTTCTTGGTCAAGACTTTCATCAAAGCTCTGAATTGGTACAACATGAAAATCATTTACAGAGTAATTAACTAATTTCCTGGTTGGCGATGTGTCCATTTTGGCATGCTCAGGTGTACTATGCAAAAATGTTTTTGAATCTTCATCCATATTAAAATTTTCTGGTGATAATGAGTTCTTACAGTGAGGATCTATCCATTCACCAGCTTGCTTTAAGGATTGTATTTCCTTTTCTTTGGAATCTCTATTTTGTGGTCCTACATCACCGTAACTGGTGCCTTTTAAAGATTGTTCTCTGACCCCTCTGACATCTGGAAAAGCAAGAGGTAGTACTACAAAATCTGAACAATTGTTTGATGTATTTCTGTCCCCTGAAGCTTCCATGACAGAGGAACTAGGTGGGTTTTCGGGGCTACCTGAATCAAAGCTTTTTCTCATATGCATTTCATCAGAAGAGATGAATGTTGGAGGGAGAAATGTGTTTTCATGTTCACTTCCCATAGTTTCTCCCTGACTTTTAGCCATATTAATAGACTCATCAACACTATGGTCATCCAGTGCCACGGGAGCACAACCTACTTCATCTTTCACTTCAGAGCTTTTGTTCAGTTTCAAAGTGGTAAGGTGCATTACACAGTTAAAGTCAGTCTGCCCATAAAGCATTGGTTGCTCAGTACTTTGATTCTGCACTTCTAAGGCAAGGTTCTCTTTTAGAAGGCTGTCTGGTTCCTTTAACTTGTGGTTCAAAAGATACATACAAGTCTGTTCTGTTTCAGAAGATATACATGCAGAATCCATCTCACTCAAAGCCACTCTACAGACAAATTCACTAGAAGTCTTTTGTAGATCAAGTGTTCCAACATATTCCTGATTTAAAGAAAAGCTTGTACGATTACTTTCATCTTTAAAATCTGTGTTATCTTCATCTTCAGCCATTTCATTATATTGGCTGGCTGAATTTCCTTTTAAATTGGTAGTATGATTAACTGAATGGGGTACAGATTTGCTACATGTAAACTTATTTCCATTTTTATCTCTGATAACTAAGGGAAACTGCAAGCCATTCTTTGCTTTTTCCTCCGATTTTTTAACACTCATTCTGAGCTTAAAATTCAACTTTTGCCATCTTATTGTCACTTAAAATCCTAGAAAATGAATGCAAGTTCTATTGAATGTTGGAGAATGCAATGCTTGCCACCAGAACAGTTCCGTTTTGTTACAAGACATTCAAAATGCTGTTCTTCTAGCTTACATGCTCTTCTTCAACTACATCCCCAAGGGTTCTGTAATTCAAACCCCTTATGAATTCTAAAGGGGGGAAAAAAAGACATTAAAATTAGCTGAACCCAAATTTGGAGACATTTCATAGATAGTTTTTTAAAGAATTGAAATTGTTAAAAATTAGACATCCTTTTACCTCAAAAAGTAATCAAATTGAAACATTCAAACAGCCAACCCCCCCACCCCCCGATAAATAGGTCAGAGTATATGCTAACAAAAAAATAACTTCTTAAAACAAGTTGATTATAATCCGGATTTACATTTTCTTCACACACCCCACACACCCTCCCAACACACCACCACAATCACTCCTGCATTTAATCTGGAAACAAAAAAAGTTCAAAAGTTCTCCACAATTTATCAATGTTTTCTAAACCTGAAAAGCAACTATGTGGTATTGGTAACCAAAAAACACGTTGAGTAACTCAAGAATCACTGGAGGTATTGGCTATACTAATCACTCATTCCTTCACTTTTTTTTTTATCCTGATTTTAGTGATCAAGTGTTTTGTGTAGTACTATGTGTGTGCCTCTGCCACTGAAGATTGATAGAGTTGATGAATATTTTGATAGATCCATCAATGGTTAGGCTACTCCTGAGGGAAAAAAAAACCTAAGATTTATCAACCAGCACAAATCTCACTCTTAAGGAGACCCTACATTCTAGCTTTTCAAATCATCGCCTAAACTTTTCACAATGAATTGTTAGTTTTTCCATAAAAGGAATTCCAGCTTGCTGTAATTGAGTGAGACACATTTCTGTGCTCAAAAGTATTTTGTACATCCCTGTTCATTTAGTGACCATGCTTTTCAGGTCATAACTGTTGCAGCAGCACTGCAGTAAGTTACCAGTGTGTCCCAGGTTGCTCAGTATAAAATAACTTTTGAAAAAGGAGACTTGTCTATAAAGGTCCTCATGGTGACCCTTCCTGCTCACCTCTATCACCGGAAGCACAAAAGGGAGCAAAGCAAGGGCCTGAGTAGAACCAGAGCTCAGCCTTTCATCCTGTGAGCTGCAATCAAAGATTATGTGCATTAAAACAGCATGGACAGCCGACCTCTCCTCACTTTTGCAGGCAGCCCCCTAACCATAGGCAGAGGCTCAACAGCAACTACAGATCTAACAGAACCTTTAAAGCAGTCACATAACCCTGCAACAGACCATGCTGCCAACTTTGCCCACATATTTGCACAACAGACACTTATTACAAGACCTAATAAAATCAGATACTCCATCAAGGGCTCATTCACCTGCTCATCTGCTAACATGATCTATGACATCATGTGCCAGAAATTCCACCCCCACCCCCCCGCCGCCTTATGTATTGGACAAACAGGACAGTCTCTGTGCAAAAGAATAAATGGGAGCAAATCTGACTTCAGAAATCAACATTCAAAAACCAGTAGGTAAGCATGTCAATCTTCTAGATCACTCCATTGATGATTTGCTAATAACTATGTTCAGACAAATGAACAATTCCAGGTGTCAGAGAAACTGCAGAATTGGAATTCATATGCAAATTTGACACTCGTTTCAGGGCTAAATAAGGACTTCGGATTTTTCTCTCATTCCAACAGGTGATCTGACCTCAATTTTCCTCTATATACTGTTTCCCAGTGTTTGACTCTTAACTGCTTTGATTTGCTCTTACAGTGTGACCTGATCCTATGACTTGTACTTCCCTGCATTTATTTCTTCCTATTTTGCAAGTTCCCACATCTTCAAAGCTTCTAACAAAGTGGGACTCTCCCCCACAAAAGTTCAGGTGATAAATAAAATGTTAGTCTAAGTGCCACAAGATTCTTGTTTTTCAGGAACCCATCATACTATGCATGTTTCACAGAAGTTCTAATGTCCTGATATTTGGAGCTTTTTCTTATACAAATGCCTATTATCCCCCATCCACTTCCCTGAATTTTCACACTTGCTATCTGGCCACCCTAAAGTTAGCTAAGAGCTTACCCTCAAAATAGATGATATAGAAAAAGGTGTGAAAAAGGAAAGAACTGGAGTTCATCTTAGGCATAGTCCGGTGCCTTACCCACAGGCCATCTTTATCTGATCAAGAAAGAGCACCACAATATGGAACACTTAACTATATTGTGGTTCAAAGTGATGTCAAAAGAACACCCTTATTTTATTCAGAAAAGATGCCTTTACCTGTTCCCATTCCAGCAGTTTGTTCCTTAATTTCTGTTTGAAATGGGCACTTTGGGAGGTTGCTGCTTACTTGTTAGAACTCAGGCTTCTCAGGTTCATATTTGGGTAAGAAAGAAGCACACAAAGCCACAAATACCATTGCAAATGTAAGAAGTGCTATAAACAGATTTCTTCCTCCTGTTAAACCACCACATGCCTTTCAAACATTTTCCATTCTAACCTTTAACGTTTTACTCAGACACAGCACTCTGAACAGCATAGGTGGGTGTTCATAGAACACATATGGTAGAAGTAGAGGGTACAAAGGTAGATTCTGCCAAAACACACAAACATCTTTCTGTATTCTAAACTCATTCACAAAATAGGCAAGACCTAAGACAGTGAAGATACATATTTGTTCAAGTTAAGAAATAGCAAGAAAACACTAATATGGACCCAGGTATAGAAGAGTAAACAGCTAAAATGAAAGTTTTCTTCTGCTTGCTTTCTTAAAAGAAACAACATTTTTGCTAAAGTCATCTTTAACTTTTATCTGAAAAGTTACTGACAGCAAGCAAGTTATATCAAGCTCAAGCTTCTTTTGAAAGTGTTTTCTAGGGTCTTTCCAAAACAACTCCATCAAGAATTTAGTACCATGGCAGAACGAGGCATATTTTTACTAGATTTCAAAGACAGAAGTCTCTCAGAACATTTACAAATGTTGCCCTTCATCTCAAAAGCAGTTAAATACAGCACTAATTGGTTTCTGCTATTGTGTACAGCTAATTTGTATTGTGTCCACTTTGATGTGGAATCACTGGACAACTCAAAGGATTTCTCCCTAAATTGGTCATTAAAATCCATTTAGTACTTATGGCTAAACATTAGCTTTATGATTCAAGTCACTTTTTTAATTCTGTTCCCATGTTTTCCCCCCACTGGAAACAATGGATACTCAATGCAGTAAATGGGAAGGGATTTGGAAATCAAAGATGGGACAAACCCTTCTGCAGGACTGCTATTATGGTAGTCTTCACTGCTGGCCTTACTAAATCTAACAGCATGTACCCTGCACTACACAGTACAGATGAAAAAGAGTTAAATTTGGCCTACAACGAACACCTCATTCAGTTCAATACTTTATAGACGCTGGCTAAGTATACAGGCTGGTGGAGGTCGCAAGGTATGCTCACTTAGTTACACATGTTGAGGGAAAGGCTTCAGGACACCACACCACTAACATTTGCAGTATTGTGGGGGAGAGGCATGGCTGAGATGACTAGACAATTACGTAGACTACATACCCACACATTCAGTGTCTTTACTCACCTAAGCATTGCCTCACTACACTGCTACTTATAAACTGTACTGGGGTGCCAGTGGTGACTGTACTCCATACACTGCCACAACTAGGGTACTGTAGACATACCCTCAGTAGGTGACCTATCTACAAAAAGGACACAGAAAGCAAAGAATTTTAAGTAGTCAAGATAACTATGCTGTGCAGATACTGTACTTGTATCTATTTTTGGAGTTTGTGTAGTGCACAAAAAACTTTCCTACAATCAAAATATACAGTGATATGTCCTTTCCCTCAAGTTACTGATTCTGGACTTTAAGGAACTTAGTCACACATTTTCTTGGTAATTTTGCACCACTTCACATCCACCTATTTACATCAACATTCAAAAAGTAAGCATGATATGAACTACTAAAGGAAACATTAAAAAGGCACAAGTCACAAAGCAGATCTTTTAGCTGTTATATTGTATATTAGCCATTAAAACTGGTCCTTAACATTCTTGTGTTACAAGTATTTTAATAAAGCTTTAACCTAGATGTTATTTCCTGTTTAGTTTATTCTCTTACCTATAGTTTTAAGTACATACATGTTCAGTTTTCAGTTGCTTTCAACAGTCTGAAGCTGGATGGTTTTTGTGAGCACTCTGATACTCAAAACATCTTTTCAGTGCTCAAGACTCTCCACTTCCTCAATTTCTCATACACTAAGTATCTGAGAACTTGAGAGAACAGAATAGCAGCTTTGGAAGAACAGGGAAAGGAGCTCAATTTTAAAAAAAAAAAAAAAAAAAAAATCAAGAGTTTAAACTCCATCAGCCCTAGGTCCCAGAGAAGTATAGTAGAACATGCATAAAAGAGTCATTTGAGCTGTGAATTAAACCTTGTTCTGTACAGAAAATGAAAGGTAAAAGAAGGTATAATTTGACTGGTATCTAGAACCAACATTGTAGAAGCAGCAAGGAAAACAGTAGAATAAAAGACTTACAAATAAAGCCTTTAAGAGTTATGTGCAGTGCAAGTTTCTATAGGTTACTGAAGGTCACTTGCATTAGCAAAAGCTGTACTTCCATGCCTTCGCCCACACAGTAAAGGTTTACACAAACACCAGCTGCCTCTTCCCCACAAAAAGCCCCACTGATATGCTTTGTAATACATTTTTTGAACACAACCTCCTTTTTGACAGACGTGCCTTGGTGCAGTTCTGATGTACATCAATTATTGTACAACCACTGAACATAATTAGCATTGACATAAGATGAGAACATAGCTGCAATGCTTATACAATACATAAAAACCTACTTATGTAGCTATTGCCACTTGAGTCAAATCATTAATATTGACTATCACCTGTATCCGACCTGTTGACGACATACACCATCCTTACTAGAAGTATGCCATAATTGCAAGTCAATCTCTTGCCACTGGCGCCTGTCCTGAGCAATCTGCTTCCATTTCTGCCCAAGACCTTTAACCATCAGGTCTGCCCATCTCATTCACGGTCAACCAAGAGGCCATTTGCAGTCATAAGGGATCCAGCGAGTAAGCCGAGATGTCCATCTGTTGTCACAAAGGTGGGCAACATTCCCTGTCCATTGTTTTTGGCTTCACAGATGGATTCAATGACATCTTTCACCTTCATCTGTTGACGCAGTTCATAGCTTGTTATGCAATCTGAGGGAAATTCCACACTGTCTCCTTTCCATAGCTCACTGGGCTACGGCCATCTTTTGTCACCTTTAGTAGAGGCCCAACACTCTGGTGCGTGTAACATAGATGGGAAAACCGTGGAATTAAATAATTTGGCTCTTAATTGCCTAGGCAAATCACCGTCAAGCACCAGTTTTCAGTCAACTGAAACAGCCCACGCAGTCTGCCTTCTTTTCAATCTCTCTTCATTCGTGGCATTGGAACAGGCTAGAACATGGCTGAGGTGTACATACTTATCAACCTGTTCTACCTCCCTATCACTAAGAAATATACACCCATCATTGCAGCATTTTTTCTGCATCCATTTTGTTTTGGCAACATTCATTTCAAGGCCAACTTTTCTGGATGATTCTTGTAGCTGCTGCATTTTATCTTGCATTTCTTGCACACTATATGCAAAAAGAACGCAGTTGTCAGCAAATAACAGATGCGTCAGATATTCGCCATCTATCTTGATGGTGGTCTGCCAGTCCAGCTCTTTGAAAATATTTTCCAGTAGAGACAAAACTTCAACAAGATTGTATTGCCTTGACATACTCCTTTGCGTATTTTTACTTGGCAGTGTTCATCAAACAACTTGATCATTGTTATACACTCGCTATTCATGTCTTTCAGCAGCTGAATATAGTTGGAATCAATCCCAAAATCATTCAGCGCATTCAGGACTATGTTGAACTCAACTGAATCAAATGCTTTTTTTATAAATCAATGAATGTGATGCACAGGGGGACGGAATATTCGCTATACTTCTGCATTAGTTGCATCAGGCTGTAAATATGATCAACTGTGGAGAAGCTTGAGTGAAATCCAGCCTGCTCACAACTCATTTGAAAATCCACATCTTTTTGAATACAACCAAGAATAATTCGAGCGAACGCCTTGCACAAGTGTGAAAGCAGTATAATAGGGCAATAGTTGGCAAGATCTTCCGGATCCCCTTTTTTCGTTAACAGGAGAGTCTGCAACTCCCCCCAAGATTTTGGGGTCTGTTGCAACTGAAGGTAACAAGAGAAACGTGCAGCTAAGGCCTAATGTAACAGAATGCCTCCAGTGATCAAATTTTCTGTTTTAACACCATAAATTCCTGGGCTTTTACCTTTTTTTGCATATATAAACTTAAATTTTTATATAGATAGATATAACACAACATTACATAATGTTATTTAAGCTTAAATTTTCCAGGTATACAAAATGCATCTGTACAGCAGCATTGTTTTCTAGATTATAGCATGATCAGGTAGATCTATGACTTACAGTAAGTTCTTAGCAGCTACTTAACATGATGTAGCATTAACAGCAGTCCATAAAAGACCATGCCCACATGGTTAGTTAAGTGGCAACATCTAGCCCAGTGGTTCCCAACCTGTGGTCCAGGGACCCACCCCCAGGGGTCCACACACACATTGCAGGGAGTCCGTGGAGCCTACCCCTACCAGGGCTGGAATCTAGCTACAGCCCCGATGCTCCCTACCAGGGCTGCCTTTCCCTGCAGCAGCTCCCCAGCAAGAGCAGGGGGCCATAGCTGATGCAGGTCAGCTCTGCTCCCCAGCGGCGTGGGCAATGGTGGTGGCAGCGCTGCTCGTCAGCTGTCCCAGTGGTGCCGCCAGAGCGGTGCAGGCCAGAGTCTGCCCACATGGGCCAGATTACATAATCAGCTAGGGGCCCAAAAAGTTTTTTTTTTTTGGTTAAGAAAAGGGGTCCTCAGCCTGAAAAAGGTTTGGAACCACTGTTCTAGTCAGTTCCAGTTAACACTATGTTGCTGACTTCTAACAAGCAGTAATAGCTTTTGCAATAGACAGCAGGTCAAAGTTAATTTCTAGCTAACATTCGGCATCTAAGGGAACTGAGAATATGCTTAACAGTGGCAGACTATCTACTACCCTTGTAATCTAGGTAATACACAAGTCTCATATGATTAGTAATCTGACAGTGATAAGAGAAAGTGCAAACACATTCTAATTAATGTGAGGGGAACAATGTTTCTTCTTCCAATTTCTACAAGCAGTGCATGAGTTAATGGGAAAACAAACATGATGGAAGCTCATCCAGGTGACAATTAAGTATCCACCACTAGTTTAATGCATGTTATGAAAACAGCATTGCATCTTTAGTTATTTTATTAATAGAAGCAATCATAATTAACACCCATCATATTGAATTTTTCTGAATGATAGAAGAATCTACTATGAACCCACTTTTAATTCAGTGAAGAACATCTAAACAGTGATCAAAAGAGGGAGAACTTTTTGCTTCACATAGTGAATTGGAAGTCTCTCCAGGATTCCCTAAATGGCAGCATTTAAACCTATAAATTTTAAGGGCCTTTTAAAAGCCTTAGTGCCCTTAGTGTACATGAACCCAGCGGGAAATCCCTAAGACGGAGCATCATGTGCTATGGAATATCACCGTAAAAACCACCTGTATCTTGATTTGATTTATAGTTGGTATTTTGTATGGGAGATGAGTTGCCTCCTGGACCCTGAAAGCTCCTGAAGGAGGCACAGGTCCATCCACTTTGGGAGTCTGTGTTTGAGAATCACCTGTTCTCTGTCATTGCACTGAGGTCTCAGTGCAGAGAAGGAAAAGTGAATCAAGTCCAATTAGTTTTAACATGCTCAGAATTCCACTAAGCTTGTTCAGGACAAATATCTTTTGTTGGAACATCAAAGGGCTTGTATCTACAGACCTATATCTCTCAAACTGCAAAGCTGGATACTTTAAAACTCTCATGAATGGTTCTGCCGTGATGAGTAATCACAGAACAACCTACTTGTCTCCTCTGTAGCAGATTTTGCCACATTTTCCAAAAGCTTTGTCTTCCCCACCCACCAGATTTTTCCTCTTATCATAGAAGATAAAGGTTGGAACCTAGTCCAACCCCAACTAAATGTGCCAGCCAGGGCCCTGTCTTGTAGCGGATCATGGGAGTGGATGTCTTTCTTTACAATGGATATAGCACTTTGGGATCCCTAGCAGTATGAGGACATGTTTTCAATGTTTTAGCACACTGATCACACACTGGTGTAAATCAGGAGCAACTAAAAGACCATCCCAGGAAAAAGACCACACAGAGCATGGGTGCTAAAAATTTACATAGAAAACTGGAGCCTCTGTATAAGGAAAGACACCAGAACTAGTGTAGAAGGGGGTGGGGGGTGTGCAGTGCCTAGCTCCGCGGACCTTGGTTCCATTCCCAATTTGTGCTGATTGCTGCACACCTCCAGCGTGTCTACACCTGTGTGACACACAAAGACCCCAGGGCACAACTAAAGGTTTTGGTGTTTATTGACAGGAAATATTGCTCAAAACAGCAGCAGGCTCCACCCCCCTTGGGAAGCCACCACCAGGGGTTTTCATGGAAGGGCTGGTTCATATGGGCGTAACAGAGGCTGTTAACATCTTGCACAGGAGAGGGGGATGAAATCATAAGCTACTTAACTGCTCCTCCTCTTTCATGTGTGACTTCTTCACTGCCTTCTGCCGGATCACCTCCTTCTCTTTTTCTCATTAAAAAAAAAAAAAAAAAAAACACACCACCTATCCCCACAGCCTCCTCGCCTTCATCTCCTGTGGGGACTCTGGCTCCTGCTCCTCCCCATTCCTGGAACACTTCTCACTTCCTAGCTCTCAGCAGCAGGGGGCAGCTCACAGCCTGGCTTTGGTGGGATGCCCTGAGCTTCTGAGCTCAACTGACACCTTCAGCCTTTCTAGATAAGCTGGCCAGCGGGTCACAAAGGCCGTCTCACTCACTCACTCAGATGGCCCAGAATGGGCTGGTCCCAATATGGCCAGAACTTATATGGATGCACAGTTCCACAGGGTAAGGGAATATCCCACAAGCTTTGACCCCCTCTGGCCATCAAGCCCCACTTCTGGCTGCCCATGGACCCAGACAGTATGATTCTACGTGGCAATAAAGCAGAAGGTGCTCTGTTGAAATGACAGCAGGAAGCTACTGAGGTGCTAAAAGTTTACGGGATACGCTCAGTGAGCATCCATGAAACTGAACGGATACACAGAGTGCTAGTTTGTGCCAGGTTACTAGAGGCAGGGTTTTTGAGGCAGCATGACATAAAACAAGGGTTCTGACCCAAATTAGCAGAGCTGTTTGATCCTTGGAGATGTCCATTTTCTGTGTAATTCTGGCCATTCCAAACATCCCCAGGTCCCAAATCAGAATGAAAACTTGGAATTTGTTGCTCCACTGAATTTCTGGGAAAGGTTCTACGGCAGCTGAGACACTTCTTGAAAGGCATGTTTGAAAAGATGGAATCACTTTATACAGACTTGACGTCACTTTTATATTTCAGACAAATGAAGTCAAAAGGAAGCACTGAACCAAATGTTTTAGTAACTTTTTTCCTACAAATTTAGACAAATTTGAGATTCTTCAATGTCACCAGCGCACCAGTGTCTGACGTTTTACTGTTGTGCCAACCACCCCTAATATTTAGTCACTCATTTTTCAGTACAAACTTGTGAACTGAATCAGCAAAGGCAACACAAGGGCTGATGGAAAATTTTCCAACCACCACCACTCTGGCTGCAAACTGAGTTTTTGAGAACAGAAGTATTGGTGGAAAGTACCCGCTTTCCTTGACTCCCTCGCACCCCCATCAGCTTCTTATTGGAAAACCAAAGCCCCAACATTTTCAGCAGCAACACTTTAGGTTCTTAGTTTGTAATTTGTTTTTTTTTTCTTCTTTGCACTTTTCACACAAAAAATTCAGGTTTGGATTATGATGCTTTAATGAAAAATTGAAATCTTCTAGTCCAGCTGTTCCCAACCTGTGGTCCAGGGACCCCCAGGTGTCTGTGGACATGTTGCAGACAGTCTGTGGAACCTATCCCTACCAGGGCCGGAATCCAGCTACAGCCCCGATGCTCCCTGCCAGGGCTGCCTTTCCCCGCACCAGCTCCCTGGCAAGGGCAAGGGGCCATAGCTGCTGCAGCTCAGCTCTGCTCCCCAGCTGTGTGGGAAATAGTGGTGGCAGCACTACTCATCGGCTGTCCCAGTGGTGCCGCCAGAGCAGTGCAGGCCACAGTCTGCCCACATGCATGTGTTAAGGCACGTACATGTACCAAGCTGTCTGCTTATTTCAGAATACAGCCAATACCTCCAATAAGAGTAATGGATGCTTTATTTGGTCCAGTTTACTCCTTATTCACTTAAGGCTGGTACAACCAGGTCCTCTTATAATTTAATACAATTCAAGTGGTTTCAGACTTGTTGGGGGAAAACAGACACTAAGTGACACGTAAGGTCTTTCCAGCTGTCTGTACAATAAAGTTTTAGTGACAAAACAGGTTTTTACCTCTTTCTAGATCACCTACAAAGCTGTCTGAAGACTCTAAAATACCAAGGTAATATGCATGAGCAGATACTAATGGACGTGTCACATTTTGGCACTAATATTTGTAACAAGTCAAGTGGGAGACAGAGGAAGAGTCAAGCAATTAACTGTTAGAGACCAGTCCCAAAGGGGTAGCCATGTTAGTTTAGCTCTGCCAAAAACAAACAAGAGCCCTGTGGCACTTTTAAAAACTAAAATTTATTTATCGCATGAGCTTTCATGGGAGAAAACCCCACTCCATCACAGGGGTGTTGCTGCCCCCAGGAATGACCTGAGGCATGGGCAGAGGCCCCGCCCCCTGCCTGCAGGCCCCGCCCCCAGGCAGGAACAGAGCGGGGAGCAGCGGCTGCAGCCACGGGGTTGCCCAGCCTTTGAAGGGACCAGAAGCAGCCGCCGCTGCCGTGGGCAGTTGCAGCTGCAGGCAGCTGGGCCCCGGATCTCCGGCCTGATCCATCCGGAAACTGGGAGAGGGGTGGCCCCGCCAAGACCCAGGGCACTGGCGCCGGCATTCGGGGCATGGGCCCTGTGTGCCAGGTGCCAGTGACACCCCTCCTCCATAAGCTCATGCAATAAATAAATTTGTTAATCTTTAAAAGTGGCCCAGGACTCCTTGTTTTGTTAAAGACTAGACATCCTTGACTTCTGATCCAATGAGGTGCTGAATTATGTGACTGGACAGTAATACAAACAGCAGCCTACCCACAAGTCTGGTAAGTGCATTCAAAGCAGCATGTGTAACTGGAAAGAAAAAAAAAAAAAAAAAAAAAAGGTTAACCCAGTGGTGTTTCCAGATTGGGGGCTGGACTAGATGACCTCATGAGGTCCCTTCCAACCCTATGATTTTACTAGGCATTTTTAAAATTAGTCATAAGATGTTTGAAAAGCTGTTAGTATTTGAAGTTAGGTTTCCATTCACACATACTTCCATCCAACTAATAGTAAAAGTGAAGTAAAAAATTCTTGATCTGCCTTTTTTAAAAAATGAAAGACTGCCACATGCAGTGCCTTAGATATGTATGGAGTCTTGGAAGCTTGGCTCCCTTACCTTCTGCTACAAATGGACCTTGAACTTGTCTGGCAGTTGTAGCAGAGAAGCGTTGCTACCATATACCCTTGACTGAAGAATGGTACTCCTTTAACTGATTGTGCAGCTTTGAAAGGGATGCACATGGAGCGGCAAGAGGAAACAAGATCAGTTGAATCAACCCTGGTGATCAACAAGGTGACAGATGTTACACCGAAGTCTTAGGCCTATCGAAAAAAACCTAGAATTATTTCACCTAAATCAAAAGGGAAAATTCATTGATTGTACAAGGATGTAGCTGGACAATTAATGGGGTTCTGAACAGATTATGTGCTTTCCTTGCTAGAAGCAGCATCAAGCAACACAAATTTATAAAGCTGACAAGCTCATTTTATTTTATTGTCCTTACAAATTCACTAATATCGACTGTTTTGCATTGTAACAGGAAAGCTACCAAGTAATGTAAAATGCATGACCATATCCCATTCAACCTGTCCAATGCTATGTTCATAGGAAACAATATCAAATTGTCTGATGTAAAACAGTCAGTCAAGCAATTCCTGTACATCATGAAGAAATTTTTTGAGATCCAATGCATCACTGAATGAAGCAATGCAGGTTTAATGCAGAACACTTGTGTAACACATATGCCTGAAACAGACTGTCTCTTAGATCCATGGTTCCCAACCACTGTGCTGCAAGTGAGGTGGAGTTAAAGTTCCCTCTTTGCTCAGCTCAGCCACATGGGCTGTGCAAGGCTGGGAAAAGGCAGGGGTTAAAGTAAGGGAGAAGGCACTGGAATACAGTTCCAGGGCCCCTTATTTTTAGGCATGCAGCGTTCCAGCCCCCTAAAAATAAAGGAAGGCACCAGAGCCTGGAGTTCCAGGGGTACCCCCCAAAAATAGCAGGAGCACCTGGAACACAAGAGTTCTGGTGACTCCACCTTAAACCTCAAGCCCAGCCAGCAGAGCTGCAGCAGGCTGGGAGTGTGTGACTCTGCCCCTTGCAAGGTGGAGCAGCTTCTGTCAGCCAGCCTGCAAATAGCCCAGGTAACGACTTGGGGGGGGGGGGCTGTGTGGGGGTGCGTGCACCTCAGATGGTGGGGTGGCTATTTGGTTGGGGGGGTGCACAGCTGGGGGCTGGAGGCCTAGTTCTGGCCCCTACAGTGATGGGAGGGTCATCACAGGCAGCAGGGGTCTGGTGGGGACGGGACCCAGTGGGGTGAGGATTTGCCCTGGGTGGCAGGGAGTCACTGTGTAGAAGGGGAAGTGGGTGCTGCACCAGGGTCCCCTGCCCTACCTTCCCACCCCCAGGTTCCCCCCCCCATCCCCAGCAAAGCCACTGTTGTTCTCCCTTCCTCTCCCCACCCTTGTGCTGTTCCCCACATGGCTGCCCTTGACCTCTTTTGCCACCCCTGCCCTGGTCTGTTCTCCATGCTCACTCCTGCCACTGCACATGACTCCTGACCTCCCCTGTTTTGCCACCCCTGCTCTGCTACCCCTACTACTCCTCACAGAAGCATTTCTGAACCACTGTGCCATGGTTCATGAATATTCATAAGTAATTAAAGCTAGTTTGAATATTCATGAGTTAATGGTGGTGCGCCTTGAAAAATTTGAAGGATCAAGGTGTGCCATGGCACAGAAAAAGTTGGGAACCACTGTCAGAGAACTGTTCAGGCTGGGTTACGTTGCAGGGCAGATTTTGCTGCCCAGAAACCAGAACTTTCTGATAATAGGGTGTAGTAGCATTTTGAGCATGCTACACAAGTTTATACTGTTGCTGGAGTCAAATGCGTGAGAGAAGCCTGAGAGGAACAGCCCGGAGAAGAGCAACCACAGAGTGCTGCGGAGTCCAAGGTGCTCAGTGATTGAGTGAGAGGAGCTGAGCCAGGAGTGGACTGCAGGATGTTTTCTCCCTGCTTTGGACTATTTTGCAGGGGAGTTTTCTGTTGTGGACCTGAGAACTGGATAACCACTAACCTGATCGTGTGGTGCTGGCTGAAGGGAAGAAAGAGAGGACTGCGAGGATTCCAGTTGAAGATTCCTGCAGCCAGAGAAGATGAGGATTGTTTCTGTTTTGCATTCAAGCCTCAAGGACTTAGACTGCAACTGAGATAACGGTGACTCCACCTGAACTTTGGGACTCTTGGGTTTCTTACTATTCTGTTTAAATAGATTTTTTTTTCTTATAATAAGGTTTGTTAAATTAAAGGTTATTGTTATGTTTATCCTAAGTAATAGTTTGTTGGGGGATGGGAACTCTGAGCCATCTTTGTTGTGAGTCCCTTTAGCACTGAATCCTGGCTCTCCAGCTGCTTCCTACGGGGGTTTTAACCTCTGTTAAGCACTGGAGAGGGACTAATGAATGAATTCTAGTCCACCCTAAAAGGTTACAGTTGCACCAATACAAATCAAGTTAGGATTCCTGTGGCCCTTGAAGACTAACAAAATTTATCTATCACATGAGTTTTCTTGGGAGAAAAATCCCTCTTTGTCAGATGCTTTGAAGAATACCAATCAGCTGCTGTTGTGGGCATGTACTTGGGTTGCTAAGCAGTTGCAGAATCTAAACCACAATATACGTCTTAGTATTGCTACCTGCATTAGCTAGATTACAGCTGATGCAGGTACATCTGCCAACACAGCATACATATACCCCAAGGGTTGAATTGTATTATGAGGGAATCAAAGTTAATTTCCTTTAATTCAGAGGCATACATTGAAGGATTTTCTAATTACAGGAGGACATTACAGGTTAGTTCCAGAGGGGTAGCTGTGTTAGTCAGTGTATAGCAAAAACAGTTAAAGTCCTGTGGCACCTTAAAGACTAAAATTTCTTTGGGCATAAGCTTTTGTGGGCTCCAACCCACTGAGAAATTGCCCAAATCTCAGATGCATCTGACTAAGTGGGTGGAAACCTGCAAAAGCTTGTGCCCAAAGAAATTTCTTAGTCTTTAAAATACCACAGGACTCATTACTACAAGTCAGATGTGATAAGTCAACTAAATACAGGCAATGTAAGTTGTCACATCTGAAGACTGAAGATGAAAGAATTAAATGTAGCATAGGGGATTAACCAGTGCAGGATGAAACAAAGATGGCTCTTCTTTGAACTCTGATAGGTCTGACCAACCTACCATGCATGTCATCTGTTCAGAAATATCCTTTCATATCAGGTGTGGCCAAACTGCGGCTCTTCAAAGAAAAAGTGTGGCTCGCCAGCAGGGAGCTGGTTCAGGCTGGGGGAGTTAAAGTCTCCAGCCAGCAGCTCAGAGGAGGGGCGGGAGGAAGAGCAGAGCTGGCGGGGGAGCTCAGAGGAGGAAGCCTGCAGTTCAGAAGGGGGGCACGGAGCAGCAGCCAATAGCTCAGAGAAGCGGTGGGGAGGGAGTGGGGAGCAGCAGCAGCAGCCCCAGGTCAGAGAAGGGATGGGAGGGAGGAGCAGCTGGGCAGCTCAGGGAAGCCATGGGGGGGGGGCAGTTCTTAGGACTGAGGAACTTCAGGAAATGGAGGCAATGAGGGAAGTGACTGAGGGGGGGATCAGGGAGGAGATGAAGTGTAAAGGACTGAAAGACTAACAAATTATTAGTTATTTTCAGTTTCCTAGATTTCAGTGTGCATTTTATTTTGCTTTGCTTTATTTATTTGTGTACTTTGTATTTTTATTTTACTTTGGTCTGGCTGGGTTTATTATTTGTTGGTTTTGTATTTACCTTATACCACATGCCATGGCAGCCTCAAGCCTGGCCACAGCACTTGACAAACTTGGGGGCACTTATGCACTCCTTTTACAAGTATGGTAGTCAGGAAAACAGGGTAAAAAGTCTTCCATTGAAGAAGAGAGAGAGACAGAATAAGCCAATGAAGAAACCTACTCCTTCTTGCCAACTCTACAGAAATCTTTAGATCGAGCTCTGGACAGTTTAAAAGCTCCACAACTCCTTGTTTAAGACAAACCTATTTATTAATCACATTCCTCCCATGAAAGCTCATGAGATAAATAAATACGTTAACCTTTAAAAGTGCCGCAGGACCCCTTGTTTCTTTTGCTGAACTAGACTAACATGGCTCCCTCTTTGGTGCTCTGGACAGTTGAGGCTTTTCAGAGACCCTGAGGAATTGGGACAAAGGATGAGCTGCTTTCTACATCATCCTCCTTCAGAATTTTATGCAGGATCCCTATTCCACAAAACCAAGCCTGTTTTGAAAGACAAGTGTTGGGCCACGTATGGAGCAGGAAAGTGTTTCCCAGGACAGCTGAGTTATTATGGGAGACAGGATCAATGTTCTTTCTAAGCTGATGATGCAGCTGAGCAAGCTATGGATGCATCTGGGGAGCTGAAGAGCAGGTGCTTGACACCAGGTCAGGAAACTGGGAGGTAACTTGCTAAGCTGTGTAATCAGCTTAGAGGAAACATTGCAGGGAAGGGCAGCATGGTGGGAGAAGTGAGCAATGGTCAGGGACAGCAGAGAAACAGCAGCATGGTAAGAGATAGCAGGGATGTGGGAAGCACGGCATGGTCAGGGAAGCTGTGGCATCTTTAGATTTTCTCATACGCCCTAATGCAGCTTATTCCTTTGTTAAAATTGTGTTTTACAAGTCCTAAACATGATATGGAATACTAAGAAATAAAAATAAAAAAGGAGAAAATTTTTAAACTAAAGGTAGATTACTTTCAATTTTTAGCACAACTTCCTGCTGTGAAGCATTGTATTCCACAATGAAATTTGTCAAATCAAAACATTGTGCAATACTTGGAGATCAGCATCTGCAAGAACTTTTATGTAATGCATTGACAAGTTATTGCCCAGATTTTAAAAACCTGCCACTAGCCTGCAGTATGCCATGTCCAGTGACAGCTGAGTTTTTACTGTATAGGCCTAGTTTTCATGGTAACCTTAAGTAATTATTAGAATCTGACATTAGTAGGATCAATATTTGCTCTGTTTTTAAGGTAAAATTAAAGTGCAAAATGAATTTTAAGCTTAGTGATCTTGGAATAGGTAAAAGTATGTGGTTATATGCCTCAGTGCGGCTCTCAAAAGTTTAATAATTGACTTGTGTGGCTCTTGAGTTCTATAAGTTTGGCCATCCCTGTTCTAGATTCTCCCCATGCGGGCTGGCTTTGATCTTCAATATTTTATCTCCACCCCCTGGTTACTCTCCCAAACTCATAGCACACACTCACTAAGTATCTTGTGCTTGCTATACGCTCCCTTGTGTGCCAGGCATAGTTTGGAGAGGCAAGAGCCAGCACTCTGGTTGATACAGTGTACTTGGCTATGAATCTAAGTGTACTGCAGTCTCAAAAATGTTAACTATGATTTTAAAATACTTTACTTTATAGGTCTGTTATTACTGTGCCATAATAAAGTAACTACACAAGCAGTACAGATGCACATTAAGCAGTGGTTCATCATTAACAGAAGCTGCCTTGTTAGCTTCATAGAAAAAGAAACCAAAGCCAGCCATTAACTTTTATTTATGTGTAAGGAGACAGTCAAAGACGAGGCACGAGCACTTGGGTCCTCCTCTGTTTTTAAAAGACATTATTCTGTACCTCTGAGTCACTGGCTCATTAACGGATAAAGAAAGTGGAGACTTTTGAGACAGCTGTCTTTCTGCTTAGGTAGGAGCTGCCAACTACTTTGTCTTACCACTCCCCATTTGTTGGAGTATTATCCACTGTCTTAAATATATTTAAAGACTGAAAATTTAGTTTATGTACCTTAAAGGATGACATTTCTAATTCTGTATTTTCAACTTGTTTATGGCAAATCTAAACCCCTATAATTTTTCTCTTGAATATTGAGAAGTTTGTTGGGATACTTAATCTAGCCTAACCTCCTCTCAACTTCCCACTACTCAGTCTTTATTCCTCACAAAAATATCCCTAAACATTCCTCACTTGCTTTTCATCCTACTCAAGCTCATTCAGGTTTATATTTTCTCTTTCTGGATGAAGAGTGTTCCTATATCTGATCTCACGGCTGAGAAGGGGGTCCCTACTGTCTTCAGCAAGAGCCAGACAGGGGATTACTTCATTTCTTCTTTGAAGGGAACAACAACAACAACAACAACAACAACAAGGAGCTTGCCTCTTTCCGAAATCCTACAGTTTGTAGAATGCCTGAATAAATGCTTCACTCACCAGACAGAGTTCCTGACTGAAGATGGAGACTGTAGGGGCACATTTTTGTGCCCCTCAACTGCCTGCTATGACTCACCTCTTGACTGAGATATTCAAGACTTTGCATAAGAGAGACTGCTAATGAGAATACATACAGTACAGCAGGAATACAAGCCTCAAACAGCACGAGACACCAAGACACCAGGCTGCAGGCAGGGAATGAGAACTTGGAAAAATGAAAATTTTTCCTTCAAGTCATGACTACTTTGTGCTACTTGAATGACATTTTTTAAGTCATAAGCTTGAAAGTTCAATAGGAAACTTGGAAATCAAGGTAGAAGTGTGGCCTTAGCTGTCTAATGCAAATACATTCATAATACTAGAACTTCCACTTTTATCATGGTCCCTTCCAGTTTCTATGATTCTATGAGATCACAATTTTAGTGGAAAACATAGTATGCAACCAACTAAACAACAGGTGTTCAAGACATTTAGTGTTATGGCATGTCCTTGAAACTTCTGGCATTGCCACATTCTGGTGTTGAATTCCCCCCTTTCTTGAATCATATGCTTCTCCTTGCAATCCACATTACAGACCAGATGTGGCCAAACTGCGGCTCATGAGCCGCATGCGGCTCTTTAAAGAAAAATTGCCACACCAGGGAGAGCACAGCAGGGAAAGGCGGCATGGCGGGAGCCAAGGGTGAGAAATCTGCAATGGTTGGGGACAGCACAGAGGCAGAGGCAGCGGCGGCATGGTGAGAGCCAGCAGGGGAGGGGCAGCATTGTGAGAACCAGCAGGGAAAAGCAATGTGGTCAGTTAGGTGCAAAAGACAAGCACTCAGAGTAAATATCAGATTCTAGAGTTTACCAACACAATATTAATTCTACCCTCCTTGTCTGTATGCATTATGATACAGTCTAATTACAATATCACAGGCTTCATTCATTGTACAAACTGGATGCACACAGAAGCAGAACTAACTAATTGCATTATTTTTAAATACTTTATTTTTAAAATTGGCAACAAATTGATCAAGAGCAATTCTACAATGAACTACAGATAAGTGATGATAATCTAGCAATTTAAACTTGAAAAGCAATTGTAAATTTTTTTTAAATCACCTGGCATTTCCAGATATCATAATATATGGCAAATCTCTCTTGTATTCCTATTTTGAGAATTAAATAAGAATCATCAGAAATGACTGAAAATTGACACAGGTATTGCATCTAAAACCACTGAATGCTCTCAAAAAGGTTTTAAAAAACCTCTATTAATTTAAAGAATGTTACAAGTACTTATTATGGATCATGGTTCATTTTCAGCATACAAAATGATTTAGACATAGGATAGACCATCACTACTGAAAACTGGCTTTAGAAAAAAAATTCCTTAAGTCCATTGAACAAGTGTGCCTGAGACATCAGTTATGTCATCTGTTTGCGGAACGAACTGCTAGTACATTTATTTTAAGAAAATTTTAATTAATATAACTAAGTCAATTACCAGGATAATTTACATTCACTGCAAAGTTCAATAGCAGCACTATACTTCCACTGATTCAATATTCAACACGTATTAATTCTTCTGTTGTATACCAGTAGTCAAAATTCATTTATATTTTAGTGCAGTCTTCATGAATGGGTCTATGGGTATCTGAGCCCATTAAATAAGAGAGTAATTGTTGTGAAGGGCTGAGGATGGAAAAATTGTGTTGTAAATTTTCTGAAAAAATCTCTCACCAATCAAGATTTTACTTTGTATTATAAAAACCAAATAAATTCTAAATATCATTATACAAGGCCTGACCCCAAACTGAATAAACCCTATGATCTGATTGATTGATTGATTGATTGATTGATTGAATGGGGTTTTTTTTCCCCTAGCATCTTCCGTGCAGGGACTCCAAAGCACTTACTGAAACAGGCTTTGATCTTGTACTTTATGTCCCCATAATTCTCATTGATCTGTTGTGATTCTGAACAGTTGAAAAGGTGTCCCTGTGTGCATCTCTTCACAGGATTAAGATGAGAGCAGTGTTCTCTCTTACTATTACTCATTTTAAAATTAATTGTGTCTGATTGAGTCCTCAGACCTTTTATCTTCACTGTCCATGAGTATTTTAGTGAACAAGTTTACTGGCAGAAATGTTGGCAGGGAAGCGGGGGCATGGTCGAGGAGAGCAGAGAAGCAGCTACATGGTAAGAGGCTGCAGTGAAGCACCAACGGGATGGGGGATGGAAGCATGACATGGTCAGAGAAGCCATAGCATGTTTAGATTTTCTCACAGGCCCTAATGCAGTGTACTCATTAAAATAAAATCATGTTTTACAGGTTTTAAACATGACGTGGAATACTAATAAATGAAAATACAAAGGAGAAAAGTTTAAAACTGAATGTAGATTACTTTTGGTTTTTGGCACAACTTACTGCTGTGAAGCATCATTCCACAATGAAATTCAAAACATTGTGCAATACTTAGAGACCAGCATCTGAGAGGGCTTTTATCTACTGCTTTGACAAGTTACTGCCCAGATTTAAAAAAACATGCCACAAGCTGGTAGTGTTCTACATCTAGCGACAGCTAAGTTTTTTCTGTATAGGCCTAGTTTCATGGTAACCTTAAGTAATTCATTAGTATTTGACATTAGTAAGATCAATATCTGCCCTGTTTTTACAATAAAATTTAAGTGCACAATGAATTTTAAACTTAGTAATTTTGGAGTAGGTAAAAATATGTGGTTATATGCCTCAGCGTGGCTCTCGAAGTTTTAATAATTCACTTGTGCGGCTCTTGAGTTCCATAAGTTTGGCCATCCCTGTTATTGACCACTAGGTAACTCAATAATTATGTATAGGGTCAGCATAACAGTATAGGTGCGGTGAAACATTTTTGGCTTGAGTTAATGCAGTTTCACTAATTAAAGCAATCTTATTGACCTCTGGTATACAGCAGACTATAGAACTTCACCCACTAGGGGCTGCACTGAGCCAAACTGGTGGACTTGAACTTTAGTTATTTTTCTAAAAGATACATCTTTGGATTATAACGGAGACTTCAATGTCAGAAGGAACCAATATGATCTTCTGATCTGATCCCCTGCACAAGGCAAGCCACAGAACCTCACCTACCCACTCCTTAATAAACCTCTAATCTATGACTGAGTTATTAAAGTCTTCAGACATGATTTAAAGACTAAGGGACAGAGAATCCAAAAGCAGTTTAGTCATGTCCCTGCTAGAAAGGCAGGCAAAAAAATCCAGAACCTTTGTCAATCTGCTCTGTAGGAAAATTCCCTCCTGAGGCAATATGGTGCTCAGTAAAACCCTGAACACGCACGTGTAATTCAGAAACTAAAGAAAGAATTCAGAACCCACTCCGTCAATCATCCCTACTGTTCTTTAGTGCCACAAGGGAAGATTTACCAGTAAAGATTTAACTTTCATTTGCAATATAATTGAATAAATAGATGTAGCATTACTATATAGCATTAGAGATGATGGTAACAATGTCTGTTTGCCTCTTACTTGAAGGACAGGTCAAGTAAGTTGAGGCAAAAAACTTGTGACAAATACGACGGAGTAAAAACAAAACACACACAGTCCTGTGGCACTTTTAAAGACTAACAATTTCATTTATCACATGAGCTATTGTGGAAGAAAATACCACTTTGTCAGACATTTCAAATAAATCTGTTAGTCTTTAATCGTGCCACAGAACAGCTGGCTTGTTTTGCTGAACTAGAGTAACACAACTACCCCTTCGGAACTTGTCAACATGGAGTAAGACTTCTTGCTAACTTATTTTTATGTGGTACGAGTTCAACAGTAGGATCGACAGGATGCCCTGTTATGACCCTTTTAAAGGTACACCAGTTCAAAAGTTCAACCAGTCAGCTTCAAAACACCTTTGTAAGTCAGCTGGTTAGAAGCAGTCATCCCCCCAAGAAAGATTACAGAACAGCAAATTTTGACTATGCCATAGCAAGTGAAAGCTAACTTTTGCCACCAAATCCAGGGATGCATCTGTTCACGTTTCAGAAAAAAGCTTAATGAAAATTCTGAAGCTCATTCAAGACCATGAAACAATAACAAAATAGACCCTGAACAGAGCATGTCAGTGGAGAAAACTATTTTACTTGCTTCTCAAAACAATGGAGACTGTCTACAATGATATAGTACCATCTATTACATCCCAAGACAAGTTTACTTACTTCAATAAAGAGAGAGTAGGTAATCCAAGTTGTACAGCACTCTTCTGAAGAGACTGCACAATTTAACATCAAGTGGCTTCACACCATCACACAACACTGCTGTGGTCCTAGAACAGATCCCTTATGCTGGTAACTGACTGAATGCCAGCAACCTGTCTGCAGTATTCCTTTCTCCTTGTATTTAGTATCTGTCACCCTACTGATGACAAAAACATTCTAGGCTAGACCAACTCAGCCAGGAATAACATTACCCAACAAAAGTATGTTTCTGGAAAGCAGCTGAGTGATGTCAAATAGATGACATGCTCCTCTTCTGACCACTAGGGAAAAAAAAAAAAATCAGTTTTGTATTAGTGGGATCTAAGTCTCAAAATGCCCTGTTTCACCACTGCTGAATCCTTTACAGACCCAATGCAGGGATAAACAAGGGAAGTTAAGTGGAATTAGAATTGATATTTATATACTTAAAGGGATAAATTCTGTGATATCCTTATTCTTAAAATATTGATTTTATTAAGATGTTTGTGTGTAGTACAACTTTCAGAAGGCTATTGAAGCAAGAACACAAAGTAGCAACCACTTTAAGAATTTTGTTCTGAGTAATTGCTTACATTATGCTGCCATGTATAAAAGCATGTCCTGCCACTAAATGCGCAGTAAAGTCCACTAACCAACAAGTCCTGTAGTTTTGGGAATTCAAATTAAGAGAGAATAGCTAGATGAGCAAGTGTCATTCCAGTTTTCAGTACATCACCACCAATGGAATTAGCATAGCACCCATTTCAGGAGATAATCATTGTAGAGTACAATAAGACAAATTCTCCCTGAACACTAGAGTGAAGTAACTTTCTTACCAGGCTGAATTTCAGGAACTCCCCTGCATAAGAAGTTCTCAGTACAGCTGGAAGTAAGAAGATGGATTGTGTTGTCTTGTGCTTCAGTATGTATCAGAGAACACAGCACCCATATCTGGATGGACATGAGCCTCCTTCCTCAATCCACTGCTGATGATGAATATTTGCATAAAATTTAAAATTAATTCATCTGTACTTATCTGAAAGAAATTATCCCCCCAGGAGAGGGATGCATTTGGGAGCACACGTTTCTTCCAATGAAAGCATTTCAGAAGGGTAGGGGTACTAGATTTCCTATTTCACAAGTGGCTGCTTTTTTCTGTGCTGCTCCTTATCAGAATACGATAGCTGAATTAGTGAAAGAGGATACTGTCTTCCCTCCATTTTCCTCCTCAAAACCCACTTCGTCTATGACACTTACATTAAGACAGCCAAAAACCACAGCTAGGTTACGCACCAGCCTATAACATCCAGATTTTATTTATAATGGCTTCTAGACAATTTGGAATCTATTTCACCAGACAATTAGCTTTTATGAGCATGCAACTTCACACTTGTAACTTTTAAAGGCCTACAACTACCAGGAAAATAGCTGGGGAAAATGAGTTATTACCCTAGCTTATGGATTCTTCTAGAAAGGGTGATTGCCAGAAGGTACTTCTGAGATTTAAGGAATTAGAGGGGTTCATGTAGTTTTAAACCCAAACAGTTCTTCCACTGATCAATCAGCCTCCTTCTGGTTCTCACCTACTTGCTGCTTCTCCATCACCATGATGAGTAAAGCTTGAGAGAACAGGACATAAAGCATGCTGAGCTGAGAATTGCTTTCTGAGCACCACCTCAAACCCCTATGGATGTTAGGATATATACTGCAAAAAGGCATATCGGATTAAGTCTATTTCACACACTACATTCTCACAAAATATTTTGTGAGCACACAGGTCTTTGAAAGCATTTATTCACCCCTAGGAGGAGCATGATACAGGTGAAATAGGGCTCAGGTTTCAAGTAGAAAGCCTCAAAATGCTATATGTCTGGATCAAAGTGTTCCAATGAATGAGCTCCAAAAAGCCTGAAAGGAGTGAATATCTGCAGCAGGACACTCCTGTTGCTTGTCCCTGAATTATCTTCCTAGCCACTTCAGCCATTAGAGAAAAAGAGGAAGATAGAAGCCAGGAAGCCCAGCCAGAGAACTGATTGTGCTCAACTCCCTCCAAGTGCTGGGAGGAAAGTTTTACTAATTTCCTGTTGGATGGGGTAGCAGAGGGGCCTGTCTAAGAGAGAAAACACTTCTGTTAGCCAAGTGAGGCTCTTTTGATGTTGTTCCTATTTCTCTGCTTCCAGGCCATGTCAGCTTAGCTAGTTGGCCTGAACTTTAGTCCAGGATATAGACAGCCTTGATTGCACCACATTTACCACAATCTGCTACCACAGGACACTCAAGTCACAGTCCCAAACAACTAGACCTTGAGTGTCTGATGCAGTTTTGCTGCCTTCCAGCCCCCAATCAGCTTGTGGTTCTGAAAGTCTCAGAAATGTCAAGGTTCCCAATTCTCTGGTAGCTCTAGTGTTTTACCACCTGTTCTGCTATGATACCAGTAGCTGGAACAGAGATGTTCAAAGTCTTCAGCATGGATACTAAAAACTGCTCTGCTCTGAGTCCTACCTAGACCACACACATACCCTTTGTCTGCTGCCCTCCTGCTGGAGGCTATGGGTGCTCTCTGTCACTTCACTCTGCCCAGTGTTTGCTGCTAACCAAATGACCAGAACTGCCACTAGGGTCTCCTTTCTACTTGTCACAGCCCAAATGACACTGCTGCTGAGCCCTGCCTACAAAAGGTAACCACAGCCCCCAGCTCAGCTGTTTAAGGTACAAGGGGATCAGTGGCCTAAAACACTCCCATAATCTCTCTCTCCCAGCAAGGTACTCTGAGCAGCTACACTAGAGGTGTACAGCACCACCCTCTCTCTCCAGCCAAACAAACCAATAGCTCTCTAAAGGTCCTCCTGCCCAGCTACAGCAAACATCAGGGTGATCCCATATGCAGTCATCGCCCAGGTGATTCCCAGGCAGAGGACAAACAAAACAAAAGTTTAACTAAATTATACTCCACTGTCCCCAAACTACATTGTCAGCATTTAATATGTAAATAAAGTACTGTACTCAGTTAACTCCAGCAGAGTTGCCTCTTGCCACCCTTCTCTCATAGGTTTCAGGCCACAAACAAGGAAAATTGAAACAATAGTTCTATGGCACTTTAAAGATTATTTTATTTCTTCTGGCATCAGCTTATGTGGACTCCAACCCACTTCATCAGATGCATGAAGTAGAAACTACAATTATGAGGTATTACTTGCAAGAGTGAGAAACATTACAATGGGGAGGCAAGGGCTAACAGTCAATTCAGTTAACATAGATGAGGCCCAGTCATGAAGTGATTAGAAGGTAAGAATGTGTCAACAGGGGAAACTACTTTTTGTAATGAGATAGGGTCTGAATAGGGACTTAGAATAGCTCTCTCAATGTGTCAAGTTTGCAGATGAGTTCCAGCTCCACAGTTCCATGCTGAAGTCTGTTTCTGGAGTTCTTTTGTTAAACAATTGCAACTTTGAAATCTGCTACAGTGCCCAGGGAAATTGAAGTGCTCTCCTACCAATTTATGGATGCTAACATTTTTGATACCAGGCAAGTTGGTGTTACTGCTTGAATGGAACATATTTCACTTTTATATCAAGAAACTTCCTTAATTTTGCAAATACTTGTTCATGTTTAACTGACAGTTTTCTGCAAAAATGTGTTAAAATACAGGGGCACTCAACCGGAAAGCAGTGTTTGCTCTGTTCCAAGTGTTGCCTTTATAACCAAAAGGCAAGATCTGTGGCTTTTTAATAAACTATTAAAGTTCTATTTCAGTTGCAATTTCATACACATGGTGGAAAAAAAGGTTCCTCCTGTTTGCTACTGATGAGTGACTTTTCTTCATCTAGTGTCTTGAGATTTGCTGACATTAGCAAAACTTAAGCTATTAACAAGGTTCTTTCCCTCCCACATGTGCACAAGTCTCTCTTCACCGTTAAGATTTTGCAGGGATTTTTTGTGGCAGTGGTCTGAAACATTTCAGTCCCTTACCTAAGGAGGGGAAGAGCCTGGAAAATTCATTAGGGGATATTATTTAGTTGCAACAAAACGAGGCCTCTGCCAAGAGTCTCACAAGCCCATTCAGTGTGCGTGCTCTCTCTCTCTCTCACACACACACCCCTCTTATTTTCACCCTAATTTAATTTTAATCTCAAGCAAGCACAAACACTGACACATTCTCTCCATTCCAGCCCCCCACTTCAATGGATTCTTACCCATCTGCTAATAGTTTGGGCATTATGGTAGTGTTTTTGTACAATACCTAATGTTAAATCTGCATTTAAAACACCAACTTATAGAAGAGGTTTTTAGCATCCATTATACTACCCTTTGACACGCTAAGTCTTTAAACTCTCTCTAGTATTAAAGAGGACTTCTGTCACACTCTAGCCACCACTCCATTGAGCACATACGTTGTGCTATGTTGGTTGTAGTGATATTTGAACCTCAAATTTTAAATAAGTTAAGCAAGGAAAAGAAAGATAGATTTAACTCCTCCAAATTTTTACTGGTTGTTTCTAACTTTCATTAGATGCAAGAAGAGTCTGCTGTGGATCACACATTAAGATACTAATTTCAGTAAGTATTAACATTCCAGTAAGGTAGAAAATTTGGTTCTGTTTAAGCGAAAGAGGTCTACTTAGACCAGATCATTCCATAGCCTAGTGCTTACTTTCTACCTAAAAAAAAAACCAAAAACAAAAACAAAAAAAAACCAAAAAGATCTAGCAGCTGCTATATTTCCTTTTCCATATCATGTCACACCAATAGGGGGGGGGGGGTCAGGAACGAGATGTAGCAGCCATTTGGCTGCTGCAGTGCTGTACAGGCCTTGTGTGCTCTGTTTATGCCAAAATTAAGCCAAACAAGCCTTAGTATTCAGCTTTATTTCTGTGTTGCCTACTCAAGTGTGATCAATAAAATACACAAATTGATAATTCCACCTGTTAAAACACAGTTTTAAAAACAGAGTCTGAAGGATATTCTAGATTTAAGTAATAAGAACTACTACAACATTAATCCCATATCAAAACAGCAGGTCCATTGTTTAGAGTAGGTTAACCCAGGGGTTCTCAACCTTTTCAGGGTCACAGCACAGCTGGGAAGCTTCCTGGCTGTATGAGACACACCAAACCCTCCCACCTCATACCTCCTCAGGTAAGGTTCCCCTCACTCTGCTTCAGGGCAGAGCAGGGTGGCCTCCGGTATAGTGCCAAAAACTATGTTATGGCAGATTTTGTTACTTCGGTTGGATGGTAACTAAGTCTGCCAGAACACTTTTTGGCACTACACCATCACTAGGGCTGGGAGCCTTCCAGGGCCAGAGACCCCTGCAGCCTCAGGACTGCCCCCAACCTGAGTGGTGCACTGCTGCTGCCAGCTTCCCCTTAACCTGCTTCAGTCTGGAGGCAGGACAAGGCAAGCTAGCAGCAGTAGCTCTCCACCTGGGAGCAGGGTGGTGATATGCCAATTTTTGGCAACACACCTCCCTACTCTTCGCAGCACTCTTGTGCTGTGACAGCAGTTGAGAACCACTGCATTAAAACATATCCCACCACTGAGTCACACTGTCATTCAGTTTAGATACAAGGGTAAATACGTTTTATATTTTACACAGGAAGAAATTGTCAATATGCCAAAATTTGCTACCTCTCCATACTAAAGAAAATGTCAAACAGCTAACCTTAAAAAAAAAAAAAAAAAAAAAAAAAAAAAATGCACAGCACTTGATTAAGTATGGCCACAGAGTGTGCACGAATCAGCATACTTTGTTATATATAGATCTTATAAATACTAGCCATAAGAGAAGTCTTTCCAGTGTTGTGAATCAACCAGTGGAAGCATATGATCTGAGGCTGTAATAAGAGAGGAGTCAGTACCTACTGAGGCTATTACTTCAGTTACAAAAACACCAATACCATCATATAGCAGAACAGAAGGCACGTTCTAATGTACCAAAACAAGGTTATAAAAAATTCAGTAGTTACAATTCTAACATGCCAACTTCCCTTAAGTAATTTCATTAGAGATTTTTGCAGGATATGGTCTAATCATTACACAAGTTGACTAGCCATTCACATTTGTTTTGATGGTCTTTACCCAAGATAAGAAGGAGTACTGCTATTTTAAACTTCCAGGTTCTCATGCAGTAACACAAAACTTGGAATCTTTGGATTTGACAGTTCACAGCAGGTTGTCGCTCTTAATTTGCCTTAGATTTTAAAAACAAGAAAAAACACTATCAATATCCTTAATTAATTATAATCAGGAGATTGGGGAGGCAATGGATTGATGACTGGGAGCTGCTAGCATACTTGCTACTGTTATAATAGCTAGAGACAACCTATGCATCTTTTTGCATATTTCTGTTTGAAATGTTAAGTGACTCAATAGATCCATGATAGATTCAAGGGACACTATCAAGTCAGTTGTACAGAGGGTTACTGTACAGTTTTACTTGATAGTATCACTTGAATCTGCTGTCAGATGCATCTGTTCAGAGTACTTATGACTTAATCCAACCTTCCTCTATATTACTTGCTACTGTAACAAGCACGCACCTCCTCATTGAGAAATGAGTTCTTGCAACATTTTCCAGTTTTTCCACAGCATTTTCTCAGTCTTATCCAGACTGAAATTCACCCAATGAGCTCCAAGTATTCTCCCAAAACCTGGGCCAGAGAGATCACTAGCAAATAATATTTTGGGTATTAAATATGTGATTTTGCTGCATATTCAGGTTCCAATATGATACATTCAAACTCCTGCCCAGCAAACATTTGCAACAGTAGTTCCGCCTGACATGGGTGGGGTTTTTTTGTTTTGTTTTGTTCTTTGATTTAAACAAATGAAAGTGCTTGTGTCTTGCCTACCATGATAGGGTTCTGATCTGCAATGACCTACTAGGCACTACTGTAATGCAAATACTATTAAGAAATGCACAGTTTTATCTTTGGAAATGTTGGTATTCTGACCAAAAGTATCAGATAGCCCCAATAGTGTATCAATATGGTTTCTTAAAGTGGCTTTAAAGATTATGTGAAAGTTCCCAGAGCATGAAGAAGAAAAAAAAAAAAAAAAAAAAAAGACAACTGACCAGTTTTAAACAGGTGATCTTTATACTCCATTTTAAGAGTAGCCATTCAACAGTTCTCTGCACACCTTAAAATGGGAGCATATCCCATTAGCAATATTCACAGGATACTGTGCATCAGTCAACATAAGTAAATGGATTTCCAATTCCCCCACCCAAGTGTGGCAGGTTTATGAACAAAAGCCATTAATACTTTGGTTTTAATTGTTCATTTCTGTTTTGCCATGTCTTAACCACAATACAACATTATTGACGGCCATATGCAGAAACCAGTTTGATCCCAAGAGAACTCTGGTGATCAATATGTTGCCTTCACCTGTTCAAATTTTAACCATGCATTGCAACACAATTCAAGAAATGAAAGTATATTCTGCTAACCTCACAAGAAACAGCAAGAAATGTACACCTTACTTCATATTTATTGCATTAACAGTTAAGAGCTTACATTTTTAAGCTTGGAAAACTTCTCAGAGTACACAATTCCTCCCATATAAAATTAAAAGCCACCTAATTACTTCCCACATTTATCAGAAAAAAGATTTTTAAAAAGAAAAGTTGTGAACAAATTTGTTTCTGCTCAGTAGCACATAAGCTGCTGCAAAGTAGGAAAAATCCAAATGCCAGACTGCACAGGAAGTCCTTAGAGATTTGTTTTCAAAAGATCAAGTCAGCCATGCAACAGTAACAGTGCTTAGCTTAGTGACTTTTTCAGTCTAAAGAATGTTCCTTTAACTCTCTGCCAACAGTGGAGACTCATTTGCCAACAACGCATCAGAGTAGATTTTTGCCAAGCATGTAATGACTTTAAGAAGAAAGATACTTGTGCACAGGCATTCCTGTATAGCACTTCAAGTTCCATAGTTTATTTACAGTACAAGTTCAATATAACAAAGTAAGCAACTGGTTAGCATATCCATGGCCAATAAGAGAGTAGAAGATAAAGTCTAAATTACCATTCCTGTTGCCTAGTGAGCACTTGAGAACTTGATCAGCCAGAACACAAGGAAACCAGGAAATTCAATGATCATGGGGAAAAAAATTTAGTCTGGAAGCTTGAGAAATTAACATCAGGATTTACAGAATTGGAAGCAATATCTTCAAGGAAGAGGCATTTAACTATATGGAAAGTATCTACATTTTAAAAAGGTAGAAAATTGCAAACAGGCATCTCAAACAATGAAGCACAGAATTTCATAAGTATATTGAGTTAGCAACTTCACCCTTAGTTTTCTGAATGCTGATACAATCACTGGAAGAGATTTTTCTGTTGCTGGCAATTTAAGGACTTTAACACTCCGTTATTTGACTGGTCCCCTAAAAAAGTAAATTTTTCAGCTTACATAAAAACTCTGAAACCAAAGACAGAAAAATCAATGATTTTGTAACAACTTGTGCCAGACTTTTGCACACCAGTATCATTGCTCTCAGCAGAGTTTTAGAAACAGTTACTGTTGCCCTACACTCAGCCATAATCTACACTGGGGCTGCTTTTCGGTGGCAGTCAACAGCCATTCACGCAAGGCACGAAAAATGCCTTGTGTAAATGACAGCAACTTCCTAAGCCTCCAGGACACACTGGCAAAAGCTGACTGCAAATCCTTTGTGGCCAGCTTCCCCCTACGCCTCCTGGACCCCAGAGCTTCTATCGGTGCCACAGCAAGTTCAGACTCACTGCTCAGTACTCCCAGGATGCCAGACTGATGATAGTGATTTTGCTGCCATCAGTGAAGACACACTGGAACTTATGTTCCCTCTAAGGTGCGCAGCTGCACAGCCACACACCTGAAAAAAAACCTCCCCATGCAGAGCTTTCCCGTGCCCGCGCGCAGGGAGGGCCAAGCCAGCAGCGCAGCCCAGGATTGGCTGGGCAGGCCAGCAGAGCGGCTGAGGATCAGCCAGGGAGAAGGAGCAGGGCCAGGGCCTGGCAGGGCGAGGCCAGCAAAGCAGCTGAGGAGTGGCCAGGGGCAGGGGGAAGCGGGGCCAGGCAAGGCGAGGCTCAAAGTGGCCAAGGATTGGCCAAGGCCAGGGGAGGGAGAACGGGGCCAGGGCTGGGCCAGCTGAGCAGCAGGGACCAGGGTGCCATAGCCGGGCAGGACAAGGCCGGCAAAGCAGCTGAGGATCAGCTGGGGCCGGGGGCGGAGTGGGGCCAGGCCAGGCTGGCAAAGCAGCCAAGGATCAGCTAGGGGATGGGGATGGGGGGGGAGCAAGGACCAGGCCGGGGCTGAGCAGGGACAGGCCAGCAGAGCAGCCAGGGGGGCCAGGACCAGGCCGGGCCAAGCCAGCAAAGCGGCTGAGGGTCGGCCAGGAGCGGGGGAGGTGGTCTGGCAAAGCAGCCAAGGATTGGAGAGCCATGGTTCAGGCCTGAACCATGGCCAAGGACCAGCTGGGGGAGGGGGAAGGCTGGGAGAGCAGCTGAAGTTGGGCAGGCCTGAAGCACAACTGAGGATTGGCTGTGGGGGGAGGGTTGCTACTCCTGAGCTATCAAAGAGCTCCTTTTACCTTTGCATCCTTCCTCCCCCAGGTATTCTGAACAGGTGATTGTCCAACTTTTTATTTCTGATAAGTAGAATGTTTAAAGAAAGAAAAAAAACAAAACAAAAACAGCTTATAGGGAGGAAAAAATCAAAGGGTAGTGGAGTACAGGTTTGGGGTTTTTTTTTTTTTGTTTTTTTTTTTATAAACTTTTGGCCTGTTGCTCCTTAGGGAAGAGCTAAATTGGGGGGGGGAAAATATATAGCAAACACTAATACAAGGAAGGAAAATAAAGTGTACCATGATTAAAATTAATAGTGACCAATTAAGTAAAACAAATAAAGGGGCACATTTGAACTGGCTAGAAACAATTTACGACAAATGTTTTTAAATTGTAAAATGGGCTGCTGTGCAAAATTAAAGACAAGAGGCAAGTTAGCTGCTTTTACTTTAACTTTGTCAGTTTTCCAAAATGAATAAGCACATAAAGGTAGACCAAACAGTACTGAAGAATTGATGAGACTGTCACATAAGCATAGAATACATTCAAACTATTAATAAAAAAATTTAAACACTTTGTTTTTCATTATTCTATAGATTTCAATAATTTTCATCACGTGAATTTGCACAAAAATTTTATTCAGGAAGAGTTCTGCACACAGGTTGAAAATTTTGTACACAAGCCACCAAACCTTAGAGGGAACCTTGAGAAAGGCCAGAAAGTGGCATGCTCTCCGAGTGTCTGTAATGGAGTGAGTGGTTTAATCTTATTTCATCCAGCTTGCAGGACAACAGTACAAGACCTGTAATTTCACAGCACCCCTCTTCAGTCCAGCATGCAACAGTTTAACTCTACTCCACTTCCAGGTATTCTAAGGATGGAGTAGCAATACAGAAGACCAGTGGAGGAAACAGAGAAATGAGCATTCCTTAGCTCCAAAAGAATAAAATGCCTGTAATTCTAGCTGGGGGGGGGGGGAAGTTTTACTGAAACTTTTTTCAAATGCAACACAGACCCAGTGACACCATTCCACTGAATTGCTTGACAGAACAAGGAGCAATGGTCTCAAATTGCAGTAGGGAAGATGAAGATTCAATATAGGAGGAAAGAATTTCCAATAGGAGTTACTAGGGAGGGGGTTAATTTCCATCTTTACCTTAAAAGCCTCTAAAGCTTGACAAAACCTCAGCTGGACCTGGGATGAGTTGGTGATGGTTGATCTTACTTTGAGCAATGGATGGAGTTAGGACCTCCGCCTGAATTCCCTTCTACTACTCATCTTCTGTGAATGGCGGGGGGGACGACGACCTTAAAAATGCCAGCTGTTTTAATTCACCCTTTTCTTTAATTGTTTAAATAAGTCTTAAAAAAACCCAGCTTTTTTTTTTCCCCCCCCCAAGGTCAAACTAAGCATCATCTAGTCAGTGTGGTGGGTTTTTTGGGGGGAGGGGTGTGCTTGTTTGTTTAAGTTCTATCAGCAGAAACTCCATCTTGGCCTTATTAGAAAGCAATCTGGAAGTAAAAGCCTGGAGCTTTCATGTTTCAGAGGGGTAGCCATGTTATTCTAGTTCAGCAGAACTAGAAAGGAGTCCCGTGACACTTTTACAGACAAATTTATTTATTGCATGAGCTTTTGTGGGAGAGAACCCCACTTTGTCAGGTGCTTTGAAGCTTACTTTCTTTCTCCCATGAAAACTCATGTGAAATATAAAAATGTCTTTAAAAAGTGCCACAGGACTGTTTTGAGCTTTCATAAACCTCAATTTGAGATTTACCTTTAGATTCTTTTTAGCTATAAAGTGGCCTAAAATAGAATATGCACATTTATTCTTACTAACCAATTTATTATTAGAGCTCTTTAGAAATCCCTTCAGTTAATTGAGCATCATTCATTGGAGAGGGGGCAACAAAGGAATGCAATGTGCTGACAGTAAAGATCTATTTCACCCTGATATTCTCAAAACTTGTTTGGCCTCATTTTAGTATGTATTAAATATCAGAAAATCCTTAAATTCCTGACAGTAAAAGTAGACAGCCCTGTAATGCAAAGTACCTCACACTCACCTGCTTCCCTCAAACAAACATGCAACCGAAGCTCCTCAGTTAGTCCAATCCAAAAATAGTATTGGTGTTGATCTCTCTGCTAATAAACCTAATAGTAATAACAGGCTTCAAAGGCATCAGCAGCTAGATTCCACATTCTCAGAAAACATGGCCTGCTCTTCTAGAGAATTTTGGTTAAGTAGGATCTGGACTTCTGTTGTAATGGAAAAGCTTCCACATCAGCTATGTACACAAGAGGTGCCAAGAAAACGCTAGACATTTACAAGCTTGGTCACTATTGGTGTACTCTAAATATGAGAGCTCTCCCACCAGCAAGCCAGAATCTTTAACTAGTTTCTTTAAATATTAACAATACTATCTGGCCATGAACAAGTACTATACAAATATTGTTCCTTAACACTTCATTGTAACTGTTGAAGTTGAAGCTTTAGAGGCCATTATGTTGGTACAAAACTTAGCCCTCCATTTTTCTGTGCTTGATGGGAACTGTACAGGAATAAACTCCCAACAGCAGCATACTTAAACCCAATCAATCCAATACATGGTGTGTTAGAACTCCAATGTGTCATCAGATGGAAAAAAAGTGTTGGAAGGGAAGTTACACATTTGGCAAGCTTCTTCCAAAGCACTGACATACAGCCCAAGTCATTACAGAGGCTGCAGATCTCTCAGGCTGTGCCAACACCACCAGCCACTTTTGCATCACTATAAGGGATGTCTTTCACAGGTGCTTTAGACAGCACTCAAAGCAGAATATTTATTAACAACAGCAATCATCTGATGCCTGCTGATATTAATATGCCTGTCATTGTCAAGACAATCTTGACTTTTACATAAACTGTAGGGCTGTCATTCTTGTCAGAGATTCCATGTCTACACTAACAGCACACTGCCCTAAAGAAACCAACATAACACCCATCTCTGAGGTAGTTTTCTTACAGTAATTTAAGCAGGGGAGCTACTTAAGTAGCAGCAGCATTTGAGCCTCTATATTTACATGGATTTGTTGACAAAAGCAGACTTTATTCGGCAGATGTCTAGTGTAGACCACTCCTATGCTCTTTGCTGGCGGTCAAGAGAAACAGATGGGAGTCAAGTAATAAGAAAAGTCCACCTGCAGCAGGAATGTATTCATTCTCTCCAATGTGTTGCTAGTGTATGTGTTTATCCTCCTGGCCACAGATTCATATCATGATATGTTAGCAAGTACAGCTTCTGCCAGTGAGACAAGCACATGCTCAACTCACTCAGTTTAACCAACCCCGCCCCCCCCCCCTTTGTGTGGTCTTCCCCTGCTTGCAGCCCTCAAGGATATTCCTTAACTTCATTATTAAAACTGGGGTTGACCCCAGCAGTAATTTGACTCTTCTAGCTGATCCCTCCTGTGAGGATGCAGGTCAGTCAGTATATTGCCTCTCCAACAGTCTTCAGGATTTATTCATGATGCAAATATTCTTCCTCAAAGCAAGCAATTGCCCAAACCTCACTGCTCCATGAGAGCAGAGGCTACTTTTTCAGTATACACCCCACTATAATTAAACACTCTGTGGTTTTGTTTCTGGGAAGTATCCATCTAGCATATTTGAGTCAAAACTGAAACCATCACCTCTGTCCAAAGTGTAGTCTACCTACTGCTGTCTTGTCCTTCTACCTCTCATATTACCCCCTCTATTATTTGTTTCATATTTTTTGCCTCTTGTCAAGAGACTGCATTGTGTACTCTCGGGCAGATTCTGCATTAGTGAGCTATGAGCTAAATGCACAAGTAGAGCCTTGACCAAGGTTAGGAATACTTGTATATGATATCCCCCATATAGTGTCTATAACCAGCTACATTTTGCAGTGCTGGACTGGGGTTTTTGTACTGGAAGTAAAAGTTACACAACAACCTGAAAGACTAAAGTGAAGTGAAACTGATCAATAAAAACATGCTGCCCAAATTAAGATTACAAAACTAACAAAAAGTGAGATTAGAAGTACAAATTAACTTTAATCTAAATTAGAACTTCTTTAACAGAATTTAAAAACAAGCAGTACGTCTTTAAAATTAGAGTCTTATAAATGAAACCCATCAGCTGAGGCATTTGGGTTTGTTGCCATATAGCACACAAGCAGAGTAATCCTCCTAAGACAGTAAGGCATCCAACTTCAAGCTTTAGATTTTTCTGTGAAATTAGAAGTTTCATATTGACTTTAACCCCACTGTCAAACACTGCAGCTGGAAAAGACAGGCCCAATTTATAGAGGGTCACTTTCCCCTTGTTTTAATGTAGGTCCTGAACAAAAGCCAGCTAAGAACAGGCCTATTTTTAAAATAGCTCAGCTAGAGGAATAGTCTGATAACTCATGTTCCCAATGTTTATTGGGAAAAAGGTTTGAGAATTACAGTACAGGAAAACAAATGCCACCAACCCTGTATTTTGACTTTTAGTGTAATGTTGTACAGACTTTTCCACTGAGGCTTTAAGTATTCACCAATCCAAATTCCAGGAGCAATTTTGGAGATTATCTTGGTATCAAGTTTCTAAGTACGCTGCTGTAGGCCCTAAAAGTTTCATCCATTAAGGCATCCAGTAATTTGAATTACTTCAGAAAAAACATCTACACCTAATCTATGGAAACCAGAGGATAAGTGAAAGCTAGAGCATAGGTAGGACTTAAATCAGATTTATACTGGCATTGGATGTGTAATAACCCTTGGGGAGGAAGGGGTTAACACTCTGGTCAGTGAGTCCCAGGACAGCCAATAGGAACGAAGCACAGCTTTTTGAATGGTAACAGCAGCCTGGCCTGGGCCTGTTTGGAGGCAGCAGAGCTCCTGGAAGGATCAGGAGGAGGCCAGAGGGGCCTGAGGAAGAATCCAGCGACATCCTTACCAGAGATAAGTTAAGTTTGGTACTGACCAGGCGTGAGTAGAACAGGGAATGTTTATTTAGACACGGTCAGGGTATTTTCTTTGTTTTTGGCTTGTTTTTTGGATTTCTCTGTGCTAAGCACATGTAATCCTCCTCCACCCCACTACCCTGTAACTACCTAAGTTGCTTCTCTGGGAATTAACTCTCTGTGTTTATTATCTGTTCTTTTTGATTAAAGAGTTTACCTTTTAAGCAAGTTCTGGTTCTGTGTCCGGAAAGGCAAGAGGTTTGTGTGCCCGTGCCTTAGACTGCACAGGCAGCTACTAGAGGGAACCCTGTTCCAGTTCCAGCTCATATTGCAGCTGGAGTTCAGTCATTTTCCTGAGAGAGGAATAAACAGGATTGCAAGTACCTCACAGGGAGGAATTCCCAAGTGCGCCTTCCTGGGTCACAAGAGGTTTTTTTGCATTTGGGTGGTGGCAGCGATACCACTCCAAGGCCAGGAATTGGAGGCCTTGGAGACTTTTAAGAGCAGGCTTTAAGGCCAGTGGCTTTTCTGGCCTGTTACGGGCCCCCACCTTCTGCACTCAGAGTGCCAGAGTGGGGAAAAAGCCTTGACAGGATGGACAAAAATCTTCCCTGTTAGCATAAACAGCTGCACTAAAACAACTTCTTTGATTTTGTTTTTTTAGCGATTACAAGAGAATTTTTATGAATGACAAACTGTTGAAAAACATCACTAGACAGTGACAGCTGTCCGTGTAGGAATACCTAGGCGTAACAGCATGTATTGCTTATGTTCCTACATCTATAAACCTCAGGTTCTTTACGTTACCTACACCACCTGAGTGAGGTTTTTATGCAAGTACTGATACAGGAGCAAACAAAAAGCTTCCACAAATTGATTGTCCATGTACAAGCATCTCGTACAGAGTTACGGAAGCTTCAAGCCACTACCTGTAGGTGGAATAACTAACCCTGCTTGGACTAGAAAGATTATCCCTTGAGAGTATTTTCCTCAGTCTTATGGAAATTGAAAGTTTTCTCCAAAGCAAGTTTAAAATATTTTACAAATCAGCTAATGCTAGGACTAATTAGTTGCACAGAAGAAAATATTTCTAGTAAGATAGAAATAAAGAGTTTGCACTTGTCTTCAAAGTACACTTCACCAGGATGATATTTCAGTAAGTTTTTAGCCAATCACTCTTCACACCAAAGATCTGATGGGAAGTGAGTTATTACAATAGTTGGACTTTGATATTGAAAGCCCCAGAAATAGCATTTTCCCTATTTTTGTATTTTGTGGGTTGGAGCAGAGGGAAAAGAAGGAAAATTGTTCATATTCCTTTAGAAGTAATTGCATGAGTCATAGCACCACAAGGTAGTATTTTTGGGCAGTTTTTTCTTCCATACCAGTGTCTTACACACCATCCTCTAGGGCACATCAGTGATACAGTAAATGATTAAAAAAAAAAGCAAGGAGTCTTGTGGCATTTAAAAGACTAACAGATTTA
>ML681966.1:366759-407183 GCA_007922195.1 Podocnemis expansa
TAAATCTGTTAGTCTTTTAAATGCCACAAGACTCCTTGCTTTTTTTTGCTTTAGTAGACTAACATGGCTGCCCCTTTGGAACTTGGCAAGATACAAGGCACAGTAAATGATGTGCTAATTCAGTGAGTATTTGCAATATTTTTTACATTCTTTGGCTAGACAAGGCCTACTACCAAAGGGGTGTTTTTGGTTTTTTTAAACAGTGATTCTGAAGTTTATCTAGTTGCTGAATACTCAACACAGAAACCAGTTTAATCAGTGTTAGTTGACACAAGTTCAGATTTTGGGATGTTTAACTACATGATTATTGAAGTTATTGTAGTTACAGAATTTAGCTCTTTCCTTCCTGTATTTTAGATTCTCTAGAAGTCCCAGGCTTACCATCCATATCCACAGTGGTGCTTGGAAAAAATTCCAAGTCGTGAAACAAGCCCAAGAAAAAATAATTTGATCCACCCCATTTCTGGGTCAGTGGTAGTCATGCAGTGCTGGACTTCCCTTAGGTAGGCAAACCACCTGGTCCACCTGATTACAATGAAAAGGCTGGATCAGATGCACAGTTCCATTGTGAAAAACTTCCACCTCTTTCGTAGTGACAGGAACTAGCAGTGTCTGAGGGGAGAAAAGCAAATCCTGGGAGTGTTCAGGCTCCTGGAAAGGATGTTTAGATTTCTGACACCCTTACTATACTCCATGCTCACACTAATTATAGCACTTACTCCCCTTGACACTTGCAGAACACAGCATGATTATTTACAGACTTACGAGAATGCCCCTCTTCTAATGGTATCTTGCTGCATCACTCAAATAGATCTGTTACTTGTTCACGCTAAGTTACTAACCTTACAGGAAAGTGAAAGGTTTTGTTTGTTTTTTTGGGTTTTTTTTGGTTTGTTTGTTTTTTTTTTTGTTTTTTTTTTTTAAAGAACTTTGAACTGGGGTCTAGAGTTTTCCTTCCTATAATCCTAACCCAACAGCTATGACAAAAAGCTTTGCAGACACTAGCTTAATTTGACAAGTTCTATGTACAGAACTTAGTGCAATCTCCTATACTACTTTTAGTATTTTCCAAATAAAGCAGAAAAGATTTTTCCAGCTGCTCATTTCTAGACTTTACTTACCCAACTCGTGACAGCAAAAATCAAGTTGGGCAGGGAAAATTATTTTTCCTACAATTACATTTTTAACCCACATACTCCCTATTCACTCTGGGGTTTTTTAAATAGCAGATGAGGATTTAGTCCTCAAACACCATTAAAGCAGTTTGCCAAATTAAAATACATTTAAGTTAAAACCAGTATTGCATTTGATATCCGCTGCCAAAGCAAAACAATATTTAGAAAAGTAACACTGCAACTATTTTCTATTCCTGCCTCCTTTATTTCAAGAGCAAAGATACATGCTGCTTCAATACACGATGTTGGCATTCACTTGTGCCGCTTATTTATAAATGCAAAGTACATAGTACTAGCAGCTTTAGTACAACAAGAATCTGTCAGAAACAAACCTTAAACATTACTTAGGTTAGTACCATGGAATGACCTCCACAGAAAGACTTCTCAAATGATACACATACTAGGAGAGTCTAAATACAAAAAAAAAAACACACACAACCTGATTCTAATTCCAATGCAGTCAACAGTAAAACTTTTACTTACAGACACTTTAAACTACATCAAGGCTTGATTCCTCTCCTACTTAGAGTTGAAGTTATCCTATCTAATAACGAAAATATCTGTGTTTAGGGGATTTTTGTTTAGAGAGAAATGATATTCTGCATCAGAAGCTGGGGCCTGCCTATTTGACACACCTCAGATGAAATAAGATTTTTTTTGTTGGAAGATACATCTTGTTTGGTATTACTGATTAAAAACTTAGTTCATAAAATTAATGCGTCTTGGTGAAGTAATTGGGTAGCATATGAATTAACATGTACTTATGTTTAATCCATAAGTTTGCAGGGACAGAAGCACAGAAGGTACCCCTGTCTAACTCCACTCCCCTCTAATGCATACTAGTATACATTAAAGTTTTTGCAAGGATGCTGCTGCAAAAAGGCCTTTAAGTAATGTTACTTCATTGTTTACTTGTAGAACAATCAAGCAAGTACACAGCATGGTATGAACTCTGCAAGCCGCTGAAATTCCAAGAATCATGGGCAACCTCACATGCGACTATAGCATATTACAATGCACTAATCCATTTTCTATTGCACAGCCATTACGGATAATATTGATTTTTTTCCCTCCATCCTAACCACACGTTCAGTACATGCAATGCTTGCTTTCAAGTGTTCATCAGAATCAGAGTAATATCCTGACCACACACTTTTACCCTCATTGCAAAAGTCATGTCACTTTGCTGAGATCACACAAAGCTGAAATTTGTGACTTTTTTGTCCCATCCCCATGGGAACTGAGAAGAAAAAAAATCTATTGCCCAGCCCACTGTATTTTTAGCCCTACGCGCGCACACACACACACACACCCCCCTCGACTGAGGACTGTCCTATAAAGCGAGTGTTTAAAAGTCTCATTTCCACTAAAGGTACATGCTCATGAAATACATACATAAGAGAAACAAAAAAGCTCAGTTAACATGACTATGGTTGAGGATTTCAGTATTATAAAGTTGTAAGAGTTACAAAAAACCCCACTCAGGGCTCACATATTCAGACACGATGGATTAAATTCTAACCATACATTTCAGGAAGAAAACGAAACCCAAAACCCCATGCATATTTCAAAAGGCAAAGAGTCTACAGCATTGGGGCCCATTCAGCCCATTGTAACTGTTCAATCCTATTGTGTGAAGCCCAAATCTTGTTATGAAAGCATAAGCCAGTAATAAGAAGTAGGTCTGTTTTTATATTCTAAACTGCCAATCAACATTTTGAATATACATTTGCTCCAGTGATAAGTAGTTAAAGCAGCTTTCCCCATCTCGTATAGTGACACCTTGTTTTAGGTTTGTGCCAGCATCTTAAGCCAGCTGTTTCCCAACTGATGTGCCACACTGTCAGGCCTGAGCAGGTATGACATGGATTTTTTTTTAGAACTACTTGAAGAGTTCAATTGACTCATGAATATTCAGGAGTTCATTTAGAGACTATGGTGCTGTGCATCAAAATAAATTAAAGCTATCAAGTTGTGCCACAGCAGGGAAGAGGTTGGGAACCACTGATGTAGTCAGTCCCTGAATTATGGTGTTTTTGCAATGTTAAGTTCTGTAACCAGTTAAGCAAGGTGTGTATTCTGAAAACAAAAGGTTTCTTGGACAGTCAGTGAGTGACCAAAATGTTAAGGTACCTAAAAATGAGCAGGAAGTGTATAAGTCAGCTGAGGATTTAGATCAAATACCAAAACAAATCCAAGCTATGGTAAGGGAAACAGAGTTTGAGCCCTGGTGAGGATCAAACTATATGACAAGGGAAATCTGTTGTATACATTATTCCTCTCAGGTTACACTGAAATCCTTGTTAACATTATGTACCACTGACATTATACATTCATTTGGACCTATTAAAAAGTAACAATGGCAAGTTATTCATTTAGCTCTCCTCACATCAGTTGGAATCTCAAACAGCAGAACACTGAGACCCTGAACAAGCAACCTGTCAAAATTTATCAAAAATTCACAGCCCTGGAATACAAGTATTGTCCTCCAAAAGGAACTGATTGCATAATATTTCCCCCATTGTCCCTTAAATAAGCAGCCCCGAATCAAGTGTTGTGATTCATGCATTTGTCGTAAGCCATCTTAGCCTTGTGTGAAAAGTGGTTTAATAAAAGATTATTGAAAAAAAGCTACTGATAATGATTACTGAAGCTTGTTTGATGTTTGGACTGTTCAGAAGTTGGGTCACCCAGCTATTTAAAGAAAAAAAGATTTAACTCAGTAATATGAACTTGGGTGGTTCAGGGGCCAAATTAGCAATCAACATTGCCCAAAAAAAGCTACAATAGCGTGAATTCATTTACTGTACTACTAAATTTTCATATTTAAGTAGTATGAGGGGAGTATTTAGCATGTGTGTGTATATATTCTCACATCAAAATGACTAAATATTTTTCTCAACTAGAATTGCTTAACACAGTAAAAAGCATCCTGACTGGTTAATTAACTCACATGGTGTATTACTATACCGCGTAAAGAGAGTCACAGGAGACACATTAAAGAGCCACTTAGGGCTTAAGCCTCAGTCTGACTATCATTGATTTAACTTATTTATCATGCTGGGACTCCAGACGGACTACTGGGATTGGTTACTATCCCAGCTCCTTCAGTACTTTGCTAAAACAGAGACATTTAGAGTAGCTTATATGTCCAAATATGCTGCAGCTTTACAACTGCATTAGCAGTTCTTCTGTGCTTCTGTCAACAAAGTACACCCCTTTTGTAAGTCTGAGTCGCATCCAGTTTTATATGAAAGTGGTAGCTCAAGGTTGCTTCCGTCTGTGCATGCAATAAAAAATTAAACCGAGTTAATAAAGCTACAAGGCAGGCAAACAGTTACTACAGAATGAACCTTCAGCTTATGGGAAGTTGTACTGTCTACATCCTGGCATTCCAAATGACTACTGTTCTTGCAACTGTCTATACATATGCCCATAAAGGTCCATTTCAGTTTCCAACTGTTCACCCAACATGCACCTACCCAATTCTACTCTTCAGGTCACCATCCTCACTCCTCCTTTTTCCCCTTCTGAAGTTTAACACTCCTCTTCCTAAAGATTCATCTTGGCTGCTGGGAACTCTGATTTAATGCCTTTCCTATTAAGATGATGGGAGGGTCAGTAAAGGAGGCAGCTGTGCTTGTTGGGGCCATAAAATATTCTGACAGCAGCAGTCAGAGTGTAGGTATTTACAACATCACTGGGTTCACCTACAGAATGTACAATCACTATGCAAATCTGAACCTCAGTGCAGAAAAAGCATAATTGAGAAGTAATCCATTATAAGGCAATAATGTACAGCAGCCTTGCACACTGATTGGATGATAGGTTCTGTATGACAGTACTTGATTTTGATGGGAGTTATTATTTAAGATCTAGATGGCTTTGCCCTGAAGTTTACACAACATAAGTTACAATCCACAATGTCTAGTTGACAGCCAATTTCAAGCGGAGTGGTCCAGTAGTCAGTCCTGGGTCCAATGTTATCACAGAATCATAAAACTTGAAGAGACCATGAAGTCATCAAGTCCAATCCCCTGCAGTCATGGCAGGACCAAACCACCTTTCAACATATTCATTAGTGATCTAGATAGGGTGGATTGCACCCTCAGCAAGTTCAGAGATGATACTAAACTGCAGGGAGTGGCAGATACATTGGAGAATAGGCATAACATACAGAGTGACCTAGACCAGTGGTTCTCAACCACCGCGTCAAGACAAATTACCATGACACTACACAGCAAAGAATGCTGCAGAAAGCCAGGGATATGACTGGATTCATCCAGGAAGAGGGAGGGAAGCACTGGAGCATCCTATAGGGTTGTGACATACCACCAAGCATGTTGTGACCTGCAAAGTGTTGAGAACAACTGACCTGGACATACTGGAAGATTAGGTCTAACGAAATCTGATGAGGTTCAAGAAAGGACAGAAGAATCCCATAGACTGCTAAAGACTGGGGATCAACTGGCTAAGCAACAGTTTTGCAAGAAGAGACCTGGGAGTCACAGCAGACAAGTAGTGGTACAAGATGTCATCAGTATGCTCTTGTTGCTAACACGACTAACAGCACATTAAGCTGCATTAGTAGGAGCATTACCAGCAGATGGAAATAAGTGATTTTTTTTTTTTTTTTTTTTACACCTTGACTTAGCACTGCTGAGACCACATCTGGAGTATGGTGTCCAGTTTTGGGATCCTCCCCTCCCCCTGTTACAGAAAAATAAGCTGAAGCAATTCCAGTGGAGAATAATGAAAATTATTAGGGGACAAGGGGCATGATTTATCAAAAGAGGCTGAGGAACTAGGCTTATTTAGTCTGCAGAAAAGAAGAGTCAGGGGGATTTGACAGCAGAACTTCTATTACAAAAAGGTTAGGCCAGGGGTTGGCAACCCTTGACACAGCCAAAGCTGACATGCAGGCTTATGCACAACAGCACACAGGGCACCTGGCTCTGCAGTCTTGTGACTGCCCCTGCTGCTGGCCATGCCCCCAGTGGGGCCTGGGGCTGGAAAAATCATGCATGTGTGCACAGCTCCTGTCCCCTGCTACTCCTGCTCCCCAGCTGGGGGCATGGAACAGCACCAGCAGGGAAAAGGAGCACACAGCTCCTGTCCCCAGGTGGCCCAATTTCCCAGCTGTAGGGGGGCAAGCGTCAGCAGAGAAAAGGAGCACCGTACCCCCAGCACCTTTCTGGCTCTGACCCCCGATGCCTGGACAGGTTGTGAGGGCCAGGGATGGCACAGGGGTCAGCAAAGGTTGCCAACCCCTGGGTTAGGCTGTTCTTCTGTCATCTGCCACTTGTGAGGAGCAATTGTCTCAAGTTGCAGTGGTGTGGGAAGAGGGGGTGAGATATAGGTTAGATATTAAAAAATTTTCACTAGGAGTGTGGTAAAGTACTGGAATGGGTGACCCAGAGAGGTAGAGAGGTGATAGAATCTCCATCCTTAGGAGGCTTTTAAGGTTTGTCTGGACAAATCCCTGGATGGGATGATTATGCCGAGGTTGGACTAGATAGCCTCGCCAAGTCCCTTCATCTCTTTTTAAGAGATCAAAATGACCTCAAAGTATCTCATCCCTCCTATTTAACTATGGTGGTTTCAATAGTAACCACTACATCATTGTAAATACACAGCTCCCCCCCCCCATTTAAACATAGGCCCCAACAAATCAATGTTTGTGGTCACCATGGCAACCAGTTGTAGTAGTCTGTCACCTACCTCCACTGCAGAAATATAATAGAAGAGTGCCCTCTGGCAACTAAGAGTAGAACTGCTGGCACTTAACTGTGAGTCAATTTTGTCTACCCCTGCTGTAACATGGCACATAATAGGCCTCAATTATATGGGAGTCATTTAACAGGCTCACCCATTCATAATTATACAATTTAGAAGTAATACAATAGTCTTTCAGATTTTTTTTTTTTAACACTTTGGTTACTTCATATTACAGCTTTTATAAATAGTATAGTATTGTTTATGAAGTCCACACAATTCTTTCTTTGTAAAATCACTTATCTAGCCTTGCTGAACTACAGCTGTACACTGACATACTTACACATTTAAAGGGACATTATACAGCTAGTCTTTTTAGAACAATCTATGAAGTGACAATTCAACTGCAAACATTTGCAGTATGTTGATAAGGTGGCCCCATAGTGTGAAGTCTTAAGTAACCTGAAAATGAGCTGAAATTTTTAAAAGCCAACCAAGTCAATTAACTTACACAGTACTAGAAAAAAAAAAATTAGACCAGGATGCTAAGGACAGAGTATCAGTAATCAAATTCCTTAATGTTAACAAAAGCAGTCAATGCCAGACTGACAGGAGCTCTGATAGGTTTCTTAAGTGCCATGGCTAAAAAACAATCATAGGTGAAATTAAGATCATCACTTAGTAGCAATAATTCTCTCTGCTAGCAAGAGAATATTAACTCACCCATCCCAAGGTAAGAATAAAAAGAGTGAAAGAATGTGCCAAAGTAACAGCTAACATTGGAGGTTTTGTACCAGAGGCTGGAAGAGAAGGCTCTCTTAGCAGTAGAGCACACCCGTATTAAAGCTATTTTAAGCCTCTGGACAACTGTCTGGAGCTAGAGAAACTACTGAAAGGCCTGGACAATAATCTGAATGCTAAGATCACAATTAGCGCTATTGCTCACTGGATTAGATTACTTTGTTTATTTAAAACAAATTGGTAAACACAGTTATGGAAAAAATAAAATTTCGTATACAAGTGTATATTTGCACAAACATCAGCTCCATAAAAAGTCAACAGGAAAAGTATGAAGGGAAAAACAAAATGGAATGCCTACAACCAAGTCAGACCATGACTCCAGATTCATGAACATGTTCAAATCTATTTTTTCATCCCACCATTCACCTACACTTGCAGTTAAGTTGAACTTGCAGAGTTCTTGACCTTCAACCTATCATAGTAGAGCACATACATTTTAGATGGAATTGAATAATGTTAGTAATTTACAAGATCTTCAACTTCTCATGACCAGGCATGGCCAAACTGCAGCTCAGGAGCCACATGTGGCTCTTGAATGAAAAATTGTGGGTCCCAGAAGAACATCAGCAAGTCAATTTAGGAAAGTAGCCCCAGCCTAGGAGTTCAGGAGGGGGTTGGGATGGCGGGGAGAAGTGTGGCATGGTTGGGAATTTTAGAGTATTCACCACTAGCCTGCAGTCTTCTACATTGAGCAGCAGCTAAATTTTTACTGTATAGGCCTAATTTTCATGGCAACCTTAAGTAATTATTAGATTCTGACATTAGTAGGGTCAATATTTGTCCTCTTAAGAGAAAATTCAAGTGTGCAATGAATTTTAAGCAGTCATTTTGGAGGAGGTAAAAGTATGACTATATGCCTCAGTGCAGCTCTTGAAGGTTTAATAATCAACTTGTGTGGCTCTTAAGGTCCATAAGTTTGGCCACCCCTGCTCATGACACTGGGTGTCTCTGCTTGTACCTCAAGATTTTCTTCCTTTTATCTACCCAAAACAGTTGTCTTCCCACTCAGAAGTGCAATGAGCTATGCTCTCAATTCTAGAGTTGCCATTATCCACTATTTATGGAGTGGTTAGGTTCAATTCCATAGCTTTCAGCATTAATGAAAAAACTTCCTGTAAAGCTTAGATTAAACTGCTGCTGTGCATTCAAATAAACAGATCTACTTTGCCATCTCTGGTAGTTTTATCATGAGTTTGACAGTACTTTGTTTGTAAAGGCCCCAGCTCTTGGATTCATGTGGCTACATAAGAATATCTGCTTTCATAAAAACGTTTCTAGCCCTCAAAGCTGTTGAGAAAAGCTTGAAACCACATATTTAAGCTCAGAAGGCAACTAAACTAGATTTTTTTTTCCAATCAATCATTATGGAGTTAAAGCGAAGTGCCTACAAATAGCTCTTTGGGTTGGCAATGCTGTGTAGGTCTACACTTAACTGAAATAAGTGCCCCAAAAGTACTGAGACACTTTTTTGTTTTTGGGACTTGTAATGTTAGTAGAATGAAGAAAAAAATTAAAGCTGTGCTTCCAAGAATGTGAGCTATTTATTTGCACTGAAAGAACATTTTATACTGTGCCACCAAATACTCAATCCTTTGAGCTCCCAAAGAATGAAGAATAATACTTTGCTGTTATCTAACAAAGATGCCCAGAAGCCATTATTTTGTATGCCATTTTTAGTTTGAATTCAACATTTCCTTGCTGGGTACTTACAAACTGTAGGTTCTTCACGGGATGGATAGGACATAACTAGTGAAAGCACTGCACTAAACTGTATCTGCAGGCTTATCTGCTTCATTTTATTCTCAATCACAGTTTTAAAGCAGCCCTACCTAAAAAGTGACTTGCAAAGAGTTGTTTAATACTCTTTAAAATGAGTGAATGCAATCTTCTACCTAATGCAAGCCTAAATTTAACTTCCATTTTTATAATGTGACACTGCCATCTCCAAAGGTGGACAGGCTTCATCTCGCCCATGAGCAAGGTTATAGCTCTTAGGGGTCTGTCCTCTTTGGGGCTGGGCAGTGACATCACTTGAGCTAGACATTGACAAGAGGGGCTCACTTAGGCCACTGGCAACTTGTGAACAAAGGCAAGGATCTTTGTCCTGTCATGCCCAAAGGAGCACACGTATGCACCTGCTGGCCTCATTTCAGGCCCCAGCTGGTAGGTTTGGGAGTATCATTAACAGAACTAAAGACACAAGCTCTCTTGCAGGTCATCTATTGAGTTAGATAGCCAGGCTAGTATCCATAGATACTCCAGAAATAATTTATCACAGCTTTTTGAATTGATCAAGAGAGCTAGGGCTGTCAATAAGGCTGCACCACCCAAGCTGGAGACCACTACCAGTTATCCTCATTTTGCATACAGAGTAATGGCTCCAAGATCAGCCCTTTGTGCTGGCTGTCAGCTGCTACTGCTGGGACAGAGGAGACCCAATTATTTTCTAAAAATGAAAACATGAAGGATTTATGGATACGAGAATAGTTCCTAAATCACTTGGAGTTTCCTTTTGGAGAAAGGAATGATGGATATTATGCTAGAGGCAGACCTAAAAGTTGGCACTGATGCATCAGGGTAATTTGTTTTTAAACCAGGGTAGGTGGTGTGCTCAGAAATGGCCCACTGATTGAATACAAAAGCAGATAAATTCCGAGAATTCTTTCCTCTTTTAGTTGCAGTGACTATATGGAGAAAGTTTGCAAATGAAAGTTTCTGGAGTGAAAACCCAGCAGCGACACATGTTATTTACCATAAGTCCATGGCATTGAGGTTGAGGTCACTTGTCCTTCAGCATTCAACTAATAGCTACTGGTTTATTGGTAACCTTAACAGCAAAGCCAATAATTTGTCTCAATTTCAGGGGGGATAGGACAGAAAGATGCTACTGTTCCTTATGACTGCTAATGGATGAGACACAAGATGGGTGAATGAATATCTTTTATTCAATCAACTCTGTTGGCAAGACAAGTTTTGATCTTACATGCAGTTCTTCTGCCATTAGATATCCAGAGCACCACAAACATCTAGAACAGTGGTTCCCAACCTTTTCAGGCTGAGGACCCCTTTCAACAAAACAAAAAACCCACAAACACCCCCCCCACCTTTTCGGCCCCCCGGCTGATTATGTAATCTGGCCCATACGGGCCAACTCTGGCCTGCACCACTCTGGCAGCACCACTCTGGCAGCATCACTGGGACAGCCGACGAGCAGCACTGCCAGCATCATTGCCCACAATGCTGGGGAGCGGAGCCAAGTTGCAGCAGCTATGGCCCCTGGCCCTTGCCGGGAAGCTGCTGCAGGGAAAGGCAGCCCTGGCAGGAAGTATCAGGACTGTAGCTAGATTCTGGCCTTGGTAGGGGTAGGCTCCATGGACCCCCTGCAACATGTGCCGACTCCTGGGGGTCCCTGGACCACAGGTTGGGAACCACTGATCTAGAACTTGAAGATTTTAAGGAATGTAGTTAATATCAGATAAGACTGAGCCTCCCTACAATGTGTCCTGTTCCCAAAGATCAGGTCCTTTAGCACATGGTATCAGATACACTGCAGTCTGGTGCCAACCATATCTGGTCACTTATCAGACATGATTTGTGCAATATAAGATGTTACTCTCTCTTTGCAGCAAGTTTAGTCAGCATGTTACAGTACTGGTCTTTGAAACAGAGGGTCTGAGGAAAATCCCCAAAAGCTCAGTCAGATTAAGGATCTCATGCAGCTCCTCCAGGAGATATTCCAATGCCACGAGGAATCAATTTTGTTCAGGGTCACATGGGGGGCAGGGCGTGTTTAAAAAAAAAGAATCAGTGAATTACCACCTTGTCTGGCAAGTGATACCTCAGGCGAGTTCAGGGACTTGCAGAGAGGAGAGGATGCAAAAAAAGATCAGAGACAGCAAGGTTGAACCTATAGTGCTACAAGAGGGTGATGAGGCAGGGATTTGGTCAGTCAGGATATTAACAGCTTGCATATCATAAGATCAGCTAAAAACTAGCCTGCCTTTCTCCATGGCAGTGGGAGTGACCTCACAAAAATACTCTTTTATGGCAATCAAAAGGGCTTAATGAAGGGGTCTCAAACACACGGCCCACAGGAAAACTACTTCCTGCGGCCTGTAATGACTTGATTATTACCAATATTTGCAATATCATAGTATGGACAGGTTTCAGTAGCATGCCCTCAGGCTGACATACTAATCCTCATGTTGCCCTTGTGGTGATTCGAGTTTGAGACCCCCTGGCTTAATGTTAGATCCCTGGTAATGAATTTAGGTCTCCTTTATTCAGGTTTGGTGTTGCCACTTTGACTACCTTAACAGAGAAGAGGGCATGAGGAATGTGGACAATTGGCACTGGCATCCAAACGGGGTCAGAGCACACAGCCTACAGGCATTAACTAGAGTTGAACAGCACAAATAGCTAATTCTAGTATTCAATTAGCAACAGTAAGGGTGTGGGTCACATAAGCTGACACATGGAGCTGCAGCCACAGCAGGTACACAGGTGGACCACAGGATCACCTGCACATTCACAGTTAGGCCAGACAGCAAGACAATTTTGAGTTGGCACAGAACGAGGAGCTACTCTAAAGCCACCTGATGTCTTGAACTCTCCTTAAGGTAGCAGTCATTGGGCTTTATTATTGTGCACAGAGATGAAAGTAATTTCAGATCTTATAAAAGATTAACAAGCAGGGCCTTCTCCAAAAGGCAACTGTAAACTGGTCTGAAATGCTGCACTACAGCATGCTGCAAAACCACCAAGCCTCCACAAGTTCACAAGGGCCAGGATCAGAAAGTTACTTCATTTGTACGTGAACAGGAAGGATCGTTACTTACTCATGAAAAGATATTTTGTAGCTGAGTTACTCAGGGAAGAAGGGATAGACCTGTTCATACGGGAAGCAAATTTCTTGGCCAGTGTTATGGAGGAAATCAGCTATTTGGCAGACTGAGTGAGGGCAGTTATGTTAATAACCGGGGGGTGGGTGTCCACTATAAGAACTCATTCTTTAGTGGGTCCAGGTCCCTGGGAAACCAGTCTCAGAAGCAGATTTAAAACACATCTCCTAATGAAGCTGGGGAATGAGACTGGGGTCTGCATTAGGTTCTTAACATCTAGTTTAAGAAGGAGACAGCCACTTTCCCCAGTCCCTTAACCCTCAGACACAAGAGGGTGATGGAATCCCAGCTGTGGGGGGGGGGGGGCAACAGCTCCCCCCAAAGAGATGGTTGTTCTGATAGGAGGCAGAGCTTGCTCCACTACTCTGCAGCAGCTGCATCAACAGAGCACAGAGCTCTCACACCACCATCAGCTCTGGTTAAAGGACAGTCAGTGATGGGACATGGTTTTTGGCTACAGGTGTATGAAGGGCCCTCTCATTGGCTCTGCATGCAAAGCACAGCTGCACAGTGACAGTAGCTAAGTCAAGAATCAATTTAGAAGGGCCCATGAACAGTGTGGCAAATCAAAGCCGGGTATATGCATGGTTGGGTCAGTTATAAGGGACAAGTTTCTGACCTCAACCACAGACCACTCTTCAAGCCACATTGACATTGCAGAGAAAACTGGGAGGGAGAAGCAAGCCCACATTGGCTGTCTCAATGACAAACGCAAATGGATAGTAATGAGCAAGGAAGGAATGAGGATCTGAAAAGAAAAAAGTCACTGCTTCATTAAGTTGTTTGAACACTAAACTACATCCTTAATATCTTGTTGGCCTTACTGTGTCAGGGGTCTGCAACCTGCCACTGGCCCCACCTCCTGCCACTGGAGAAGCCTGCAGGTGGCCTGCATCAGGCTCCCCACCGTCACTGGGGACTCTGCAGGAAGCCTGCTTTTGGTTCTGGACTCCCTCCCCGCTTACAGGGGACCCTGTGGCAGGCACCCTGGCCCAACTCTGAGCCCCTTCCCTAGCAAGATACACCCCTTGTGGGTCTCAAAACACTTGATTATTAAAAGGAATTTTTAAACACAGCTCTTATCTTTTGGGCAGCCGACCCCTGTCCTGTGTGTTAGGAACAATGAAGACTGTAAAGCAAGACTAAGACTAATCCTCTATTTTTTTACTCTAAGAAAACACAATTGGAGTCATGCAGCTCTTATTAGATCACAAACTGTGGCAGCCAGCCATTGCCATTTATCACTTACAATACAGGAAAAGGACATTTAGTGCATACTATATTTCACAATCAACTAAAGGCAGAAAATGTCAGCTCATATTTGTAATCTTAGACATACCAACTGAATCCATATTTACCATTAACACATTTTACATTCCTGAGACTTTAGTCAGCAATAGTAAAGCCTTCCTGTTCACTCAAGTGCTAGCCCTCGTTAATTCCATGAAGAGGTTTTTACAGAAGAAAGTTGGAAGCTACTACTGTATACCTATAATGCAGCTCACCAGTAACTATGTCATAATACACAATATTTATCATTTGTTGATGTACATTTTCTTTGTTCAATATTAGCATCTAAAACAAAACATCAGCTTAGCATGACCAATCCTTTGACACCATTGTTACTTATTAATCCAGGTAAAACTTGAATCTCTTCATTATTCTCACCACATACTAAACATACTGTAACCCAGTCTTGAAAAAAAAAAAAAATCTTTGCATGAACCTTGGAAATATTTAACCTATTGATGCATCAGAACACAGACTTATAAACTATGAAGAGATTTCATTATCATTGGGACAATGGCAGACTTTGTGTGTACTTGTTAAATCAAAGCAGCTTTCCTTAATGAGCATTTCTGCTCCTTTGATAGTGAGCTTGATTTAAAAAACACACCACACATACCCTACCATTCCTCCTTGCCTTGGCCTTACTACAGTGGTGTCAAATTTGAGCTCAATGCCCTTTTCAAACTTTAGCGCTCTCCTCTTTGCCAACTTTGTGTTGTATAATTAGAAACAAAGTACTGTAAACATTCAAAATATGTCAAAAATATGACAAGAATGTCACAGCTCTTATTACTACACTACATTGGTCAAGGTGGGTGCTAGCAATTACCAGTAGTTAGGTGCCACCACTGTTTTAACATTTTAAAACTTCCACTTTCATTGCAGAGACTCATCACAGTGTGCCATTTTAACTATACACTCCAGAGTGTCAATATTAATCCTCTTACGAGGACTTTATTACATGACTAACCAGATTCTTGTGGGGGACAGGACGAGGAATATGCAAATCAGCTCTGTAAAGAGAGTACTACTTTTAAAAACAGTAAAACTCTTGCTTGTTCTGAAGCTGTTCATTTTATGTGACTGCTCAGAAGAACATGCAAGAGATGTGCTTATCTTATTTTTTAATTATATGAGGAGCAGGTGAGGTTAGAAGACACAGCACTTTACAATGAGAGCATAGCTGAAGCTCAACTAGAGATCCTCAGTTATGAATTTGCTGATATTAGCTCAATCACATTAGCAACAACCTTTAAAGTCTCTACATAGAAAGCCTCAAACCGCCAGACTAGTTCTAATACGAAAGAAGGTGAACCCTCCAGATCAAGGCTAAGGTCATTTATACAGGGACATAAAATGGAAGCAAGGAACAGTTCATTTCCAATTCCTTACTGCTAGTCCCTTATTCTGCCTGCACAAAGGTACCCAAAACTAAAAGAACCTCAGTAGGACACCACAGAAAACCACTTGTTTCCTTTTACAAAACACAGCCAATATTTCTGTACCCTAAGAAAAATGTTAGTGTTTAACAGCACTTCTTATAACACAAACACACCAACTTCATATTTTGGCACAGAAAATTTTTGTTCGAGGCAGTTTTCCCATAAAAATATTTCAAAAAGTAGAAAAATGTGGACACTGACAATAAGAATCAGAAGAGGGATTTAGTGGGAGTAATATCTAGATTGCCTTGAATTCATTTTGAAGCTGCCCAGAGCCTGAGGTGACAGTGTCTCATGAAAGTTGTTTGATTCACTTCAACTGTAACAAAAAAAAAACCCAAGGAGTTGTGTGGCACTTTAAGACTAACAGATTTATTTTTTGCATGAGCCCATCTTCAAAGCACCTGACAAAGTGGGATTTTCTCCCACTAAAGCTCATGCAAAAAATAAATCTGTTAGTCTTTAAGTGCCACACAACTCTTTTTTTTTGGGGGGGGGGCTAGACTAATATGGCTATCCCTTTGAAAATTCAGCTATAACACCCCAGTTTGAAGGTCCCTTAAACCAGGGCTTCTTAACCTACAGATCACGACCCAAAAATGGGTTGCCACGCCATTTTGGGCAGGTTGCCCTCATCCTCTTTAATATCCTGAAAAACGAAACACAGTATTCATTCAAAACCGAGCTGTGACTCCAACTCCCAATCTGGATCCCTGCCCAGAAAGGTTAAGAACCCCTACCTTAAACCACGCAATCACTGCTTACTTTTTTGCATGCTTTTACGTGCATTCACGACAAACATCGCAATCACGTTATTGCTTTGTGTGCGATTTTCTCTGCCTCATTAAAAAGCTCCCCTTGGGAGCCACAAACCAACGCAACCCGTACATTTGGCTCTGAGGGAACCAGAGACAGGACTTCAGGAGGGATGGGGGCTGCAAGAGGGGCACGCCCCACACTCCCTGCCTGGAGGCTGTTCCCACTAGGGCACCCGGCCAAGCTCAAAGGCACTCCACCGCGCAAAGTGTCACAGCCCCGTCACCCTGGCCATCTCCTCCCTCGCCCCGCGTGGGGGCAGGATTTACTAGCCCGGCACCGGGGGGCAGCTCGGCGTGCAGGACGGAGCCGGGCCAGCTGAGCCCAAAACCAGTCACCTGACCCGAGCCGGTGCCGTCCCGCGATTGCACCCAGCGCAACTTCCCGCCAGTGCGGACCAGAGCCGCTCTCCGCCCGGGCCTCCACGCGCCCTTACCGCTCCGCGCGCGCGGCCGCTGCCCTCCCCGGCCCCGAGTGGCGGGGCCTCCGCCTGCCGGCTGCCCACCTCGCCGTGCCGGGGGGCGGCAGGGCCCTGCACAGTTTGCACCGGCCGCGTCCCGTCCCCTGGGAAGTTTCCAGCGCGAGAGGAGGAGGGCGGCGCGGCGCGGCTCACCTCCCCGGTCCTTCCCGCCTGGGCACTGCGCTCGCGCCGCGCCTCCGCTCTGCCCCGCGCTCGCGGGCGGGGGCGCGTGCTGAAGCCCCGGCGGCCGCCTTCCCTCCTTCTTCTGCCCCGCGCGCCGGCGGCACCTGTTCTGCTTTGTGACGTCAGCATCCCGAAACGCCTCCCCCCGCCGGAGCCTGAGCTCACCTGGGCGGCCGGGAGCCGGGCACACATGGCACCTAAAGTTCGTTCTTGCAGCTCTCAACCACACCACGGGGATTAGTGTTTGCAATGCCACCCTGTGAAAAGGTTTCAGTGATGCAGCACTCGGGCTAAGGTGCTAGTCCTCATGCAGCCCTCCTGGTGATTTGAGTATAAGACCCCTTGCCTAAAGGATGTCTAGAGGGAAAATGTTGTTCTCTCTGCATTTGATGTAAATCTTGAGGCATAGAGAGGAAGCAGTTAGAATAGCTTAGCAGGTCAATAACTAGCACTAAGGATGAAACTGGAAAGAAACACTTGCAGGGAATATCAGGGCATCATCTTGACAGCTCCTTGTTGCCTAAGCCCTGCGCTGCAGTAGGGTGGAGACAAGGGTCTGTCCATATGGGGTAGCTGCAGGCACAATCTACCCCTTATACTTCAAAATGTTTTCCAAAGATCGTGATGCACCTTCCACTGTCTAAGGCAGTGTTTCCCAACCAGTGTGCCATCAGGTCTGAGCAGGTGTGCCACAAAACTTTTTTTACAAAAAGTACTCAAAGAGCTCTGGATTGGCTCATTCAGCCATGAATATTCATAAGTTTATTTGGAAACTATATGGTGGTGTGCCTCAATTAAAGGTAGCAAGGTGTGCCATGGCAGAGAAAATGTTGTGAAGCGTGGGTCTAAGGCATCTGCTTCTTGTATCCTGTTACTGGAGAATTCTCCATTACAAGTTGGGTGCTCTAAGAAGAGGGGTTTTTTACATTAATCATAAGAATACTTTACAGACCAGGCATTTCTATCAAAGATCTTCAGCTGGGTTTTGAATCATATTCCAAGTTAGGTGATTCCTCATTAGCAGTGCTCTGAGTTGTAGTTCTGACAGCTCTTATTCAAATGTAGCTTTGCACTTCATTGCCTCTGTGATGTGGTCTGGCATGTCTTGCCCCACCCTTATGACCTATGTGACCTAATCTGGTTGCTACACCTTTTCTACAGCTGTTGGGTGTATTAGTTAGGATTATAAAACCTATTTATTTCACTTTATTTTTAGAGTCGTTGTAGTTTAATTTATAGCACATAGAGCTGAGCATCATGAGACTTGAGGTACAGTCCTAACTCTGCCAAGGATTTGCTACATGACCTTGGGTAAGCACAGAGTCACAAAGGTATCATCCTCAAAGCATCTGAGGAAGTGGGATTTTCTCCCGCAAAAGCTCATGCGAAAAATAAATCTGTTAGTCTCAAAGTGCCACGCGACTCCTTGCTGTTTTTTTATTAGGTATCTAAACCTCAGGCATAGATACTTTAGTCCCAGGGCTCTATGTTGTGATCTACAAAACTCTCTCCAAATTCTGTATGTGCCCAAACACCCTCATTGCTAACATTTCAGGGTAAAAGTTTCTTAGGCATCTATGTTTCAGGCTTTGGGCATAGAATCATAGAGTTGGAGGGGACCTCATGAGGTCATCTAGTCCAGCCCCATGCTAAAAGCAGGACCACTCTCATCAAATTATCCCAGCCACTGTATTGTCTAATTGGACCTTAAATATCTCCAAAGACTGAGATTCCACCACCTCCCTAGGCAACCTATTGAAATGCTTCACTACTCTCCTAGGGGGAGAGTTTTTCCTAATATCCAGCCTCAGCCTCCCCAGCTATAATGTGAAACCATTGCTCCTCGTTCCGTCTTCTGTTACTACTGAGAACAGATGAGCTCCCTCCTCTTTGGAGCACCCCCTTCAAGTAGCTGAAGGTTGCTATCAAATTCCCCCTCAGTCTTCTCTTCTGCAGGCTAAATAAACCTAGTTCCTTCAGTCTTTCCTCATAAGTCATATGCCCATACTTCAGGTATTCCTGAGCCTGGCTGTCATCTAAGTCCTTGAGCAATTTACAAATGAGATCTGCCTATGTGGCATGTGGGGCCCTCTGTAGTGAGTATGCTAAGAAGCCACTTACTGGATAACTCCCATTTAGGTGGTATTGCCTCCTCATATGTTTTAGACTAGCTGCAGAGGATGTGGGAAACCCAGGTTCTGTCTTCAAGAAAGGAAGTATTTGAACAGACATTCTGCCTACCACTCAGGAGGCTGTAGACCACTGAGCTATAAGAGAATCAAATGCAGCACTTTTCAGTCTCTCCTGTTGATGCTTTTCCATTGTGGTTATGTAATGAAAGAGTGAAGCATGGGGAGTGACCCCTGGGCCTTCTTCCTCTTAGGTGGGTGCCCTACCACTGGACTACAGAGTTGTTTCTAGTTTCTCTCATATCCAGTGACTTAATCCACAGTGGAACAGTCATTTGGTCAGAATATCTTATAGTTCAGTGGATAGAGCCCCCTTTGAGAGGTGGAACACTCCTGTTGCAGTCCAATCTCCCATCTGGCAAAGAGGGAGGAATTGAACTTGGGCATCACACATCCCAGAAAGGCCTCTAACCACTGAGCTAAGAGGTGGAAGGTGGACAACTTTTTCTCTGACATGTTGTGTGAAGTGCCCGTATCTTTCACTGACTGGAATCTGAAGGTTTTGCTGGATAGAAGATACTTGTCTCTTGTCATTTTAAGAGTAGCTTTTTCCATCTATAACAATTGGTGCTGATTTGCCAGCAATCACTTCCACGTACTCTTTGGGTCCCCCTTATTGTTCTAATTACTTTTTAAAAATGCCCATCTGACACTGATAGTAACACTATGCAGCACAAGTTTGTCTTCTACTTACCCCAAGATTGACCGAGGCTGGGCAATATCATCTGCCAGGGAAACACATTAAAATGAGTGGTCCCTTCCTAGCTCCTTCCCATCCTCTGTACTGAGGAACCTCAATTGCTTGCTTGAGGTTACTTTCAGTGCTCTTTCTATTTAAAAGAGAGTCTGTGTATTCAATTAGTCAGGTAATTTGATGGCTGATTTTCCCATACAGTGATTTAAATGGATCCTATTGGCTCAAAATCTGATCAATTTAAAAATAAAAAGCTGAGGTAAGAGTAGCATTGGCGGGGCACCTACCCTTGAGTTTCCCCAACATATCTGCAGTTTAAAAATCATGCTGTGTTTTTACAGTTCCTTTTCTCTCCTATATTGCTGTGTGAATGACCTACAGAAACAATAGGGAATGAATGAAAATGAATATTCACATGGGACTGTCAAATGGGATGTCAAATAGGAGAAACTGAATAAACTGCTCTCTGGGAAGAATCAATGGGACAAGCTAACCCTAGCAATCAAGTGGTATTTTCAAGGCTCTTTCCAATGACAAATATAGAAGCTTTTTTTTTTTAATGGAAGCTGAGATTAGCATTGATATTTATAGTTCTACTAAATTAGTTTTTTGAGGGCCAAGTCTGTGGGCTTTGTGACATGCAAAGGCTGACTCTGCCTGCTATTTGTCACCTGCATCTATGTAAACAGTAATTTAGTAACAACACAAAACCCTTATGATCTCTTTAGGTCCAGTAAAGGCAGTTGAGTCCTGCTGGGATATCTTATAACATGGAACTTTGTTTTCCAATGTTGGAAATGGAGCAGATCTTCATTGTAAGCCCTCACATTTAGAACTTGCTCCCCGTGATGGCCCATCAGACTATATGGACTCAATCCTGTGAAGTGCTCAGCACTCTGTCATTGTCCCAGCAAGCAGTTATGCTTCTACTCAATATTAATTACATTAGTAGTACTATTGATCTCAAAGGGCTGTAGATCAGGCCCGTAATCACTGCATAAGCATACACACAATTGACTTGTCATGGGTAGAAGTGAACTACTTTGTTTGCTTTTACTACTCAGCTGACCATTGAAAAAAGTCTCTTTTATGTGGCGACAAAGCAAAGCAAAGGAGCTGCATTCCACTCATTTTTTAATTGTTATTGTTGAAACATACAATGCCCTGCTGACATGCTCAATCCTGAATTGTGTTCAATATATATAAATAGCCTTCATCTGTGTACAGTAGCTGGGAAAAAATTGGCACAACAACAAAAGAGAACTTTTCCTTCAGAGTCTACCAGTCTATAACGAATAAATATTTCATGATAGATGTCTTGGAGGGTTCTTAAGTCACTGTGTGAGAAGGAGAAAAGTTCTGTCAACCTAACTGGCAGTCTGAATCTTTAGCAGCCGTGTCATAAGAGAGGTCAATGGATGCAGTAAATGAACAGACAAAAAGGATGCATTGATTCTATGAAGGACAAGTTTCACCTAGATATCCCCATTAATGAGTTGCATGGCTACAGAACACTATTCTTACACTGTTAGAGTGTCAAGATACCCTTCAATAGCTCTCTTTCCTTATAGCTGAAATTTACTTCATCTACATAAAAACAAGAATTAAGGCATCAACCTTTGTTCAAGAATAGGAAGAGGTCCTTTGTGGAGTTTTGGGATTGACAAGATGAGAGGGGACAGACTTGAGAACAGCATATTTTCCTCACCAAGCCTCAAGAGTAAACCCAATGACAGGGTTATGAAATCTCAGGCCACCTTGGTTCTGTTTACTCCATGCTCCAGAGATATGAAGGGGAAGAAATCTTACCAGTACAACCCCATTGGGAGCCAGGGAGTCTCCACATCAGCCCAAATAGGCCAAGTTGTAGAGCAGTAGTGAGGGAGGCTAAGACAATAGTCCCAGGATTCATTGGCGATGTGTTGCCTGGTAGTCGAGGGGATCAACATAGCTCTAAAACCAAGGCAAAATTTAGGGATTTGGCATAGACCCCCCTTGCCTTCTTCAGGTCTTATGCAATAAAGGGGTAGAACTCTGTTTATTTCATATGGGGTAGAAACAAATGAAGAAGAGGTAAATTCTGCTCCTCTCCCCACTGAATGATTTTGGGGAAATTCTACTAGGTGAATATTGGTATTTTTCTTCCTTCATGCACCTCTCCTGCACATTTTTCATGGAGATAGGGTGACTGGTTCTATGGAGCCAGGTGACAATAAGAAAATGTACATTAAGAACGCCTGAAGGAATTCTGTGCCAAAAAATTAAAAATTCTGCATATAGTATTTTAAAGTTCTGAAATTCTGCATATTTTATTTATCAGTAAATAAAGGTAGAGGCTCCATCATGGTGGAGGGTGGAACAGACACAGGTTGCTTAGAGGTGGGAGATCACTTGCAAACATTCAGCCTAGATGCAGAAGCATAGCTGCACTTGACCCCACTCTTGGGGATTTGTTTCTCTATCCCAGATGCACCAAAACAGTAAGCAAGAAGGAAAGAATATGTGTCTCACACACAGCACTGACCCCCTGAGACAGGTGCGGGGCAAGCAGGCTCAGCCTGCCAGGGTCCAGGTGTGGTGGGAGCCAAGGGTGACATGAGATGGTTCTGGGTGAATAGGCTCACTGGGGCAGTCCAGGTGGGATCTAGATGTATAGAGGCTTGTTGAGAGGTTCTGGGTGCAGGGGGAACAGGGTGTTGCAGGGGAGTCCAGATAAAGGCGGAGCTAATTAAGATTCCATTAGGAGTCTTTGTTTTATTATGTGCTTGCTAGAGCAGAAATTATTTATTGTGGGGGCAGTGTTCCTGCTCAGCTTCAGCACTGAGGTTCACCCACTATGAGCCAACAGGGACTGAGCACTGGATGGAACCTCAAGAGATTGACTATTAAAGGTCACAGTGGAGAAGAAAGTGGGAGCAGAAGGTGAGATGCATGAGGGAAGCTAGCAGAATGGTCAGTGGGGCAAACAGCAGGGCAGCTGGAGTGTAGTGGTTGGATAGCAGAGCAAGCAAGGTACCTTCTTTCCCCTTCCCCTCAACCAGTGTGGGAGGGGAACACCACAGCTGCACCTCTACACCCCGGGTCTATCCAAATTTAGGGCAACAGCTATGGCTATGTCTACACTAGAAAAAGGTCAAATTTGTTAATTCAACCTATTAAGTTCAACTTTAAGTCAAACTGAGCTCAACCTTATGAAGTGAAGTTAACAAAGTGGACTAAGTTAACTTAAAGTCAAGTCAACTTAATCCCCTTTAATTTGACATAACTGCCCTTAATTTGACCTTGATAAAGTGAAATTAAGGGTTAATCCAGGTCTGCACTATCCTTAGCTCCAACTAAGGAGTCAAATTAAGGCTTATTTCAAAGTAACAGGCAGTTTGTCTTAATTCATATTAAACTTTTATTAATTCAAATTAAGGAATTTCTTAATTTGACTTAAAGTCTAGTGTAGACAGGGACTAATTAATTTGAATTAAGCCTTCTTAATTTGACCTAAATTTCCAGTGTAGATGTAGCCTATGAGTGGGGTATTGTGAACGGAGGGGCGCATTATAGAAACTTCTTGTTGCTAGGGTAAGGAACCTGAGGAAAAAGGAAACTGTCCAATGTACCTGGTGAGTGCTTTGTTCATGGTTTTGTGTGTATGAATCCTGCATTTGGTGTTTTACCAAGTTAATGCTAGATTAATTTTCCCCTTTTTATTAAAGTCTCTTTTCTACACTCACTCATTCTGTGCTTGAGAAAGGGGAAGTGTTGCCTCTAGAGACACACAAGGGGCGGTGTGCAATTGCCCCCTGTTACTAGGTAGGGGGTCTAGGCAGTGGCACTGTCTTGTTAAATGGAATGCCTAGATATTGACCCCAGCTCTTGTTGCTGCCAACTCTGACTGGCAGATAGGTTATGTATATTAAGAGCATTATTGAAGAACAGCTATAAAGTAAACTGCTTTAAAGCTTTAACCATTAGACTAATTGTAACACACTTGACTCCTAAATGTAACAAAAGCCATTTTCTTTCCTAGGCCACTATCTGTTACATAGACAAACCTACAGAGTGTACCATTAAATATTTATTCTTTTGATTATTTTTTTAACACACAAAAGCAGCAGGTCATTCCTTTTTATTCATCCTGGTACAATTTTTTAAAAACCAGTTTTATACACTAGTTTTTCAAAGGATTTTTCTTACAGTGAACAAAGTAATGAACCCTATAGTATTCATTATTTTCTATTAAATTGTCACCTATTTTGTTAAAATTAATGTGCTGTAAATTCTGTCTAGTTTCTTATATGGTCACCGTCACCACCATGTGATGCAGTGGATGCCTTCCACTTCTTAAGCTATCTTTCCACCTATTGAAAGCATAAGAGAATCAGCCACACTGGGGGAAGAGGGGGACACAGCATTGTTTTCTTGATTCTTTGCTCCCCTACGTCAATGTCACTTCAGTGATTCTCCACTCCACACTTTGCGTAGCCGTACGCTCCAGTGCTGAGTGGGTGTAACATGCTGTCAAAACAGAATGCCAACAATATACACCAAATTTCACTTGCTTTTACCTACTTGTGGGGGTTTTGCACTGATGAACAAGTAATATGACTCGCACAGAAAACCCTCATGTATTGTGTTTTGAATCAGCGCTTCAAGTGAAAAACAGTATTCATGTCCTTATCTTCAGCCTACCTTTCCTCATCCAGAACTTCAATAATTTCCTCTAACCATATAGATCATTACCCCAAACTTGGGGCTCAGCCCAGGGAAGCCATTGAATTGACTTCACTGGGTATTAGGGTAGACACTAAAAAGTCTCTTCAACAGTCAAATAATTTATTAGGAAATTAATCCAACTGCTTAGAATCATAGAAATGTAGAGCCAAAGGGGACCTCAAAAGATCATTGAGTCTAGTCCCCTGCACCAAGGCAGGACTACTAGACCATCTCTGTCTGACTGATGTTTATTTAGTCAGCCTGTTTTTAGATATCTCAAAATGAGATTCCATAACCTCCCTAGGTAATTTGTTCCAGTGCTTAAATACTCTGACAGTTAGGGCCATAGCTGGATCATGAGGGATTTCTTTTTTTAAAAAATCAGATTTTGTTTATTATGTGTATATGGCCACCATCTAGGTGGCATGTGGGATCTTTTATATGTCTAACTTTTATTGATGCAGGGGCATATTCAGTGAGACAATAGCATCAAACTGTACTGACTTCATTCTTTCCCCTGTCTGTGGAAGCTGCTTTTTCAAAACTCAGAAAGGAAATCGGTTTAACCAAAATTGTATGATGTCCAGCAACCCATGTCATCCATAGTAATCAGCCTGTCTTCTCTCCAGAACTTTCATTCTGTATAATGAAGATAAATGGAAAATGGTCAGCCTTTGTAGACCTTAGTACCCCTTATGCTGTGACTGCAAGGACTCACTTGAGATTGTCTTCACTGACAGCAACTAAGTTGTTTGTATGGAATAGTAACACACAAGCTATCCTGCTATAAAAACATAGCCAAGACATGGCACTTGTTTATTAACCCTATCTTACTATTGTTAAGTTTTAAAGGGCATAATGTTAATTTTAACTCAAGCTAATTAACCAGTTTAGTTCAAATTCACAGAAAGTAACTGGATTTCCCAACCAGGCATTTACTGGTGCAAGGGAAATCCCATTTGATGTCAGGAGAACACTATACTGCACTCCAGATGTTCTCATCAGGTAGATAGGCCTTTGGTGGCCATAGCTAGCCTGCTGCTCTACACAAGATTAGCATAGACCAGTGGTTTTCAAACTTTTTTTCTTGGGACCCAGTTTGGAAAAAAAAAAAAAAAAAAATCATTTATGCACCACAACCCAACAATTAAATCTTTCAGCAATACATTCCAGTCTTTCAGTGGCAGTGGCAGGGTGTGCCACAACCCAGAACCTGCAGTCCGAGACCCAGTACTGGGTTCCAACCCATAGTTTGACAACCACTGGCATACAGCTGCCCCAGAGTGAAGAAACTAATCAGTTTACTTCAGTCAGGGCCAAGTGTTGCAGCTCACGGGCAATGTTCCCTCTAAGCTGCACAGCAGCGCACACCCCGGCACCGCCTGGTACACAGAATGCTGCCAGCCACGCACGGCTGGCAGCTGCAGTCCCTGCCCGGCCAGAAGACAAAGTCTCCCAGCTGTCTGAGAGCTCCTCTGAGCTGGAAGTTTTTAAAACTCCTGCTCAGAGTGAACTCTCTGCACATGCTCATTGAGAGCTCCTCTGGCTGGAGGAGTGGCCAGGGGCAGGCCACGCTGCTCCGGTGGCCAGGTAAGGGGGCTCTAACTGCCCCCCCTTCCAACTCCTGTGGGGGGCATGGACCATCAGGGCTGGAGGCTGCCCCACCCACATGCCCTGCCTCACTGCAGTGGGATGGAGCAGCCAGCCACGCCTCCTTGGGGGTGGTCAGGGCCAGAGCTTGAGCTGCAGACTGTGGGGTCAGGGTCCTGGAGCAGCCCGCTCTGAAGAGTTTGGGTTGCTTCATCCCCAAACCACCCCCCTCCCCAGGCCTGAATGGGCCTGATCCATGGCTTGGGGGAGCCAGGGGTGAAATGGCCCAAACTCTTGGGAGCAGGCCACTCCAGGGCCCTAACCCCGCATGCTGCAGCTCAGTGCCGGCCCTCTCTGCCACTTGGGGAGCCATGACTGGGGGTAGGCTGGGCTTGCTGGTCAGCGCTTGCTGCCAAGACACTGGGCGGGCAGTGGAGCTTGTGGCCCTGGTGGTCCACAGCTCCCCACTCCAGCGTGGGAGCCACACAGCAAAAAACATGTTGCTCAGCTGTGTTCAGGCCTTAGAGGGAACATTGCTCATGGGTATTAGGGGAAGCTGAGAATCAGGCAGGTCCGCATGTGGGGTCATTATGTATAAAGGGGTTAAAGTAGGCTGGAATGCATCAGAATGGTGTTTTGGGGCCCACTATTCTTAGGGGTTCTGTGTTCCAGGCACCTAAAAAAGAAAATAGAGTTAGAATGCTGCATTCCAGGGCCCACCCTTTAAAAATAGAGTGTCTGAGCATGCTTAGAGCAGGCTCAGACCAGAGCCTCAGCTCAGATTAGGGCCACTCTGCAATGCATGGTGGCCAGGTAAGGAGGCCTGGGGGGCAGTATTCTCCCCAGGACTTGAAATTAGAGGGGGTGTAGGGGATGCTCACTACTGTGCTATAACACTTACTAGCCAACAACTAGTGGGATGTTGGGAAATTGGGGGGGGGGGGGGACCCCAGTTATGGAAATCCCTGGTTCGAGGACAGGTGAGCTGGCCTGACAGGAAAAGGGTGCGGGGGAGTGGGTTGGCCTGGCGCAGCAAGGGAAGACAGTGTGGCACAGTGGGGGGTTGGGGGGACCAGCAATGAGATGTGGGTCTGGGGAGAGTAGCTGGGGTGGTGGGCAGATGTGTGGGGGGCAGTAGGTGTGGTGCATGAGGGAAGCCCACACTGTCACAAGAAGAGCCAGATCCAGCAAGTAGTAAATACATGCAACTTCCCAAGGAGTCTCTGGGCCAAATTCTACACCCACTTTAGTGGCACTGTAAATATTAATCAGATTCCACTCCCATTTACACTGATACAAGTTCATGTATTTCAGTGCAACTACCCAGATTTAGTCTAGGGTAACTTGGAGCAGAATTTGGCCTGTGTCATATGTTGTTTAGAAAATAGATGCAAGTAGCAAAGTAGTACTGCACTGCCCTAAGCTCAGGGATTGGCAACCCAGAAGGGTAGAAGAGCCATTCCCCACCAGCAGCATGAGCTGGAGCAAGCCCATTGGCTGCACCACAGCCCCCCAGTGCTGGCTGGGGAGGAGTGGGGCACGCAGGCAGTGCATGCTCCCTCTCTCCCTCTGATGGCGGGGTGGAGAAGAGGGGCCCCAACTACTAGCCAGTCATACCTCCCAAAAGCAGCCATGGGGGAGCTGCAGCTTGTGGAGGTGGGGCTCTGGAACAGCCCCTCTGCAGAGTTCAGGCCACTTTGACCTGGCTACCCCAGGGCTGAATGGGCCTGATCCAGGGCCTGGGGTGGCTGGGTCAAAGCAGCTTCAACTCTGCAGAGGGGCTGTTGCAAGGGCCTGCCCCTGCAACCCGCAGCTCTCCCCGGCCGCTTTTGGGAGGGATGGCCAGCTGGTAGGTGGGGCCCCTCTGCTCTGCCCCACCAGCAGAGGGAGGGAGGAATCATGTGCTACCCTCATACCCACCCCAATGCTAGGGAGATGTGGTGCAACCGCTGAGCTGACTCTGGCTCATGCAGTTGTGCTGTGGGGGCAGCAGCAAGCCAGGAGTCCCCTTGCACACCTGGCTTCCTGGAACAGACTTCCAGGGAACCAGAAGGGGGGACACAGTGAGCCACAGGTGGCTCACTGAGCCTGCATTGCCGATCCCCACTTTAGCTGATATTGGTCTTCCAGAATGCTTTGTCCTGGCATGAGTGCAGGAGACTGGACTAGATAACCTTGGTCCCTTCCAGGAGCATGATTGAATGTTAATGAGTGTAAATTACATTATGAGAGCCAGAAGGATAACACAGCCATAAGGGGTGTAAGTTAATGCATCCTTTTTAATTGACAAGGCTCCATCCCCTATTCTATACAATACCAATACAGGCTTGGAATAAATGGGCACTGGCTCTCTTTTGACTCTAATGCGAGTGGAAATGTCGACATTCTGAAATCAGACCTCTAATGAAAGTAGAGTCAGGAGAAGTTTGAGCTTTTACTTTGCACTGTCTTAGATTGCCAGTTAGGTGTAAGTGGTAGAACACCTGTACCTGAAAAGCAAATTTAGACCACAGTTTATGTTACCACTGGATCTGATCTGCCTAGACTCTGGGGCCCAATCCTGCCTTTTGTGTGTACCCAGAACTCCCATAAAAAGGGAGTTCAGAGTATGTAAGGAATGGAGGGCAGGCCCTACACAAAAATATTGCATCTTAGTATCAGACTCCCAGAAAAATACATTAATTTAAATAAACATGCCAATGTTGAGTAAAAAATATATAAATGTAACTTTAAAGAGAAAATGGGCATCCATTGTGGCACACAAACTTACTCATGTTGTCACCAGTTCACAATGGATTTGATTTTCAGAAACAAAAGTATCTTGCTAAACCACAGCTGGTTTCTTGCTTCTTGTAGAAGGGCAGCTGATTATAGTAAAATGTAGATTTCCTGTCCATGTTAATATGCTTAAAATTAAGCAAAATATTAGATTAATCTAATTAGTTTAGAACTGTTTATTGCTCATATTTTCTGTACAAGAGTTCGGTTCGTAGGAAAGACTTGGTTCAACAGAACACATTTTCCTAATGCCTCAGCAAGAACCTTGTGAAGACAATGGGTATCTTTCTAAAGACTTCAGTTGTTTTTCAATCAGGAATTACATAAACATGAAACTTTGCATGAAGAAGTTTAGCAAGTAGTGCTAAATATCTGATACTGACTTGAGCAGTTGGTCTTAACAGGAATATTTAAGATAATAGATGCTTCCAGGAAACAAAGCTGTGCATAAATATGCTGAAGGTTTCAGAGTATAAAACTTTCTGGGTGACTTCAGCTCTAACAAGAACAGGACCTGAAAGGAAGGTTGAAACAACTCAGTAAATGCCTGCAGAAATATAAATGCCAGAATCTTGGGCTTGCTGAAAGCAATGGAACTAAAGGATGCTGTGGCAACATTGATATTATACCAGGTCTGACAGAGGCTAGCTTGTTCAAACAGGAACACGAGTATGTCTCAGAGGCTATGTCCACACTGACACAGTTAAATCAATTTAACTTAAATTGATTTAATAAACTCAGTATAAAATCATTAAATTGATTTAAGTTAAATCAATTTAACAGGTCCACACCAAAAAAACCCCAATTGAAATAGCACATCCAGACACAAGACTTGCTATTTTGTTTCAGGAGAGGGGCACCATGGGAGGTGTGGCAACATCGCCCCCTCACTGGGCCATGCCCCCACTTAATATATAAAAAAAGGAAAGCACCTGGGAAGGAGAAGGTCAAAAAGTGTTAAATTGATTGAACAGTTAAATCAAAATAACATGTCCACACTTATTTCAAAACAATTTTGATTTAACCATCATATCAATAACACTACATTTTATTATATCAATATAAAACTTTCCTTATATTGAAATGAGGGAGCTCCTCATTTCAAAATAAGGGAACATCATGTGGACCTACTATTTTTTTAAATTGAAATAACCAGTGCTATTTTGATTTAAACAGTGTGTGTGGATACACCCAGAATGACTAAATGAGCTTGAAACACCTCTTTCCTCCATTTGCTTTGGCAAATGAATTTCAGTTACAGAATGGGCAACATATGTATTTGATTTGGCTCTTAAAACCAAACATTTAATATGTATTGAATATTACTGAGTAAACAAAAACTGCAAAGTAGTCATTGTCAATATGCCACTTTGAAGAAATTGTATATTTAGTACCAGGGAGGAAAAAAATTAGTCTTTTCCCTTCTGCTTAGTAACTCAAGTCAAAGGGAAGAAAATCAGAAATTTTAAATAGTTTACAATGCAAGACCCTGTACAAAATAATTTGATGCTACTCATTTATTCAGTGCATCCATATTACTTTCCACCTCTCCCATGGTAGTATGGGTCAAGCTGATTTGGTTCCCCTCTAAACCAAAGTCTACCCCTTTTAAATGAGATCTTAGATGAGTGTGATGCAGGAAGCTACACAGAACAATGTTTACTCTTACAAATTAAAGATACTTAAGTAGAATCCTGCTAGCAAAAAATCACTGGAAAAAACCATATGTTATGATGGCATAGTTTCAACTGTCATGTGAATAGAATCGAATCAAATCATAGGGTTGGAAGGGACCTCATAAGATCATCTAGTCCAGTCCCCTGGGGTTTGAACCCAGGACCTTCAGTATGTAAAGCAGATGTGCTAGCCAGGTTCTAAATAAGTCTTGGTCAGAACTTGTCTTTATTAGTCTTCACACACATGACCAAAACAAAACTAAATCTGAAATGTCCAAATTAAAAAGTCATTGCTTTTTTGTTAAAGAATTGAAGGGTACATGAGGAAGGGCATGAAATGAAGTTTGTGTTGTAGAAGCACAGAATTCTCAGATGAGGTTAGCAGAAGATTTGTGTCTGAAATGACATTGTTGATCTTCTATGTACATAGATAAGTTGAGACTCCTCAACACAAGGGAGGAAAGAATACTTTTAGCCACAGCAGAACAACATATCCCCCCCCCCATCTTAGTCTCATAAACAACTGGACTGTTTTAACTGGAACTAATTAAAAAGTCAGCCAGAGGGGGAAAACCCAACATGGAATGGAAGAATTCTGCCTAAATTGTTGAAGTTTGGGAAATTATATGCAGCTGAAAACTGTCTTTTGCTGGAAGTTATCAGGCAACTTTAACTACATCTGTCACCACCTGTGCTGCCTAAAATGCTCAGGTTTGTGTATGTTTAAATTCTTCACTGTTCTGTTGCACTTCATAAAGAAATCTTTAACACAGGTTTTCAAAGATACGATTTCAGAACATTTTGGAAGGGGAAGGCAGATTTGTACACACTTCTTAAAACTTGCATTTTCCATTGCCATGAACTTCAGTTAGAAGCTGATGGGTGGACAAGGAAAATTCATTCCCTCTCCCCCACACTGCACCCAGTTAACCAAAATCTCTTGCTTAGACTCCTGTTAGTGGGTCCTCAAGAAAATCAATGGGACATCCAGACTTCAAAGAGAAACAGCTGAAATTCAAATAAACAGATTAGATTGTGTGAAAGCAGGGCTGAATCTTGACTATGGATTCTTCCCCCATTATAACAGGTAATTTGGCTTCACCTTCCCTCTGTGTGCTGTTTCCTAGAGTTTGAATCCTTACAAATGCTCTGATTTGCTGTTGCAGTATGACCTGAGCCCATGTCTTACAGTCCCCTGCATTTATTCTCATCAATTTGGTAAGTTCCCCCTCTTCAAAGCATCTGACAAAGTGGAATTTTTCTCCTATGAAAGCTCATGCTATAAATAAATCTGTTAGGGTACATCCACACCTCTTATTTCAAAATAACCAGTGTTATTTTGAAGTAAAGATTAGGTCCACACAACATTTTCTTATTTCAAAATGACAGGCTCTGTCATTTCAAAATAAGAACCGTCATTTCAAAATAGCTTAAACCCCATTCATTTCAAAACAGCTGTTATTTCAAAATGGTTATTTAAAAATAAGGCCATTTGGACATATTGTTTCAAAACAACACCATTGTTTCAAAACGATGTGTCCAAACAGCCATATTTCAAAATAACCATTTTGAAATAACAGCTGTTTCAATAGCAGGCTTTCCCTTAATTTGAATTAACATTTTCTTAATTTGAATGTTCTTATTTCAAAATAAGGACTTTATTTAAAAAAAGTCATTTCAAAATAACTCTTTTGAAATAATGTGTGTGTAGACATAGGCTTAGTCTTTAAGTGCCACAAGACTCCTTGCTTTTTAGTGGGTGTAGCAGGTTCACACAGGGTCCTTCACTGCTGCTGTAAACTTCTGCTCCCCAGACACTACTTAGAGACCTTTGCTTAGTACTCACCACCATTCTTTATTTCAGAATGCTGCCCATCACCAGCTCTTCTCAGCTGGTCTAGCTTTACAGCCTTTAAGGTCTCTTAAGCTCAACCAGAGCCCGCAGGAACATTCACCTTTCTCCTATAACTTCTTTTCTGTGACTGGGCAGTCCCCTTTCAGTTCCTTCCAGGTATCTCTTATACTGTCCAGCCAAAGGACTCCACAGCTGTTCCCAGTTAGCTCAGTCTCTGCAGATTCCCTCAGCTGAGTCCTATTCCCCCTTAATTATGGTTGGGGGGCAGAGGGCTGACTCAGAAGTTGTCCTCCAGCATTCTGTCACAGTGGCCATCTGTCAGTTTTTACGATTATCCACATTCTGAAATGCAAGTTGTAACAAATGACCTTTTCTGAAGCTCTGTGTGCGCCGAGAGAATTCCTCAAAGGATCCCTGTACAACTGATTTGTTTACCAGTTTACATATAAAACACAGATTCTGAAGCATACAGCTATGCATCTTGGCTTCTACTTTTGGCTTTCATCTGCCAGTTACTATGAACAATTTAGAATGTGTCTTTAAATGGCTCCAGCAGGCAGTGCTCCTGTTAATGCAAGTTCCTCACATGGACAGTCAACAAAGATGACCAATGGAGCTGGTGGCTGGTCCCTAATACTCAGTCACTTGGCCCCAGAAGATACTAACACAGAAGGAATTTCATTATAATGTATACTACTTGTCTAAAACAGGCATATCTAAGCTTGTCCACACCACACCTCCTCTTACCTCCAACCAGATGACAGACATAGCCCCTTGTCTGACTTAAGCAGGGAGTGTGGGTGTCAGTAGCATAGAAAGTGGATGAGGGAATTCTTTTAGGGGAATCTCCAGCAAATTAAAAAGCTGCTCCATGGAAAACCCTGACATTCTGAAAAAGTTTGTGCTCTGATTTGGAAAATTAGATATTTTGAAATTTTCCACAGAAATTTAAATTCACTTTTCACTGCTTATGGAGTGAATCCTGCTTAGCAGGTTAAATTTTCCTCTCATTTAAAAAGGCAGAAGACTTCAAAGAGAAACAGTTGAAGTGGAATTAATATGCAAATTAGATTGTGTGAAAGCAGGACTAAATCATGACTATGGCTTCTTTTCCCATTATAACAGGTAATGTGACTTCACCCTTCCCAGGGTTTGAACCTTAACAACTGCTCTGATTTGCTGTTACTGTATGACCTGATCTCATGTTTTACACTCCCTTGCATTTATTTTCTTTCCATTCTGTAAGTTTCCTTATCTTCAAAGCATCTAATAAAGTGGGATTTTTTCCCATGAAAGCTCATGCAAAAAATAAAATGTTAGTCTTTAAGTGCCACAGGACTCCTTTTTTTTTTTTTTTTCCCCTGGACTAGACTAATATGGCTGCATCTTTGGAACTTCTCAATGATCTGGATCACTGAATGTCTTCAAAATGAATTCTAATGCATTATAAGCTGGATAAATTTATAAATTTAATATTTATATAGACTTTCCATCCACAGATTTCAAAGTACTTTATAAAAAAGGCCAAAACATTATTATTCTTGTTTCATATATAGGGAAACTGCAGCCAAAGAGTTCAGGTGACTTACCCAGTGTTACACAACAAGTCAGTAACAAAGTAGGCAACAGTATCCATTTCCTTGTGTCTACCTGCTGAACCCGGTTGCCTGGTGAAATTGCCTGGAGCGGTTTGTAGTACTGATTTTCTTTAAAGTATATTAAACAAATAACAAATGAGATCCATAAAATGGAATATTTATACTTTTTGTAATCAAGAACATAGATTATAAGTGAAAGAGTTCTTCTCAACCTTCTACATTTTGTGTCTTTTATAATCGTTTGAAAGTATTGATAATTCATTATTTTCTCCAAACTATTTCCCCCAAATGTAAATACATAAACAAAATGTAAGCCATAAATTGCCAGAACTGATTTACAGCAGTAGTTCTATCTACAGGAAAAAGGCATTAGTCCACGATAGGCCAGGAACATGGAATTAACAATGAAAATTTGTGCAAAAATAATCAGGCTCTAAAATAAACAGTTGTGCAGTATTTTGTTCTGTGACAGTAATGGTAGGGTTTGTATGAAACATATATTTATTCTTAGCAACCCATCTAGTGATGCATTGTGGTTTATAATTTAACTGTCACAACATTTTTGGAGATGTAATATAAACTAAAACCTCTTTGCTTTATTGATTAAATGTAATCCCAACTCTATAAAGGCTCACTCATGTATCAAGCATACAATTTGCTTGCATCCAAATTAGTAGGCCAGTAAGAAAGGACAGTGGAACCTTTCTAAGCCGCTGACTTCTCTGGAGTCTCATTTTACATTTTGGGTTCCAATACCAGTACAAGTGAAAAGAGATACTGTAGGTAAAATAAAAGAGGTGAGTAACAGGGACAAAGTGGCTGCCAAACACCAGCTATTAGTGAGTGCTCTAAAAATACCTAAATACTTCTTGGTGTTTCAAAGAGCCATAATATCAGACACCATTCCTTTGGGGTATAGATAGCACCTGTAGGAATAATATTACCACTGTGTTTAAAGTGAGTTTTTCCTGAGCAAGGGCTGTAGGATAGGTTCCAAAGTTTTTCAAACTGCTAAGACAAAGAGAGGCTAATTTTCAAGCACAGAACAGAATTCAAATCAAATCAAATCAAATCAAATCATAGGGCTGGAAGGGACCTCCCAGGACCTTCTGCATGTTAAGCAGAGGTGTTAACCACTACACTATTTGCAGGGCAAGACACTATTCATGCAAATTATATTTTATCTGATGGAAAGACCTTGTGCTAGTGCTATTCATTGGTAGGCTTACTTCTTTCCTGTGGCCATTTTTAATGGCTGCACTGGTGCAAAGAGACCATGGGCCACCAGTGAATATGGTAACACTTTCTGTCTGGAATTCTTCAAGTGATGAAGACATTGACCTCATGCTTTTCCTTGACAATGTTCTCATTTCTCTCTCTTCTTCATCTTTGAAAGGCTGCAGGATATCTTAGTCTTTCTGGGGACTTCTCTTTGGAGGATTAATTAAATGTACAAGTGATATATTAATTGTTGACGCACATGACAGTAGCATACAGATTTGTGTTCCACTGAGCATGAACAGATCCAGAGGGATCATCAGCTCTAGAGGGATCACCAGATCTCTCTCTTTTGTTAGAGTTAAATATGAGTTAGGGTAGGGGAAGATCCCAAAGTGGTAGTAGTAGTGAAGTTCGGTCTGTTGTGGGCTTTTTTTTGCAGCATAGGGTTCTAGCAGGCGTCTCTCTACAATATCACTCTTTACAAAGCCAATAAACACTCATAACTCAAGAGGCAAAAGCCATACGTGATAGAATGGAGCTACATATATTTACACTGTTTGAAGCTTTGGTCCAACGTCTCTGAGATAGAAGTTGAATATTACACAGTGACTATGATCCAGATTCTTTTTCATAATGCAGTTAAGCTCTGCAAGCCATTTGCCTTTAAAGAATATTTTCCCCATGACACAATGTGAATGATCTGCTCCAGCAGCAGAGAACAGGCCAAAATCACCCCCACAGCAAATTCACTTAAGTCAGTGGATTTACACCAGGGATGCGTTTGGCCCATTATTTTGGAAGCAAAGTTCAGGACCGTCTAACTCCAGAGCTCTCCAGTGCCCAGTGCTTCTTTGTAAATGCCATCATAAATAAAATAGCTTTTTCTCTGGCAGATTGGGAAACTCATGGGCTTTCATTTAGTATTGGGGAATTAGGACAGAGTTCCAGTAGAAAACCCAGTGTGGGATTTACAAGTTATCACAGAATAAAATTATTTGCTAATGAGTTTTTCCAGCTGAATAAACAGACTGAGGAAGTCCTTTACTTCCTTCACTAGTAAGCACTGTTCAAGTAGGCAATCCTCAAACTGAAATTTCATTCTCCTCCCAGTCCTTACTGATTTATCCTTGCACAAGTCAGAGGGGTACTGAGATTCCTCAGTAGCTGTTAGATGTTTCTCCATCCATTTTCTGAAGTCTCACAATAAAAAGAAGAGTTATGGGAAGTATTTCTGTTTGCTGAAGTCCTTCAGTGAGGATTACATGGCAGAGGGGGGAAGATTCAGTAATACAGCTGATCTGAACAAGAATTATTTCAAAAACTTCTCTGGCAGGTTTAAAAATGTGCCTTTAAAATAACACTATAAAACTTTATCATAAAATGGGCCTACTTTAAAGACTATCTATATATTAATAATTCAAATGGAGACAGGCACTGTCCAAATGAGTAAGAGTTAGCAGGTTTGGTAACATTCCACTGATGACATGAATTATATTTACCGGGTGTTAGAACCAGGCTGTGGAAGTGGAAAAAGTAGAGGGTGAACAACAGTGTATACCCCACTCCATCAAAAGTACGTGTTATCTGCCCACCATTATGAAGCATAGGTATGCATGCTGGTTAACAACGGGATCCACTTTGTTCCCTACCCGAGTACTGCACAATCATAAAAGACAGCCCCATCTCTAAAGAATTTACAATATAAAGATCAAGATGTGACAAGTGTCTGAAGAACACAGCAGAGAAAAGGAGAAAAAGAATGTAACAGACATGTCAGGTTGCAGTATATTAGCTAAATATACAGTTTGAAAGCTTCATAGGTTTTGTTTGTTTTCAATAAATAATGGGGGAAAGACACTAAAGAATCTCTAACAGGCCCCCCTGCCTAGACAGCCTTGTTTCTGCAGATGATGTAAACAAAAGGGATTGGTTGGCTGGTTTCTAAAAAGACTAAGGATACAATTTTAAGCAGCACAGAAGTGACACAGAACAATAAATTCCATTGACTTTCAATGGGACTTCATGTCCTAAGGCACAGATCCTCAAAGATATATAAGCATCCATTCCCATTGATTTCAACTGGTCTAAGTCACTTCTGAAAATGAAACTTTGGCTTCAGTCATTAGACACTTATGAAATTTTTACCACAGATCTCAAGCACTTGCATATTAAATAGTTCTGGCGGTTTATACTAGTTTGTAAATGTGGTATTTCCTAGTAAAATGAACCATGACCAGAGCACAGTCTAGTGTGGACTGCAACTATTATAAAACCACTTTATTTCAATATGCCATATACACACATTTAGTTAATTTAATATTAAATATTACATTCTATAACACGTCAGACTAGTGGCTCAACTGGAAATACAGGTGTGCTGTCACATGGGAAGAAAATGGATTGAGAATGACCTGGAACCTTAAAATCAGAACTGAGTGACCACTTGAAAGAACCATTGCAATTCACTGTTTGCCATCTGGCCATAAAGTTGTGTGAAGTATTTATTGGAATTCCTAACTGGATTATGTCCCCGCCCAAGTTGGGCACTAGATTTCTTTGGGGCTGGAATGCAGGAAGGGAGTGTGGCATTGTTCTGTTTGTCATGGAGAGCTATAAGGCTGATGCAGAGGGCAACTTTCCTTTCTTTTACAAGGTGCAATACATCACTGTTCTGGTAAGCACTAGTGACTGGGGGGAGGCTGAGGCTATTTGTGATCGGAGTAGGCCTAGTGAGTAGTTCAAAATCCTTGTCAGGCTCAGTAGAAAGAAAGACACCTGGAGTAGAAGAAAGAGGTTGAGGCAACGAAGAAGAAAAAAGCTTTTAGTTAGGAGTTGAGGAATTGTATCCACTTATGATGAAATTTGGCCCCAGACTTGTGTAATTACACACAGACACACACACATACATTAAGTGACATAATTTCTTTTACTGGCCCAATTTTTGTTGACAGAAGGGAAAAGCTTTGAAGCAGCACAGAGATCTTCTTCAGGTCCCGAGAAAGTAACCTCAGTAACATTCTGTTTATCTTCTCTAGATTCAGTGAAGAGTGTGCATGTTCTCTTTCTCTTTCTCTCTAGGAGGCAATATATTTAGCGTTTTGGGTAGGACACAAGATGCCATATGCTGCTTTGCCGTATGATTGGCTAACAGTATGGCAATGACACGCTCTAAGGGGTAGTGTCTAATCTAACCTGAACTGGAAAGGTAGACTCTGAAGGGGAGGTAAATAAAAAGGAATATATAAAGTGAGGAAATTCCAGATGGTCATGTGAAAAGAAAAAACAGTTGTTTTCTGTGTGGATGAAAATGACTAATAAAATGTCAAACTGCAAAATATTTACAGCTCCATGTTAAACTTGTGTACGAAGTGGAACAAATACTTTAACTAATGGGAAATTATAATTTCTTAAACTCTCAGTTTGTAAACCGGTGGATTTTAATTGAACAATGGAAGCTCTGTTAACTTTCCCAGTTCTCAGCTGTACCTTGAGGAACCAATGAGCACATCTATGATGGTTCTCAGGGAACTCTGGACTATCAAGTTACCCCTCGGACTATCAGTTACCTTGTTATCCCATCTCCAGCATAAGGGAGTCTAGCCTAACACCACAAGCCTTTCACTAACTCAAGCACTCTCCTTTAGCTGTACCAGCCCTAACTTCACCTTGCAGGTTAACAATAGGTGAACCCCAATGCTCTTGAATCATTCTGCTATGATATTCAGCCCTTTACTCTGCACCCAAAGGTGCAATATAATCTAGTTTACCAGTTTTACCTCAGACCACCACTTCTGTACAACACACAGCTTTTTTGAACACATATGATAAAGCAAAATTGGGTTTACTTAAGAAAGAATAAAGATTTAACTAGTCAGAGTGGTGGAAACAGTTATAATATAAAACAAAATAATAAAATGTGAACATCAGTCTATACCATTGATAGTTACCTTCTACATCTCATAAAATAGACTTCTGTCCCCTCCCATTGTTCAGTCTGGCAGGCTTCTCAGAACTCAGATCCAAATGGTTATGAAAGCACCCCTCATCCACATGGGACTTTCCTTAGTGAATGGATCCAGAATGCTTTGCCCTCCTCTGTGTTATACTGGAATCAGTATTTTGTTTCTATTCACAGATAAGATGAATCCTTGTCTTTTGTAGAGTTCCTTTTCTACCTTTAAATGGTTTCAGTTGTTTGTTTGCTGTCTCAGATGGGTTTTCCATTCAAAATCTGAGTCTATGTATACACTACACAGCTTATATTGGCATAATTCATGTAGCTCAGAGGTGTGAATAAACTGTCCACCCAAGCAACATAAGATATGCCAACATAAGTAGTCTAGTGCAGCAGTTCCCAACCTGTGACCTGGGGACCCCCGGGGGTCCGTGGACATGATGCAGGGGGTCTCTGGAGCCTCTCCCTACCAGGGCCAGAATCCAGCTACAGCCCTGATGCTCCCCACTAGGGCTGCCTTTCCCTGCCCATGGCCAGATCCTGGCAGGGCAATGGGGCCGAAGCAGCTCTCTGGCAGGGGCATGGGCAGGGGGCCATAGCTGCTGTGGCTTGGCTCCCCAGTAGCTTGGGCCATGGTGGCAGCAGCGCTGCTTACTAGCTGGCCCAGTGGTGCCACCAGAGGGCCGCAGGCCAGAGTTTGCCCATGTGGGCCGGATTACATAATCAGCCAGGGGGGCTGCAAAGATTATTTTTGTTAAAGAGGGTCCCTAGCCTGAAAAAGGTTGGGAACCACTGGTCTAGTGCACAATTCTGTGGTAGTGGGAGAAGCTCTCCTGAGCTGAGATATAGCTTCTGCCATCAGCATAGAGCATCTTCACAGTGGCACAGCTGCACTGCTATACATGCCTTTCATACTACACAATGCTAAACAAGTGAGCATTCCATTACCCTACTGGCCAGACTGGGCAGGCTGACAACTCCCCTTTGCCCAAATAGGCCATCATCACCAAGACACATTCTCCTGGTGACTGATTTCTAACCCAAGTCCATAAAATGTACTTTCAATATAAATACATTATTCCATAAACATTATCTATACATTTATCTTGCAATGATTATGAATCTTTACAAGTTGTGAGATTTTCTGTGGGTATTTTACACATTAATATTTATACATAAGAGACATTTGATATAGTAAGTTTATTAGGTCTGAGCATGAAGATGTTTGCAAAGAACAGAGAACTCTTTGCCAAGCAATTTCTGTTCATGGTACGAACACCATATGTTTTTGAAAAACAAAACAACAGCTTTCTTAGTGCCTTTAAAGCCTATCTATCTATCTATCTATCTATCTATCTATCTATCTATCTATCTATCT
>ML681966.1:407193-650608 GCA_007922195.1 Podocnemis expansa
TCTATCTATCTATCTATCTATCTATCTATCTATCTATCTATCTATCTATCTATCAAATTTTCTGTCAGTAAGGACATTTTCATAGTAAATAGCTTCATTTGTGTATTTCCCGAGCATCCACTTAGAATGGATGTGACACTACAGCAAAAATCCAAGTCAAGTTAATGGTTGTGGTAACTTAAATCGCTAATGGCAGGAGCCTAATTTCAGCCTATTAAATGAGCTATGCCTATGCTTAAAAAGGTAGTTCGAATTAACTTACTTTGAATTAACTAATTCAAACTAATAATGGTTAATTTGAACTAAGTTAATTCAAACTAACATGTCCTCACTAGAAACCCAGATCAAACTAGCACATCCACGGAAAGGATTTGCTAGATCAATTTAGGAGAGGGGCACCATGGGAAGCATGGCAATCTAGCCCCCAAGAAGGGCCACGCCCCCACCCAATACATAGAAAGATGAAGGCACCCTGGGACAAAGAAGGTCAAACCGTGTTAATTCAAACTAACAGTTAGTTTGAATTAACACGGCTTCATTGGATTAATTCAAACTAACAAGTTCAAATTAACCATTACTTGAAAATTAAGCAAGGGTTTATAAGGTCGAAGTAAGCATTCATTACTCTGAACTAAGGAGTTCCTTAGTTCAAGATAATGAAAGTCAGTGTAACCATGCATTAATTTGGTTCAAATTAATCCTCATTAATTAAAACTAAATTGTAAGTGCTGACATACCCATAAAGATTCAATCACTTAATATCCCCTTTATCACTGTGGGAATGTAATTACTTTTTGTTTTCAATTGTTCAATTATTTTCTGTTCCTCTGGAATGTTCCAAAGAACAGCATTAGATATATAGGAGTGATTCATCAGAGAGAAAGACACGGATACTTACAGTTAAAAATAAGACAAATAATACATATAACATCATTATGGGTAGATTACTATGGGTTCCTTAGGATCTGAGCCTAGTAGTCTAAAGATCACAATGCAACAGAGAAAGAAGGATCCCAATGCAGTAAGACATCAGTGCAGATGTTTTAAAGCAGTGGTTCCCAACCTGTGGTCCATGGACCACTGGTGGTCCACAAGAGTACTGCAGATGGTCCGTGGAGGGGAGAAAACGGATAATTACTCTAGGTAAATGTACCATAATAAATGCAATCAGTTTGTGAGTGAACATAATAAATTCTTAGAAACAGCTGCATTTTTAATACTTCAGCCTATAGCTGAGAGGAGTCAATGTTAAAAATGTTTAAAATGACTTGCTTACATGGTGGTCTGCAAAAGCTTTCTATGATGATGCAGTGGTCCACATAAAGGAAAAGATTGGGAACAGCTGTTTTAAAGTATCCACCAATTTTGAATGTCTCAGTTTTGGGGTCTCCAACTTGAGCTCCTAGGATATCAATAACCCAAAACACCCCAAAAGTGGGGGGAATTAAGGCCAAGAGACTTTTTCCCCCAGTCTTCTGGTGGAGTGGAGGAGCAGTTAGTTCGGCTGAAAAAGGATACAGGTAGTTTAAGCCACCGTTGTGCTCTGCAGGTCTTTGGGCCACTGAGGTACCAGCCCTGTCACTGCTGTGAGTTAGAGAAGCCTGAAAGTGTTGTCTGGAGATTTAGCGAGTCCTTACCATACTCTTTTCTCTTGCTCATATTCACTTTTCCAGCATGTGGGCTGAGAACTGGCCTGTCACAGGTAAGTCTCTAACCCTTTGAAAGGAAGATCAAAAGAATCCAGAGGATAAGGTTAGAAGTGTGTAAGGGGGAGGTCATCATCATCATTATCTGTTTGCCCTGACAGCAAAGGTCCATTCTGACAATCACATATGTCCTCTACCAATGGCTTTGTTCCATACGTGTCTGATGCTAGCAGATGAGCTGTTGCCCAGTTGTTGCAATTAGATTAGCTGTGGGTGACCAGGTAACCTCTTCCATTTTAAGGGTGGCTGATGACCAGAGTGTATGCTCAGGGTACACGTAATTGCTCTGTGAGCTGGACTGGAGCTGTGCATGTGTGCCATGCATCCAAACAGGGAAGACCAATGATAGCAGATGATGTCTTTCATGCTGGGAAGGTGAATTCTGGAAACAATGTCCTTGTTGCTAACAGTGTTTCTGTTGTTAGATCTGTAGTTGCTGGTGAGTATCTGTTTAAGATTAGGGGGCTGCCTATAAGCAAGGAATGGTCTGTCTCCTAATGCTTGAGAGAGCATGAGAGAGCATTAGGAGACAGACCACTCCTTGCTTATAGGCAGCCCCCTAATCTTAAACAGATACTCACCAGCAACTACAGATCTAACAACAGGAACATTGAAGCAGGCACACACCCCTGCAAAAAACCACGCTGCCAAGTCTGCCCACATATCTGCACAACAGACACCATCATAGGTCCTAATCAAGCCTGCTACTCCATCAAAGGCTCATTTACCTGCTCATCTACTAATGTGGTCTATGCCATCATGTGCAAGAAATGCCCCAACACCTTATATATTGGACAAACAGGACGATCGCTCCGTAAGAGACTGAATGAGCACAGAGCTGATATCAGAAATCAAAGAACAAAGAAACCAGTTGCTGAGCACTTCCATCTTCCTAATCACTCAATGACGGATTTGTTAACGACTGTTGTTAGAGATGTAGCTGGGACATCAAGACTTCAAAGAGAAACAGCTGAACTTGAATTAATATGCAAGCTAAATTCTGTGAAAGCAGGACTTAATCGAGACTATGGGTTCTTTTCCCATTACAAAGGATAATTTGACTTCAGGCTTCCCATGGTTTGAGCCTGTAAACTGCTCTGATTTGCTGTTACTTTATGACCTGATCCTATGTTTTACACCCCCTTCCATTTAGTTTCACTCCTTTCTGTAAGCTCACCCATCTTCAAAGCATCTGAGGAAGTGGGATTCTCTCCCACAAAAGCTCATGCAAAAAAAAAGTCTGTTAGTCTTAAAGTGCCACACAACTCCTTGTTGTTTTTTTCAGGTCTTGTGGCCTGCACTGTGCAGGAGGTCAAACTAGATGATCATCTTGCTCCATTCTGACCTTAGAGTCTATGAGCCTAATTGCTCCACTCAGCTCATGGGCCCTTGCCCTTACAGAGGGCCAACATTATGCAGTGTGTAAGGGGGAGATGGTGGGAAGCAATTCTTGGCAGCTAGTGAAGCTGTGGAGAAGAGTGTTTGCAGGAAAGCTATAGGCCAAATTATAGCAAGACTACCCACACCCTCCCTGAAAAAACAAACACACACTGCAGCAGGTTAGATTTCTGACTGTAGGAAGGGGTTAGAAGGCAGAGATCTGACGGATCTATGTCCATAACTCCACTTAATTCATGCTGATTTGTGATTTCCTTTCTTTCTCTCTCCAAAGAGCTTAACATTTGAAGAGAAAAGAAAAATAGCAGAATAACTGCTAGCTCATAACAACCATTTCTCACAATGGATCATTAAAGAGAGTGCTTTCTTTGCTTGGCATATTGCTGGTAGCTAGGATAGTGTTCTTTGTTCAATCTTGAATGACACAGCATTACCCTTATTTGATTGTTCTTCATTTGGCTTGTATAATTTGTAACAAGTGAAACAAATTCATTCTCCTTTATGTTGTGGTTATTATGTAGTTCCTATCTAATGACTGAACAAATAAACTGATCTTTTGTTCTGCAATCCTGCATAAATGCTAGACTGCTCCAGGACATGTTCAGACCTGTAGGGGAATAAATTAATACTAACAGGCAATGCCAGGCACAGCAAGGAACACTTTGCAGCTTGTGATTTCACTTCCAAAGTGTATTTATAGAAAAGAAAATCCAGCTAAACTTGTTCTTTGAAAATAAATGTTTTACTTATTTGATAACATATGTGATCATGTTTGAGTTAAAACATTTTACTCATACATTTTAATACAGTCTGAATTAATTATTATACAAAGATAAACCATGGGGGGGCATTTTAATTGCATAATGCCAGCAATATATCAAATGCTTTTCAAGCAGCTAAGAGGACAAGGTCCTTGCCCTCATGAGGTTACAGTCCAAATAAACAATTTACAAACACATGGTAAAAATATAAAGAACGAGATTGGCTTTGTGTAATCAGGTTGTACATCTGTCTACAGTAGCTTTCCTCACAGGATTTCCAAGAGGGAAAGGGAAATGGCTTTTTCTGCCACTTTTACATTAAAATGTTAGGAATATACAAGTTTTGTTAGCATTCTGATCAGTTAAAAGCCTAGATTTATTCTATTGCAAAGTTCAGGAAGATTTTTATCAGCACAATCAGTACAAGTGTGGGACAAACAAACAAGGAGTCCTGTGGCACTTAAAGATTAACAAATATATTTATTGCATGAGTTTTCATGGGAGAAAATACCACTTCATCAGAGGCTTTGAAGCTGGGGGGAGCTCACAGAATGGACCACAAATATATTTGTTAGAAAATCCCACTTCATCAGACGCTTTGAAGATGGGGGGAACTCAAGAATGGGCCATTCTGTGAGTTCCCCCCATCTTCAAAGCGTCTGATGAAGTGGGATTTTGCTCCCATGAAAGCTCATGCAATAAATATATTTGTTAGTCTTTAAGTGCCACAGGACTTCTTGTTTGTTTTACTCTACTAGACTAACATGGCTGCCCCCTTTGGATCTTGGCAACATACAAGTGTGGGAGCAGTCTGGTTTTTTTCCTAAAAAAATTAGTATTTGTCTTCCATGCCTTATATTTACATTAAGCTCAATCTGATATGTCTTGGGAGGGCCTCTTTGAATGTATTAAGTAATCTTCCTTCCTTTTTCCCTTCCAAAATACTAAGGGTAATTTCACAGTTATCTGTAATATTGTTCATGGCTTTACAGAGAAATAGATCTCCTCAACTCAAGCTACTCAAAGGAACTTGAGAATTCGCACAAGAAAGAATGCATTGCTAACATCTCTAGAAATCTACTTTTTGTTTGTGTTGGAAAAACAAGCTTTCTTCTCCCCTGTAATGATTCAGACCTATAGATTGTGCATGAGGGTGATGCAGGGTAACTTTGAATTCAATGAGCAAATTGGTTAGTAGTATCTGCTGGAGGCTCTGTTTCGATGTTGAATATACCATATTGTACACCTGTGTATCTTCCTGTCTCCTGTGGATTTTCTGTGTGGATGAACTATTCTACCCTAGCATGCAGAAAATGCCTCCAGTCCAGTGACTAGATCTTTTAAAATATTTTTCATTGCCTCAAAAAACCTAAGTTTAAAGTCCACTGTAGAATTTAAGCTAACGTTTGTATTTCAGGCTAGAGAAGCATGTGAGCCTTCTCACTTGTTTACAGGCTTTCCTCTGGTACTGACCAGCCTAGTATTTGAATGCCATATCTTCCTGTATCTACTCTCAGTAGACACAATGAAGTTGCACCTATTTTACAAAAAAATTGAATATCAAACAGGGAATCCATAAGAGAGTCCAGAATGGATCGTAGATCTTTCCAAACTACTGCCTTAACCAAAAGACCTTTCTTTTTTATTTCCCAATGTATAGTGTGTGACATGACAAGGAATTTAAATAGTGGGTAACACTGAGTGGGGCAGAACACTAGACCCCAACTAAAACCAGAGGTGATAAATAAGTATCTCCCCAGTCCTATCTCATGGGTTTGTGGCAAGAACTTTTTTATCAGCAGTATGGGAGCCAGCAAACAGAGCTGAGATCAAGGGAGTTTGAGTGGAGATCTGTTGGAGGAGAAGGGAGGCAAGCCATTGTTCCAATGTACATGCTTGCTTGCTGGTTTGCTTTCATTTTGCAAAGTGTGCTAGAGGAGTGTGTTGTGAGAGAAGCAGAGCCTTTGATCACAGCTAAATCTTGATAAGAAGACCAGCTTCCCTTATCAGCAGGCCTATAAAACAGCTAACTGGTTAGCCAGAAGCCTCTGAGCTACCATACAGAGCTGAAAAAGCAAATTTTGAAGGGAAGCTTGGCTCCCAGGCCCTGCAAATAGTGTAGTGGCTAGCACCTCTGCTTAACATGCAGAAGGTCCTAGGTTCAATTCCCAGGGGGTTGGACTTGATGATCTCATGAGGTCCCTTCCAGCCCTATGATCTGATTTGATGGGGTGTGGTTTGTTTTGTTTTTTGACAGGAGTTTTGGAGGGAAGGCTATGGCAGTTAGAGAGGCAGCAGAAGAACAAATGACCCTCCCAAATGGAAGAGACTATTAAGACATGGAAGCTGCAGATTGCACATTATTCAGAGATGGTACCTGAGAGGTGTTTCATTTGTATGACATGCTGCCCAACAGAACTGATGGAAGAGAAGGTGGGAGGTTTGGAGATGCAAATGGAAACCATTATTTAGTTTTGAAGGGGATTCGAATAGATGATAGAAGAAAAGTGAGAAGAGGCTGAAGGAAGAACTCAAGACTTGCTGATGATGCAAAATGGACTGGACAACTGTGAGAGGATAGACTGCTGGATGAATTAAATGACCAGTGTCATTTATGTGATTACAAGAACAAGGCAGAGGAAAAGACCTGCTAGCACAGGACACTGTGCTGAAGAACAGGTTTGTTGAGTTGGAAAATGAAGGGGAGAAGCAGGAACTAGCAGAAGAGGGGAGAGCAAGGAAGAGTGACTAGTTCTAAAGGAAGAGACAGTGAAGATAGCCAGAGTTCAAAGGGGCAGGAAGATAGAGGGTGACCCTCAGGAAGTTGGAAGTGAGAACAAAAGACAAGATATGTAGCCAGAAAGGACAGAAGGGGGAAGGCTGGAGAATAACACAAGGAATTCAAGAACAAGAAACAGTCACAACAGCTACAGAAGAGCCACACTATTATCTGAACATTGCTTGCAATGCCCTTGTGTTTATATAGGGCAGTGAGCCAATCAGGAGTCATGGAGCTGCTGTCTGTCATATATCTGAGGTGGAACTTCCCATGGTCTTTGTCCACAGTGGGTCATGGGAAGTGTAGCATAAATTGGATACAGCTGCTGCTGGGTGGCAGCCTGGAGCTGTCCATTTTCTGCAAGGTCTGTAGTTCTACATGTGTGGAGCCTTGTACTGAGGATATGATGGAGATTAAAGATAATGTAAGCATAGCTCACTACCCAAATTAATACTTGGTCTCAGCTTTTAATAAGAGTAATGAAGAGTCTGAGGATAGTAGCAGGATGTCTAATGAGAAAGAAGATATGTAAACAGCAAAAATTAAAATAGCCAAGGTACAAGTCAAACTAAAACGGCTTAAGAAATCAAATCAGGGGCCCCAGATAATCTTCATCCAAGACTATTAAAAGCGTTGGCACATGAAATTGCAAGCCCAATAGCCAGGATGGTTAATGAATCTGTGAACCCAGAGGCCATGCCCTATGACTAGAGAATTGCAAATGTAGTATCTATATTTAAGAAAACAAAGGAAATAAAGTGATACGGGAAACTATAGGGTTGGTAGTTTGACCTCAGTTGTTTGCAAAGTCTTAGAACAAATTCTGAAGGACAGAGTAGGTAATGACATAGAGGTAAACAGTAATTCAGACAAAATACAACATAGTTTTACAATGGGTGGATCATAGCAGACCAATCTGCTCTCTTTCTTTGAGAAGACAACTGATTTTCTAGACAAAAGGAAAAGTATTAGAATTAGTTTACTTTAATTTCAGGAAATCATTTGATACATTTTCACATAGGAAATTATTAGTTAAATAGGAGAAGATGTGGATGAATATGAGAATTAAAAGGTGGATAAGGAATTGGTAAAAGAACAGAGTACACTGGGTCATATCAAAAGGTGAACTCTCAGGCAAGAGGAACAGTTCTAGAGAAGTTCCTAGAGATCAGTGTTGTGACCAATCTCACTTAACATATTTGTTAATGACCTGGGCCCAAGAAGTCAGAGTGTTCTGTTAAAATCTGTAGATGACACAAGTTCATGTGGTAGTGCCAACACAGAGAATGACAGGAATATAATACAAGAAGATTTGGATGATCTTGACAACTGGAGATACAGAAATGGGATGAAATTTAATAGTGCAAAGTGCAATATAATGCACTTAGGGATTAACAGCAAGACATTTTCCTGTAACCTTGGGATATATCAGGCAGAAGTGACAGGAGAAGAAAAAGACCTGGGTGTAGTATTGGTCAATCACAGGATGATTATAAGCCATCAATGTCACGTGGCTGTGAAAAAGGCTAATGCAATCCCTGGATGTATCAAGAGAGGTATTTCCAATAGACACAGGAAGTGTTAGTACCATTATACTTGGCATTAGTGAGACTTCATCTGGAATACTGTATGCAGTTCTGGTCTCCCATGTTTAAGAAAGGAATTCATACTGGAACCAGTCCAAAGATATGATTAATAGGATGATCAGAGGAATGGGAAACCTGCCTTATGAGAGGAGACTCAAGAAGTTTGGCTTGTTTAGCCTAACCAAACTAAGGCTGAAGGGAGATATGATTGCTGTCTATAAATACATCCAAAGGATAAACATATGGAGGGAACAGGCAATGTTGAGCCAATGTTGGCACCAGAAAAATTGGTTACAAACTGACCATCAACTAATTTAGTCTTGAAATTAGATGAAGGTTTCTAATTATTAGAGGACTGATGTTCTGGAACAGTCTTTCAAGTGGACTGGGGGGAGCAAAAAGGTTTCAAGACCAAGCTTTGTAAGTTTATGGGAAGGGTGGAATAATGAAGTTGCCTATAATGGCACGTGGCCCATCTGCTTCTGAGATTAGCAAAATATCTCCAACAGCCAGGGATGGCACACTAAGTGGGGAAGATGCTGAGTTAATACAGAGAATTCTTTCCTAGATGTTAGGCTCATGAGTCTCACCCGAATGCTCAGAGTCTAAGTGATCACTGTGTGGAGTCTAAAAGGAATTTTTCCCCAGGTCAGTCTGTCAGAGACCCTGGGATATTTTTCACCTTCCACTGCATCATAGGACTCAGGTCACTTGCTAATTTGAACAACAGTAAATGGTGGAGGATTCTCTGTAACTTGAAGTCCTCAAATCATGATTTGGGGACTTCAGTAACTAAATCAGAACTCATGGGCCTATGTAGGAGTGGGTAGATGAGATTTCTGTGGCCTGTGATGTGCAGAAGATCAGGCTAGATGCCCAAATGCTAAAGTCTGTTAGAACATCAGTTTTGTGGTGGGGGAATAAGACGGGCAGGGCCTGGCTGTAACTATAGTGGGATGAGTGGGGCTTTGTCCCAAGCATGCCAGAATGCCTCAGTAGATCCACTCTATGAAAAGGCTCATTTCACAGCACCATCCCCAAGTACCACTAATTGCAAGGGGTGCTGAAACAGAGTGTTATGGCTCTGGCCCTGCCTTATTTTTATGTAAGGGAAGAAGTGTACAGAAGTTTGCATCAGATTTGTGTTGTGAACTGATTCATACTTGCATAAAGATATATATGAGACTTACCATTAGTTTCCTTAATCAAAAAAATCCTTAATTTTTTATTTCTATCTTGATGCAAATATCTCAAACAAATGCTCTGCTCCTCATCTCCATGATCCTTCCATTCCCAATCACCTGTACCATCATTCTGCCAGTAGAAGTGCATTGTGCTAAATCAGTGAATCTTCAAGTATCCAAGTTCTGCAACTCCCTGGATGACCCTAACTATTCTCTGGGGTGCATTTACCATGTTCAGGTCTCTGTCAACTTGCCAGTGGTCGTCAAAAGTTTTTTTGCCACTGGAACCTGCAAAGAGAAGTCTACTGGCAAAAGAAAGTCATGCTTTTAGTATTTTAAGACAAGGCAAACTGATGGTGAGAAAAGATAGATTCTCTCTACCATGGGGTGTAAAATGAAAAGAACCTAGAGTCGTACTTCATTTATCTTGGAAAAAATGGGGAAAATCAGCATGTTGCCCACATCTGCCCAGTTTGGCTTGTTCTAAATTCCACATGAATTCCACCTCTTCTAGTCCTGTGTCCCCAATGCTTGTAATGTAACAAACTAAATGTGATATTACAGAATTTGCCTACTGTACATGATGCAATATGTAGTTTACTACTTTAAAGTCCAAGCTATGTTGAATGTGATGACAGTCAGAACAGAAGTGCTCAGGTGATGGGCATGCTATGAAGACCTAAACAGAGTTGGCTAGAAGAGAGTTGTACAACAAGATAGCGAGAGAGATGTAATATTGGTTGTAAAGAACATACCTAATTAAGCTTCTTTTTAAAAAAAAAATTGGCTATACTAGTACTTCTGCAATGGTTTGACTCTGTAGCCACTCAGTAAGTAGAGGAAATAGGAGTTCTGCATGCAAAGAGGCTTCAACATCAGTCCTATATTATTGGTGGAGCTGGTAATGATCTCACTAGTTAAAGTTGCTTGATACCTCTCATAGTAAGACCTTGTTTTCTGCCGGCTATAATTTTGCCAAACCTCAACTGTTTGGGTTGAAATTTTCCATGCTGGGTGTCTGACCTGAAGCTTACTTTTTTATTTTTTTATTTTTTTTTTTTTTGAGAAGGTGAAAACAGTATAGCCATTTCCAAGAATGAGGTTAGGGATAAACATTGTCCATGTTAGAAAACCTTTCTTACAGCTGTTCAGCTGAAAAGCTCTAGCATCACTATTGCCTTGGGATAAAAACCTCAAAATTCAGGTCAGAGATGTAGCTGTTGCTTTTCATTGAAAAAACGCCTATGTCTGGCCAAGTTACAAGCTTTTGAAAAGTGTCACTTTTCACATGCTCAGTACAGACTTACTAGACTATTGAAGTGCAGTGCTCCAATGATTTGGTCTGCCTTGGGCTTGTTCCACCTCAGGGCTACAGAGGCAGAGTAGATCTTTTTCTGATACTGCTGCTCCTCACCGCTGTGGATGGCTGTGATGGTGGGCATCAGAACTGAGAACAAGAAGGCTGTCTCTCTTTGTTCATGAGCATCCCTTTACAGGTACCCAGCCATCATGGGAGAAGAATCTCCCTGATCTGAATGCAGAAGGGACAAGAGCCAGCTTGGAGGGTGGGGGCTGAGTGAGCAAAGAGATTTGGACTAGAAATCAAGGGGAGGGTAGGAATGCTACCCTGAGAGTGGATGAGGAGCCGGGGGGGGGGGGGGGAGCAGTGGAAACTAGGACTGACCAAGCAATGAAACTGGGACAAGGAGCCTGGAGAAGGAAGCCATGAGCAAAGGTCAGGGGACGAGTGGGCCTTGGAACCAGAGCCTGGTAGTGACAGGGCAAGGACAGTGGAGAGAGGAGTCTGAAAGGATCTAGACAGGGACTGATTAGGAAAGGATCTGTGGGGGGAGAACTAGAAATTGGTAAGGAACAGACTAAAGCGAACAGTTGCAGAAGGGACCAATCTTTTTTGGGGGGGAAGGGGTCAGAAGCACCAGTTAAGCACGCAGTACTTCAGAACCTGAACTGAAAGTCAAGATTCCTGTCTCATTATCTGTGAACCCCCCAGAGAAAAGGATGCATTTCATCCCCACCCTTCAGACATTGGTCCACGCAGAAGATAACCTACTCCTGCTAAGTTACTCCATTAGCTCAATTGACAGAAGTCTGTGCTTGGATCTAACAGTTCCAACCCTGCAAGGTGTCAGTATGGTCTCTCATGTAGGAAATACTGAGATTTTTTCAGCTTTTTTTTAAAATTAGACACACAAAAAAATTACATTGAAAGAAGGTTAAGTTTGCTAAAGCAAGCACTTAAAAGTTAGGAAGAGCCAGAATTAAATTTGCTCATATAACCTTAATTTGGCTCCCAAGTGCATCTTTTTTATGATACATTCCTAAACTTACATGCTTATGTTTTATTTTCTCCACTGGATCCCTACTCCATTCAATCCAGAGCATGTTGACTAATTTTGGGTGCTCAGTTTGAAGCCCTGGAGACCTGATTTTTTTCAGAGTATTTGCAGTTAGATAGCACATTGTATATTCAAAGCACAGCTGCCATTGACTTCAGTTGCACCTGTGAGAGTGCAAGTCAGGCACCCGGAAAATGAAGAACACACAATTAGTAGCCATTTGTGAAAAGTTGGTTTAAATGACTTGCCTCATATCATGTAGAAACTTCATAGCAAAGGCAGGGATAGATCTCAATTGTCCGGGGCATCACTAAATTGCCTTAATCATAAGACCATCTTTTCTCCTCCCTTCAGTCCTTCACTACACACCTTCTAACTTCTGCAACAAATGACACAGGGTTTCTTCATACACCTTCATTCTGGATTCATGCCAAGATGACGGTCCATTCTGTGCACTGATAGAGGCAACTGTAATATTCTATTAACATTGTTTCACTGTGTAATATATATTCACATTGCTTTTTAAAACAATAAAATGAATCTATTTTGTAATTTTTCTATTAAATCCTATTTATTGTGCATAGATTTAGTTAGAGATGGTTTCTAAATGAAAATAAAAAATTCAAAACAGCATGGACCAAGTTGGCACGCCTCCTCTACCCCAATGTGTGGAAAGCACAGCGGTGCAAATTGTACCTCTGTGTACCAGCTTAGTATCTTGTGTCCTAGGAAAGAGCATGGCTTGTTTCCACTGCTGTCCTTCCTGAGCAGTTCTGACAATGTAGGCAGGTTTGAATTCCATTGAGTATTCCAAAGGAACCTCACTAGGAGAGATTATAATAGAAATGCACTCTTTTTTGACAAATACAATTGATTTTTGGGTGGTCCCAGTCCATGATGTGCCTGAAAGTGGAGTGGAAGCTCCCCCTGCTTCTAGGGGCTCATTGCCAGTATTCTACATGGGTGAAAATTGCCATAAGTCCTCCATGAACTTTGTCCAATCTCTTTAGCAATCGCATACACATTATTTGTATTTCTAGGCTCAAGGTCAGACTCTATTTGTATTTATATCCATATAACACCACTTATTTTAATGAAAATATGCCAGAATTATACAGGCATAAATGGAGAGGGGAAAGAGTAATCTGCCCATCTGGTTTAATTCAGATGGGTTTACTAAAAGATTAACTGGATGAATAATATTAACTTGATATTTAAACAATATTGGGTTCAAAGTCTGCTGGCCTGACCTTCATGACAACAGATTTCAGAGAATACCACCACCCATGCCAAGTGTACCAAACAATTCCATTGTCTGTCTTCGCTGTGTAAGGTCCTTTATAGTACAAACCATTCAGGTTGGAAGTGTGACACCTGGTGGGAAACAAAGGGAAAACAAAAATAAGACGTGTTAATTAAACAAATCTGTTTTGTCCCAAATGTTCAAGGATTTGTAGTTACTGCATGTATGAAGGAAATCACTATGTTGATGACCATTTAGTTTAACAGCTGCAGGAATTCACATTTGTGGGGCTCAATGTCACTAAACAATAAAGGCTAAATTAGGGTACAATTTCAAGGGTTCTCAGCAGCTTCAAAACAAAAAAGTTCTCTGTTCCTTGACTCCCTTTAACCACCATTAGTTCCCTGACATTTCACCTGCTAATCTGCTGCACCAGAGAATGTTTCCACACTTGTTAAGATCATACATAGCAACAAGGGTATGTGGCAATGAAAACTTCGTGAAAGGAATGTGGCATTGTGCACTTACTTCATTTGTTGTTTTAGAGTAATTGCTCTAAATCCTGCATTTACTGGCAGCACTAGAAGTTTCACATGCAAAAATAAGAATAATCACCATCAGCTTGCCTGTTTATTCACTGAATTCATATTTGTTGGAAAAATATGAAATCTCTCTACAAGCTAAATATAGGCATTCTGGCCACCCTCCAATAGCTAGATCATCTGAGCTTGCCATTTTAATTGGCATCCTCACACATTGAAACAATATATGTTACCTTTGTAACTGTCAAAGAAATATTTTGCCATGCCACAGGCCCATCCCTTCATTAATTTTATTTCCAAGAAGGAGGAGGAGGCTAGGATGACTGTGACCATACAGACAATTAAACAATTGTTTCTTCTGAAGAACATTGTAGTGAATCCATTTATCTGCGCGTCCAGTACTAGCTTGTAACAACTGCTGGGTGGATATTTGTTGTTATTAGTGGCTAGGTGTCCGACATTCTGATGGATTTTCAAAAAAACAGCCTTTAGGGAGAATTCAAAAAGAAAACAATCCAGAATGAGCCTGAAAGACACACTTATTTGCAAATTTTAGTCTCCCTGGGTATGTGTGCAAATGTTTAGACTCAACAGTTACAAATAACTGAAATAAAAGCAATAACAATAAAAGCCTTATATTAAAATTCTTATTTATCTGGTTGTCCATTGCAAACACTTTTTTAAAAATTGAGTTATCCTATATACCAATTCCAAGTTTCTGAGCTGCAGATATAAAAGGTAGTTCTGTTTTTCAAAATCAACTGGTGACAGACTGATGTGCTGGATATGTCATACCCTTTCTTTATTGAGTAGGCAGTTTGTTTATTTGCACTATTCACTCAAGCACAAAAATTCCATAGAAAAGTCATAGAGCGTGACAAGTGATGACTAGTTCCTGGTCTTCTTCTTTACTGACTCCTTTATTGCCTTTCTTTCTTTCAGTGCAAATGAACACAAATGGATTTTGCTGACAGTACCATGAGTCAAGAATAACAACTCTTAAATTGGTGCAAAAAAGCACAAGAGCAAAACTACATAAATACTGTGTAAATATCTGGACACTAAAATAATTGGACATGCAGAAGAAACACAACTGTCATTTATTGATTCCATATGTTAGGCCCTCATCTAATGAAAAATAAAAATTCATAAAGACACGTTTTTTCCAAGGTAATACTGCCAAAACTGGCAGGCTTGTGCACACCTTAGAAGTAGCCTATTTCCATTCCTACTGTCCTACTGATCTCTTAATTTTTTAATACAAAAATTACATTTTAATAGATTTTTAAATAGAAAAACAAATTCCTACACAGCTGAGAGACCCGATATAAATCAACCCAGGGCACTGCTTTCCCCATGTTTGCTAATGTGTGCATGAAACAAATGAGTGTTCTCAATGCTTTAATTTCATTATGCCTACCTTCTTTGTTCTTGTGTGCAGGCAGACTGCTGAAATTTGCAAGCATCTTGCTGAGTGTTTCACTGTTCATTTTAGTATTAAGTGCTTACTCCACAAAATGGCAGAAACAGGGAAATGAGGAAACCTTATTAGCAGCTTTTATGTATAATCCAGAACATAAGTGTGTTATCACTTTATAAGAGAGGAAGATCCACAGCTACAATAAAAACCTGCGCTGAAAATGTTAGCTATCCATGCTATTCATATGACATGAATCACAGTAGTACATTAGCTACTAAGAGAGCTGTCAAATCTTGTTATGCAGCTATTTCCAACATGGTATAATGCTTTTGCCTGAGCCTATCAGACATAGTAAGAGATTTGTTTTGAGAAAAATGGACTCAATAGATTAACAGTAATTGGTGATTCATCATTCATGAAAGCTGAGACACATTATCACCTCCTGTGTAATTTAAGAACTGGATGTTAATTTAATAGGGAACAGGATCAGAACTGTGACTTTTTTCTACATCTGTAATTTTAAGTAGAACTGAAACTCAGTCCACATGTGATTTTCCTATGAAATAATTTATATCCCGATACCTTAAAAATATCCATTATGTTGACTCTTCTTTTCTAGAACATGCTAAAAGATACAATTAATTTTGAAACAAATCTATGAGGTGGCAACATGTAAGGAGAGCAGCCTAACTTATCTCAGTCCTCCCAAAGAAAGAGATACTGAATTTTGGAAAGTGAGGGGTTAAAGGAGAGACAAAGGGTGACCCAGAATGACACATATTGGATCTGATCCTGCCTAGTAATTCATGCCAAGTGAATGGAAATTGCATTGTGATAACATGCTTCTTTGAACTGTATTTTACAGCTATATATTTCTTAACTATATTGCATAGCTGCACCTTGCAGCTATATTTATCTTATTAATCAAGTGAACCTATGTAGATAGCTGCCAATATATTCAAGGCCAAGCCTATTTCTTATTTATATTCCATCTTCTGTGTCAGTGCTTTGCAGATACAAGTATAAGAAATGTTACATTTTAAAACTCTGATAATTGTATTTAAGGAAGTTTCCTTCTCAGAATAACCATTCTGACTGAGAACACGCCTAATTAAGAGGATGCATTCCCATCTTGATGTGTGGACAATGAGAATGAGACCCTATGAAGCTGAGTGAAAAATGATCCCTCTCACATTAGACATCTATTAACCACTAACACTAATACAAAAATAGCACATCTGGTCTTGTTAAATGCTGGGTAAGTGCAAGAATGGGAAGCAATGGTTCTGTGTGCAGAAGATAACTTGTCTGAGACCTTAAAGAGAAACTGTACATTGGAGATAGAACAGATTCAATTAGAAGTACAGTAAGGTGAGATTTGGAATATAAACCACAACACACAGCAATTCCCTTCTCTTAGTCCAAAGAAAACTGGAAAGGGTGTGATACAAAGGGCAGTTCTACACCATGGTGGGATTTTGGCAGCAGTCAAAGGGAGATATGCAAAGTACTTAAAATACTTTGTATATCTCCCTTTGACTGCCTACTTATTGCAGTGTGCTGAGTCAAAGGGAAATGCCCTCCCCTCCACTCAGCGCTGCTCCAGTTGCCGGGGTGGTCTTCAGCAATCAACTTCCTGATCAGGTGAGTGGGTCTTCACAGACCTGATCAGTTGATTGGGAAAGATTGATCTGATGGTGGTGAATTTGCCACCATCAGTGAAGACTAGCTCAAAGGCCAGGTGTTCTTTTAAGACCGACTCATTCACGTAGGCCAGTGCTGAGGTGTCTGTGATAGGGATCAATAACAGATTACCCAGTTACAAGTAATGATACTCATCCTACTTAATATCATATGGTTCTACCTCAAACATAATCAGGTGATATCATAATTAGAAGTGTTGGCATTCTAATGAAATACCTGACCTGTTAAACCACCAGCCAGCTGCATCCTCCTCAGCACAGTTCCCTTCATAGTTGTCATTGTCTCTATCTCGTGTACTAAATTTCATTCCTCGGTGATCAGCCCACCATTTCACTTCAGGGTGAAACCCTCCAGTAAGGGAGTCACCAGCTGTGCCAGAGTAATGTCCACAACTCAGCTGGTAAGAGCTCTAATGAAAAATGGGGAGAGAAAAATTAGACTCATCGATGAGTGTCATTAACCAATATGGATATTAACTGGGAAATATATACATTTCACTCAGTTATTTATAAACTCAAAAATGGTACGTCAAATAGCTCTGCCATTTAAACACAGTATAAAAAACAACTAGGAGAATGTTCAGTAAGAGAAAAGAATTTTCAAAAACTTTAAACACCCATCCATAAAGCAGACTTTTAGGGCTCAGTTCTGCAAGGTGCTGAGCAGCTTCTATAACCCACAGAATAATTTTAATTCCCACTGGGATTGGACATCAGTGGTTGTTTAGGATACTCAGTACCTAACGGGAGGTATTCAGCATTCAGCATAATTGCATCACTTGGACCCAGTTCAGTCAAGTACTTAATATTGCCTATATTTAATCATATATAGTGCCAGTGAATTGATTTCAACCAAAATATTCATATACTTAAAAGTAGGCACATACTTAAGTATATTATGGAATCACAGCCTTTGGTAGCAAAAAGTATTTTCTTTAACAGGCTAATTTTGCTTAATAGGAATTTCTTATGTTGCACATTTTCTTGTAAAATAAATCTTAGTAACCAACATCTTTGATAATGTTAGCAAAGTTCTATGAAAAATATCTCTTATTAAAAGGTTGATGATGACCCCAAAAACTAATATTCAGCCTTTAAGGAAAAGGCACCATGAATGATATGTGAACCCATTTATGAACTTAAACCAAACTGTTACTACATATAGACTGTGAAAAAGAAAATTTGTTAAGATATTGGAAAATCATACATATATATTGTTCATTAGAAATCATATTGGAAAATCATAGATTAGAACATTGTGGAACTGTTAATTATATGGCATATCATAATATTTTTTCTGTTGCTTACAGACTCCAAGTTTTCATTTAAAAATGAAATTATCAATTAATAAAGTTATTTGGTATTTTATTACCTCTTCATCTGCAACTCTGAAGCTTTCATATTGTGCAAAGCGCCTTTCTCCTTCAAAATCAGCGAGATCGATTCTTAAGGTATAGTTTCCTTAACAAAACAACAGCAAATATTTTGTTCCTCTTAAATCAGCCTCTTTCAGAATTCCTCAGAATAAAGCCATTAAATTATTAAAAAAGACATAAAAATCTTGTTTATGTCAATTCTTCCATGGTTGTAGTCCGTATTGTTGCAGTATATTCCACCTCTTTGTATCTTCTCTCTTACCAAATAAGCATTTCTTACTCTTTCTTGTTTTACAACAATTTAGGAGCATAATTTAAAGAAGATGGTCCCAGAAATTGCTATGATCTTTATTCATATTAATTTGTCCCAAAACTTTTTAAAAACAAAAATGCAAATATGGAAATAAAAAAGTCTTGCAGGAGCAAACACACAGACCATAAAACTAATTTGCAGATAGTCACTAAATCTTAGGCTATGTCCACACGTACATCGTTACTTCGAAATAAGTTATTTTGAAATGAGTTATTTTGAAATAAAGTCCTTATTTCAAATAAGTTAATTTGAATTAAGAAAATGTTAATTTGAATTAAGGGAAAGCCTGCTATCAAAATGGCTGTTATTTCGAAATGGTTATTTCGAAATAAGGCCATTTGGACATGTTGTTTTGAAACAGTTGTTTCGAAACAATGGTGTTATTTCAAAACAACATGTCCAAACGGCCTTATTTTGAAATAACCATTTCGAAATAACAGCTGTTTCTAAATGAATGGGGTTTAAGCTGTTTCAAAATGACGGTTCTTGTTTCGAAATGACGGGCTCTGTCATTTTGAAACAAGAAAATGTCGTGTGGACCTAATTTTTTTATTTCGAAATAACCAGTGTTATTTCAAAATAAAAGAGACGTGTGGACATACCCTGAGAGACAACTGGTACCTGCCAACAGCAGGGTGGCAAAGTGAGGGCATCTACTTCAGCAGTGTAACTGAGCATGCTCAGTCCATGTTAGCACGCTCAACACAAGCCAAGCAGCAAATCTGTGGATGGAGGCAGATATGACCCAGCATATTCCTTGTCCCCTCCATCAGCCCTACCCCCATTGGCTCTACTAAAGCTACATTTTCTTGTGACAGACTTGAACATATGACAACACTTGGAGTCAACTTTAGACATTTAAAATTAATTTTTACTAGTATTTCTTCCTCCACAAAACATAGAGGGCTGATGGAGTTACACTAGTACAAGTTTTCCAATATGAGCCAGCCATCACATTGGTAGGATTTGTAACATGCTGATGAAAGTAGGAAAGTGGATCAAGCCATAACACTGGCTTTGACTTTCTCCAAAGTTTGGGGGAATTAGAATCCAAATCCAAAATTTGAGGTTTAGGATCCTCTATAGATTAGTAAGTTAAACAATCAGAGCCAAATCCTCAGAAGGCTTTGGAGGGTTTTCACTTGCCTCTGTACCATGGGGAATGGCTCACCTGCTGGTGGATTCTCTGTATAATAAAGTCTTTAAACCTTGATTTGGGAACTTTAATAACTCAATTAGAGGCTTATTACAAGAGTGGGTCTGTAAGGTTTTGTGGCCTGCATTGTTTAGAAGGTCAGACTAGATGATCATATTGGTCCCTTCTGACCTTAAAATTAATAAGTCTATGACAAGGTGTTAACTGACATAGTTCCAGTGAAGTTATGCCAAATTTAAGCCAGTTGAAGATGTGACTCTGAAAGCATAAGATAAATTCTACTTTCACTTACACCCGTTGAAGCCCATTGCCCTGGATTCCTTATATGAAGACACAGTACATTCAAAGGTTGATTGAGCAATAAGGATCATAGTCCCAATGTGAACTGTCAGCAGAGTAATTCAGGAAGTCTGCGTTTTGAGGGTTTTGGGAGGAGGATTGCCTGAACTAAGGCAGAAGTTTTCAAACTTTTTTCCTTTGAGACCCAGTTGAAAAAAAATCATTTATGCCCGCAACCCAACAATTTCATCTTTGAGCAATGCATTCCAGTCTTTTGGCAGTGCAGCAAGGGGTGCTGTGACCCAGTATTGGATCCTGACCCATAGTCTGAAAAACACTGGACTAAGGGCTGGTCTAAACTTCATACTTTTGCCAACCAAAGTCAGCTTTTTGTACTTAAACAGTGGTTGTGTACACACTACAGTCATCCCCTCCACTCCCCCACTCCCTACCAATTCAACTCCTCTGATTTTGCCACAAAATAAAATCATGTTGTTAGTGTTCCAAAGAGTAGGAAAAATAAGAAAACACCCAGAGCTGCACTGTCAGTCAGATTGTGTCATAGATATGACCACTACAGGCCCTGACTAAATGGAACTGTAGCAGTTGATTGGGTCAAGACTTTCAGTGAAATTTATGCAGTTCTTCAGGATTGAGGAAGGATCTGAGGCCCACATGAGGGCTTCAGGGAGGAGGAGCATGGCCTTATTGTACTGCAGAGCATTGTTCTGTAAGGGTTCCTGGCACACCATTGACGCAATGGGCAAATGAGAATTTGAATCTTTTGTGAGGAACTGAGATCCAGATTCTGATTCAGTTTACACCGCTGTAAATTCTGAACTCCATTCAAACTAGTGGTGTTACTCAAAATTTACACTAATGCAAACTACATCAGAACCTAGTCCTGAAGGAGCAAAGTAACAAGCAGAAACAGATGGTGGATCTGCCTGAATTGCAAAGGCAGCTAAGGAAGAAAAATATTTCTGTCCAATTCTTACCTTGATTGGTCAGATAGTGAAGATTTTTATTTCCAAGCCAGTATTCACCATTTGCCAAAGCAAAATTTCCAAAACCTTGCTCATAGTCAGCCCAGACTCTGAAAATAAAATTTAAACTAGTGATTTGGGATAACCAAAGAAGCTAGTAAGTTTGCTAGGAGCTACATCTTTTTTTTTTTTAAAGTCTTATATGATATCAAATCACTAATCAATTCTTATTTGTGGTATAATTCTGACCTCACTTACTCAGATTTTAAACTAGTGTAACTCGTGTACTCTGATTTTAAACTAGTGTACCTGTAACTTATTCTGGGCCAGAGGTTAGACCCTTGAAATCTACCTGAGCCTGACAGGACCCACGTCAGATGCAGGTCAGGTATGAAGCAACGTAATGAACTTGGGTAAGGTTTGGATTGGCTGTAGTTAAGGTAGTGCTGGATTGGGTTGGGCAGTGGCGTTGCTAGCATTGGGCACGCCGGGTCACGTGCCCCGGGTCCCAACGCTGGTGCCCCAGATCTCCGGCCCAATCGGGCTGGGGATCCGGGGCCCGATCCCCAGCCGGCAGCGGCGGCGCCATCCCCAGCCGGGGATCTGGGGCCCAGCTGGCCGCCCGCAGCCACGGCAGCCCCGTCGCCGGCTGGGGATCTGGGGCCCGGCTGGCCTTCCAGCTGCCTGTGGCAGTGGCAGTCCTGTCCCCCGCTGGGGATTTGGGGCCTGGCCGCCGGTGGCCACAGCGGCCCCGTCCCCAGCTGGGGATCGGGGGCCTGGCTGCCTGCTGCCATTTTTGGCAGCGCCGTGCCGCGGCCTAGCTGCTTGCGGCTGCCTCCCCCTGGCCTTATCCCTGGCCAGGGGGCAGGGCCTCTCCCCAGGGGGCAGGGGCTGGGCCCATGCCCTGGGTCCATTCCCTCCCCAGCGACGCCTCTGGGGTTGGGCTTTCAAATTAGGCTTGAGCACACCTCCATCTGTGGCATGGCTCTGACAGACAGATCCTAAGCACTCGCTTTATGCCAACTGGCAAAGACCAGAATCAACACACTATTGCCAGAATATTTAGCCAAATTGCATCTTTTGAGGCATCATATAATAATTAGTGATGTAGTGGTCATTAATACTGTGTGATGTATTTTGTTTCAGATAAGTCACCATAGTAACTCATGAAAGCTGTAATTTAATTGCCTCATGTCCCTATTCTCCTCTATATTTTGCACCCTCTCCAGCCAGATTCTATCTTCCATGATGCACCAGAGCCAGGGATTCCCTAGTTTCTCTGTTCCAAAGGGGTAGCTGTGTTAGTCTGGTTTAGCAAAACAAATATGGAGTCTGATGGCACTTAAAAAACTAACAAATTTATTTATCTCATGAGCTTTGTGGGAGAAAATCCCACTTTGTCAGATGCTTGAAGATGGGAAACTTCCAGAATGAGAGCAAAACAAATGCAGAGGAGTATAAGTCATGGGATCAGGTCAGACAGTTACAGCAAACCAAAGCAGTTTGGATTCAAACAGTGGAGTACAGCATTTAGTATGGAGGCGGGAAGGGAGAGGAAAGCAAAATTACCTGTTGTAACAGGAAAAGAACCCATAGTCTTTATTCAGTCCTGAGTTCACTGTGTTAAATCTACATATGAATTCCAATTCTTCAGTTTTTCTTTGAAGCTTGATTTGTTATTCATTTACTTGAGTATGGCTATCAACAGGTCATTAATGGAATGGTACAGCATGAGAGATGTACTCCAACCCAGGAGCTTGGCCTATAGAGAATGGGAACATGAGGCACCTGAACTACAGTTCCCATGGGTCACTGAAATTTTATTTCTGAATCAAACTGTTTGAGTTTTCCATTTTTTGCTGAACAGACCACATTTTCCATGAAGTACTCTCTCTCCCCATTTTCTAACTCTTTTTAATATATGCTACTTGCCTCAGAGGTTTTGGTTTTTTTTTAAGGATTCCCCAGTTTAGTATTTTCAGAGTACTCTAAACATGTCAAATGCTGTTTCAGTGCTTATTAAAGAAATGAAGATGAACTTAGTTACACACAGTTGGAGAGTGGTGCTATGAACAGCTGAATTACCGCAAACACTGTTGCACAGCTAATGGCCATTTTTTCTGGAGCCCATTATACTTAGAATTAATATGGCTGTAGTGTTAACTACAAATAATTAGGCCAGTGTTACTGATATAGTCAGTGGGTGTTCTAATTACAGAGGATGCAGCGATAATTTGTTTGGACAGAATAAGAGGGGAAAGGAGCAGCAGCACATAAATCCAATATATGTGTATTATTCCCTTTCCTAGATAGAGTCTAGTACTTGCATACCCCCAAATCATCACAGTATCAGAGCAGTTCAGACATTGTTGATTTTGTCCTTGCAACACCAGGAGGGAGGTAGTTGCAATTATGCTGGGTTTTTCAATGAGGAACAGAAAAATTAAAACCCTGGTGAAGCAAGGTGCTTAAGTATGTGCCTAGCTCAAAACACAGGATTGTTTTTAAAAGGATGTTTAAAGTTAGATTCATGCTGAACTACCTTAAATCAGGCCTAAATAGTTTACTCAGGACCACACAGAGAGTCTAACAGAGCCAGGAGTTGGAGTACCATTCTGCTGGCTAAGTGTAAAACCAGAATTCCCTTTTTTCCCCCACCATTTTACAGGGACAGCTTTAGAATTGATGTTTAACTTGTTCCTACCTGATCTCAGGTGCCTATGGTTTGTTTCTAATTATAATTGCTGGCTCCAACACTTACCTATCAAATTTCTGGCTGCCATCAGAACGTCTCTGAAAAACAGTCCAGCCGCCCCCCTCTGACATATCACAGTAGGCGAGGAACTCACTGGGGCTCTGGAGAGGTTTCATCTTGTAAAATCCACTGCGTTTATGTCCATCATTATAGATCTCTGCACAGTCTGCTTTCAAAACAGATTGAAAACAGATTTTTTTTTTAGTCCTGTGCTTAATAGTGAAAACAAACTGCACAAAGAGGGACCTTTAAAACATAATCAATGTACGGTAATAATATAAAAAACTTGCATGTTAGCAAACACACATGAAAAGATTTTTGTACAGATCTTTGTGTTTTATCATTTTCATTGATTACCATATTTACAATTCAATAAAGATATATAACAATTTTGGCATATCTTTCAACAAGTTGTTTGCTGGCACCTTGCAATAGTTATTAAGGTAGTCCTGATTCTACTGTAAATAAGGCAGTCCTGATTCTACTGTCACTTACACTGATGTAAAACAAACAAGGAGTCCTGTGGCACTTAAAGACTAACAGATTTATTTATTGAATTATCTTTCATGAGAGAAAATCCAAATTCATCAGATGCTTTGGAGAAAGCCCAAGCAATAAATAAATTTGTTAGTCTTTAAGTGCCACAGGACTCCTTGTTTGTTTTACTGAACTAGACTAACGTAGCTGCCCTTTTGGAACTTTACACTGATGTAAATCCTATACTTTAGAGATGGAGTCGCTTCTGAGTTATATTTGGTGTAATTCACATTAGAATCTGGGCATATTTATATACAAAAGTAAAAACACCCACTAACGTCAGTGGGCGGGCTATGTGCTGAGGGGATTACATAATTTTGCTCAATCTAGAATAGCCACGAACAGCAAAACAGAATTATCAGTATTAGGAGACAAGTAACAAATGTTGAACCTGATATACTCTTTGCACCTTGCACAAACTGAGTGCAAACTCATTTACTCCAGTGTGTAAAATGTTTCCATTCCAATTTGATACTATTTGCTCTTACTTTGCATTGATGTCAGTGACTAACTTTTGTTCAAGGCAATGGGAGAATCAGGCACAATATGCACAATAATTATATAACTCTATAATCTTTTTTTCTCCTTGAGGTTAATTTTATATGAAAGGAGTTCTTTGTTAATATTTAATCTATAATCAAGTCACAATGGAAAGACATATAATTTTCAACTTTTTCTGTTTTTCCTGGCAAAGGTAGAGCTGATTAACTGTAAGATTCATCTCTAAAAACTTTAACATGTTGGCTCACTTGACTAGATCATTTTGGGTTTTTTTTAAAGTGCATTTGTTGGTCAGTTTGGAACATTCTGAACTATATTCTTTTTCCCTTGTGAAAGTCCCACTGACCTTTAGACCAGAAAATAAACATTTTGTACTGCAAACAGATGACTGCACAAGGGTTTGAACAGACTACAGTAGAAAAATTAATGTAAATAAGATCTAAGCCAGTCTGTCAGAGGAATGTAAAGAATGTTTCACTAGTTTACAGTAGAGCCTCAAATTTTCAAACACTCATGATTTTCTCAGCAGAGCCCCAAGTCAGCAGAGCACATGCTTAAATGTTTTGCTGAACTGGTGCCTACTACCTGAATTACATTTCTGGATAGGAAAAGGAAAATCCTGCTTCCTCCTCTATGCAGGTGTAAAAACAGAATTTGAAGACCTAACACCAGTTATATCCACTGTGGATGACACTGCTCAGTTCAATGAGGATGCCTGTGCATGACTATACAGACATGTAAAGGTCCGGATCTTGCAGGGAAAGAACCTCACTGTCTCATTTTTCTGTAAAATGGTCAGTGAACTGTGAACACTATACAAACAAAAAACAAACAAACCAATACCAATATTATTGTTAATAAATTGGTCTTTTCTCCTATTTAACGGGCAATTAGTATTGCAGGAAATGAGAAGTCTCCCCCACCAACTGTGGAATGAAATCTGACCGTTAGGATTTGGCATAGTGAGAAGGACTTGCCTGTATTTTAGGAAGACATGTCATGGTGGAGAATGGAAAATATACAAGATACCCTGCATTTCCCCCCTTTTTAACCTTCCTTTGTTCTTTATCTATTGCTCCAGGCTGTTTGAATCCAAACAACCTACTTGATTTGCTACAGTAATTCTAAATTGTCCTTATGACTCTGCTTAATATACAGAAGGTCCTGGGTTCAAGCCCCATGGGGTTGGACTCAATGATCTCATGAGGTCCCTTCCAACCCTATGATTCTATTCTATTCTCTTTATACTTCCCTTTTCAAACTGTACCCTCCATTTTATGTGTCTGATAAAGTAGGATTCTGCCCACAAAAGTTCATGCAGTAAATAAATTTGCTGGTCTTTAAAAGTGCCATAGGACTTGTTTGTTTTGCTAAACTAACAGTTTCCACCTCTGGAACTTATCTCTTAAACAGCCACTTAATCAGGTGAGGACCTTCCCTCTTAGTCTTTGACAACTTATTTTGCTTAAGAGCTTTTGGTGAAGCATCTTGTCAAAGGCTATCTGAAGGTATAAGTACATTATACGTGTTATATCACCCTTTTCCACATATTTCTTAACCACTTCAGAGCAGTAGCTTGCTGAGACATAATTTCCGTTTCCAAAAGCCATGTTGATTCTTCCCCAGCAAATCACATTTGTCTATATGTCTGATAATTCTGTTCTTTATTATAGTTTCAGTAATTCGCCTGGGACTAAAGTTTGGCTTAATGGTCTGTTATTGCCAGGATCAGATCTGGAACCTTTTTCAAATATTTGCATCATATAAGCTATCCTCTAGTCATCTGGTACAGAAAATGATTTTAATTATTGGTTACATATTACAGTTAGTAATTCAGTGCATCCACTGAATTTAATTCAATCATGGTATGATTCTGTTGACTTGAGTAGAGTTATATTATGGATAGATCTGGCCTTTTAGGACTGGGATAGCAACTAAATGAAATGACCCAGAAGGGAGAGAAGATTTTATTTAGAACTACAACAAACTTGCTGTGCTCTTCTGACACAAATGTCTTGCAAACTGCCAAAGTAGCTTCATGTTTTCCAGAAACAGATATTCACTATTAATCGATGATTAAGCTCTTCTCTTTTTGAACTCTTGATTCTCAATTGTGGTGCCTTGGACTAGAACAAGTGGCTGACAATTATGAAATTTTAAGATATCTTCTTATGGGTATGTTATCCACTTTAAAGCATACTCTCCAGCCATAATAATATTTTTCAGTGTCTCAAAGGTATCACGTTCCTGGAAGCATTATAAAAGTTAGATCAAAACCAGAGCTTTGAGCCTAATGTGGAAGCTGATGGCTTGCTTCCACTGGCAGAATGGTTTTAATAATGATTATGATGTGTTGTTGACAGGACAAATGGGGGAAAGGAAGGACATGTTTGGGGGGCTTTTCTTTACAGTACAAAAATTCAACAATAATTAAGTTTTCCATATCTTGCTAGCTAATATAATAATAATGTGTAAAATATGGCATCCCTGAATATTAGATGTGATAATGTACCCTACAATCATGCTGAGACCCTGCTGTTTTACTTCAGTGACTGTTCAGGGTACTCAGTACCCATCCACCTTTTGTATTGTCCATTTAAAGTGCAAGCTCTGCACAGAAAGGATTGGGTCTTATGAAGTATAGGTACAGTGCCTAATACCCTGGTCAAAAAAATAGTAACAGAATACACTTAGATCAGGCGCTTAATCTGAAAAAAAATTCTTACATATACACATAACTAGTCACTCATATTTCTATGTTATTCACTTTGGGCCAGGTTTGCAAAGGCATTTAAGTGCCTAAAGATGCAGATTGCTTGTGAAAATCCCAGTAAATACCAAAGCAGATTAGGTATTTAACACTGACTTTCTATGGGAATTAGACATCAAATCTGGCTAAGCACCTTTGGAAATACTACTAGGTACCTATCCAAATATTAAACACCTTTGTTAATCTGGTCTGCAACTACACTTTTAAAAAGATTTTTAGTGGTTTAGTCATTGTACAGTGGTCTATATCTATTGTCCTTCCTAATTATTCACTTCTCCTTCAACAGGACAGGAGATGGCAATCGCCTGATGTGTTAGTGTTTGTCTAGACTTAGCTAGCATTAGATGCCTAATTAGTATTAGATTTAGCAGGCCAAGAAGAGTGAAAGGGAGAAACCTGTGATTTCTGTTAGCTGACCAGTGGCTATTTATTTATCATTTTAACAATACTCTTAAGGTAGCAAAAATCAAAGGATCAAATCCTCCATTCCAGCTAAGCTGAGTTTAGAAAGGACAGGAGGGTTTATGAAAATGGTGACTTTAAGTCACCTTTGTCTTCTTCAATGCTAGATGTAGTCCTGGTCATACCAGGACAGCTCTATAGCACTTGTGAGGAGTTATCCTGAAGAGGATAGTTCTGTTGGCACAAAGAAGATGGAGGGGGACCCAGAATCTTGTTGAATCATGCAATTATCAGTCAAACTAATGTTAAGCTCAGGAATACAAGTAAAGATGTGAAGTCTGCACTGAACACCTGGTCACCCAGTGATAGGATTCTAAAGTTTTATTAATTTTTCTAGTTCTATATAGTCTTGCTTCATGTGTCCTAGCTGAGTTGCCAGTGTCTGTTTCTGGAAGAAATCAAGACATATAGTATTTCATGGCTCAGTGTTCCTAAAATTAAATTGAAAACAGTTGGGATTTGGACTTATTCTTCAGCTGAAAAGATTATTTAAAACATATTTTAAAGAGCTTTGCCCTTTTTCTTCAGTCTCTAAGTTTAGGTTCTGCTTATATTCCTGCAGAATATGGTTCTGAATAACAGACCACAGTTATATTTTTTTAAAAACTTGTTTATTTGTTTCAGATTTTTTAAACCATGGAAGTATCTTTCCCTGCTGATACTACACTTTTTAAATACGATTTTTCACCTGTTTTATAATTTTAATGTCAACAGAGCAGTTGGTTTAAACTGAGATGGTGGGGAAGTTCTGAAATTGAGGGGCAGTCATGGAAAACATTCTGTCAAACAGCTCCATCTTGAATGCCACCAGTACAGCTGTAGTGGTGACACAATGGGGGAGAGGTGGATTCTTGGATAGATAAGTCCCAGGCTTCTGAGATTTTTATAGATTCATGTTTTAGGTCTCTTTAAAATCTACTCAGATACCAACAGGCAGCTACTACTGCTCTAGAGCACAAATTCAGTGTGTTCCTGGCAAGATCTCATTTTAAAGAGCATGCTCCCAAATTCTGCACCAACGTCAGTTTCTGGACAGGTGAAAGGTGTAGCTCCATGTAGAATGCATTGTGCAATATGAGAACAAAGATAACAAAGGCCTGGATAACAGCTGAATGTTATGTTTTCATGGGGCAGTTTCCTGGGGGAATTTTCAAGCATGACTATAATCCTGTATGGTCAGTTGTGTTGGCCACTGAAACATATCTTTAAAAGACACAAAGTGAAAAGAAAAATTCTAACCTGCATATTGTCTTTTTCCTCCCAGGTCAATAACACTGTTTTCATCTCCCTTGTCACTGTATTGAATCTCCTTCTCCTGTAAGAGCTGCACAATTTTTACCTGCTGCTGTTTCACACGATACTCCAGAAGTCTCACCTGGGCCTTGAGCCTCAACTGCTCTTGAAAACAACTCTGCAGAGTCTAGAGGGGAGAATGAACTTTTGCTTGTAGAGTTAACATTTATCACAGTAAGTTTAAGATTAATAAATCATTTAATTCCAGAACACAGATCTCACCAATCACTGTCAAAATCTGATTATGATTAGTCTCCCCTCCCCCAACACCTTAATTTAAAATGATCAAGTACTACAGGATGACTAAGTATCCACCATCAGTTTCTCAGATCTCTCCTTAAATCACATTTCTCTCATGGACTCTTTAAACAATAATCCAATTCTATATATATTTTATATAAGAAATGTACACCACTTAGTGAATGGAAGTTATAACCTGGGGATAGATAATCAGCAGTAAAATCTGCAGGAAAGGACTCTGGTGGAGAATGTCACAGTAAGGGTCCCTTCAGGGAAATTGCTTCCCCCACATCTTCTTGTCAGGGACAGTTTAGTCTCCAGAGAACAAGTAGTGGGATCTGCCACCAAACCTCTGGGCCCTGGTATTTTTTCAGCTTTGCTCACTAAACTCCCTTATGTCTGCTTTTCATTTTAGCATACAAGCATCTTAGGGCAGGGTCTCAGGCTTCCTTTATGTATGTATCACACAGCTTAACACCCACTGACAGTGCTCTTAAAAAAAATGCTCTTTCACAAGTTGCTGATGAACATGAAGAAAAAGAACATGACTGACTGTCATCGTGCTACTCATTTAATCAGTTACACCAGGATAAGGCTGGTGTATAAGGGTACTATTCTGGGAGTAGCGTAGTGGTACAAAAAGAAGTGGGTAAACTAACGTAAATGCCATATTCCCCAATGAGAAGTGGGTAAAATCTGTTTATCCTCAAATATACTACTACTTGCCAACCTGGTAGTTTTGGAGTATTGAAGACCACATTGGAATTGCAAGCTATTAATTTGAGTGATGGTGGCAATGGTCAGGGATCCTGGTTCTGCTTGCAGGCTAGGGGGCTCTAGAGAGAAGTGTACAATCAAAGTCATTCTGCACAGGGGCAGCTTAAAGAAAGGCTGGGTGAACTGTGCCTTGCTGCCTTAGGGAGCACCTTGTATTCAGATTCTTGAGTATTATCATTCTGAATTCTAAGAAATGAAGTGTTACACTGCCACCTTCCCAGAAGAGACGCTGTGGTTTTATTTAATTTCTCTTGTGTATGCCATGAACATAACAGTAGCATTTTACACGCGCTTCACACTGCTGCAAAAAATCATATTTCTTTCCACACTAATTTTGTCTTTTTCAATTTGACAAACATAGTCCTGCCAGTACATTCCTATGCAGTATAAGTGAGCATGTTTCTCTGTAGTTCTGTTTCCTTGATAGAGAATCAGCACCACTATTAATGTTCATGCGGATCTGAGAAAAGGATTTGTTAATTCATAGATTTAATAGATTTTTAAGGGACCATTATGATTGTCTGGTCTGACCTCTTGCACAATGCAGGCTACAGAATCTCGCCCACCCACTGCTGCAGTTGACACCTAATGTATAATTGAGTGACTGAAGTCCCCATATCATGGTTTAAAGACTACAAGGTATAAAGAAACCATCAGCAAGTGACCTAGACCCTACACTACTGGGGAAGCTGAAACCCACTCCCAGGGCCCCTGGGAGTCTGCCCTGCGGGAAAATCTCTTCCTGACCCTAGATATGGTGATCAGATAATTCCTGAGCAATTGGGAAAGACTCACCAAAAAAGGCATCCAGACAAGAACTCTCTGTACCAACTCAGAATTCACCCTAACTAATATCCCATCACAGGCCATTGGTATATTTACCACTAATTAAGACATGAGCTCTCATAAGATTCGACAAACTGTGAAGTTAACACACAATTGTACCGTTACTTTAGTTGAAAAGCAGAGAGGCTTTTACTACAGCCAGTAAACACTCATGATCCATTTTACATAGATATGGCCTATTGGTAATACTATTACAGGCAGTCAGCCCTCATTGCTTTTTCACTCTAAAAGATGCAGTTCATTTTGTTGACCAACTTATATTAGGAGATGAAAAAGAGATATGAGCTGATCTTTTTAGATATGAGATAAAGGATCACTTCAAATGGGTTTGTTATAATTTTTTTTAATAATATGTTTTTATTCAAGATTTCCTTAGGTAAGTATTTGTTGTGTAGGCATGCTGGCTTTGCAGAACAACCCTGATGACATGACTTCATTTTAAATGTTTGTGCTGTGTCTCAGTTGCTTGCTTATAATTTAATTCACATTCTGTTTTAATCCTGTATATGATGATGGACAGTTGCCTAGAACACATGTTGCAGGACATGGCAGTTTGTCAGAGGGTTTAATGCTTTTACTGGGTGTAGCAGTATGATGCATCTTTGAAAACTCCATAAAGATCTTGGACCAAATACAGCTATGGTATGAACTCCATGATCAGATGGCTCACTGGGCATATTCTGTGATAAGCAGCCAGCAGGGCCTTTGGCCACAAGAGCAAACAGTACAGTTGTGAGATGTGCTAGTTGATTTAATCCTAAAACTCACTAGCAGACACACAAAAGTCCTCTGGTGGCCTCTTTACCTCCACCCCCCAATTTATTAGAATAATAGTACTCAACTATCTTTTTCAGATATCATGAACAACGGCACAGTAGACAATATAGTAAAGTTCTGAAAAGCTGATGACCTTTACCTATGAGATGGTCCTTATTGGTCAAATGATTCTTACTTCAGAATTCCTACTGATGCCTTGTGAGAGGAGTTTCAAAGAAGTAAACCTGTTAGTCTAGTTCAGCAAAACAAACAAGGAGTCCTGTGGCACTTTTAAAGACAAACTGATTTATTTTTTGCATGAGCTCTCATGGGAGAAAATCCCACTTCATTGTACAACAAAGTGGGATTTTCTCCCACAAAAGGTCATGCGATACATAAATTTATTAGTCCCTAAAAGTGCCATGGGGCTCCTTGTTTGTTTTGTCAAAGGAGCTATTTCTTTCAGATTTGAGGAATGGGTACCTTTTTCCTCACAGTATACTAGTAGTTTTAAAAATATTTCTTATCCTGTTTGATATAAAAGTTCCTTCTGCTGACTCTTCATCAGCAGAACACAAAATAATATGGGCCAAATTTTCACAGTGGCCTTAACGCAGGCACCACATTTGCTCCTGCAATTTTACACAGATACAGCACTTGCACGACCATGTCAAGTAATTAGATGTCTAGCTGCTTAGTTTGCATGCACAGAGGCATTTTCACACAAAAATGTGAGTTTCTGCAGAAGCAAAACTGTAGGCACAAATTTAGATGGTTTGGGAAAATTTAGCAATGTAGGATCTTATTATTTTTAATAAGCATACCAATTTTTCACTTCGATAGTACATTTTAAATCATGGTCTGAGTGCTTTACAAAAATTAATGAATTAAACCTCTAAACATTCCTGGGATGTCAGGAAGCATTATAACAATTTTAAATGTGACCTCTTAGCTAAATCTTAGGATTAGAACTTCATCCTCATTCTCCTCAACTTGTTACCCATTCAACACAGTCAACCATACGCTTGAGGTCTTGCCCTTTTTTGGCTTCCATGACTCTGTCCTCTCTTGCTACCTCTCTAATTGCTCCTTCAGTATGCCCTCTGGAAGATCTCTTTAACTTTCTCTGGGGGTTTCATGGGACTCTATCCTTGGTCCCCTTCTTTTCTCCCGCTATACTGTATCTGTGGTTAATCTCATCCACACACACAAATGTAATTACCACCTTAAGTGGACAATTCAGAGATCTACATCTCTGCTCCAGACTGTCTCTCTCCAAACTAAAATTTCAGCTGTCTCAATGTCAGTACTGAGCTGTGGGCAACCTACAGGCAAGGGTCAGTTACCAAGTTGCATTCAGGAGATGAGGAGCAGAGTTGCAGTTGAACCAGGTCAAGATGCCAGGAAGACAGGATCAGGCACTGAGCTGTCAACAGGAGGCAAGCAGTGGAATCAGGGTTGGATCAGGCCAGGCCAGGCAGGGTCAGGATGCAGGAAGTCAGTGCTTGGTGCTGAATTTCAGAAAGGAGGCAAGTTGCAGGGTCTAAGGTTCACAGCAAGGCAAGGTCTGGAGCAGAAACATTCTACCTCAATGCTCATACAGCTTGCCGTGATGACTTTTTGGTTCATGTGCCAGTATGGGTCAGCCAGCTCATTACGTAGCTACTCAGGCCTCTCCAGGGGGTTATGCTGTAGTGTTTAGCTTCACAGACTTCTCCAGGGAAAAAGAAAAACTACACTGGGCTTCCAGTAGTGATGTGGAAGTGTCGGTAGCCTGAAATACCCATTGTCCCAAGACCTGATAGAGGAGGTTGTTATGGTCGGTGAAGTGATACCACCTTGTAGCTGTCAGCACAAGTTCAATGTGGCTATGGTAGAAGTCTTAATGTTCTCCTTCATCCTTCCCACAAGTCCTCATTTCTCGATTAAGAGCATCACCACCATTCTGCATGTCACTCAGGTCCATAATAAGGACATCATCTTGGACTCTGACCTCTCTCTGGCTCTTCACATATGCCTTATGTCTAAATCTTGCTGATTCTTTCTCCATCACATCTCTAAAGTTATGACCTTTCCTATCCACACAGTTAAAACTTCCAGTCAAACTGTCATAATTTCACATCTCAGTTACTGCAACATACTTTTATCTGGTCTTGAATAACAGTCTTCCCCCACCCATATCCATTCAGAATGCTGCTGAAAAGATCAAGTTTCCTAATCATACCAGCCTTCTCTTGGTATCTCTTAATTGACTCCCCCTTCCTATTATATAAAAATAAGCTACTTGTCTTCACTTTCAAGGCCCTTCATGGCCCATCCTCACCTTATTAATCATTTCTCATTCAATGTTAGAAGGTGACTGCTGCCTCTGATCAGCCTATTGCCCCATGTTAAATTTTCAAACACCTTTGTGCTTTCTCTCATGTAGCCTCTCACGCTTGGAAGATGCACCCTGTAAATGTCTGTAAATCATATATGTCATTGTTGTCCTCCAAATCCCTCTTTAAAACATCTTTGTTTACAGAAAAATTGACAATACCAGACCACTATTAGAATGAGACCACAGCTTCTGAGGCTGTCCAATACTCTCTTTTTGTTTCCTTGTACTTGTCTTTTGTCTTTCTGTAGCTCTGTTACCTCTTGTCTGATACTTCAATTAGGGCAAGGATTGTCTTTTTGTTCTGTGTTTGTACCACATCTAGCACAAATATGTCTCAGACTCAGATAGATGGATCAACTGAGGCATAGACAGTTAAATAATGTGCATAGTCCAGAACTGTTCACTCTTAATTTATCATTTATTCACTTAACCAAGATTCCCACAAAATTAGCAATAATGAGATTTTATTGTTTATTTTATATAAGCTCAAAAATACTTTCAAGGAAAAAAGAATAATTCAGATCTGGAGGATATAACCAAATGGAGGTCTACCACTTACTTTAACAGACTTATTTTAAGATATTTTAAGTCTCTAAATAATGTTATTCTAAACTTTGCATTTAAACTGAGGCTTTCTTTTTTATGAGCTTTTAATATTTGCAAGTGAATTTAGACCTCATGAAAGTGAAAGACCAACACAGAGCCTCAGTAACCATTACTGCTTTGCACCTTGTGTAGTTGGTTGCGGTAGAAACTGGAATACATTGTGTAAAAATACCTTTGACACATGAGAACAAAGAGCCCCATGTTGATGGATACTAGGTGACTATCAAAGGGTCACAAACATTGTTGCATGGCTGGTACCTTTATAAGGAACTGACTGACTGGAAAAAGAGAATAAAATGTCTGTCTACTTAGGCAGGAACAATACTGACTCTAAGATTTTTATTTTTCTTTCACTGAATTTCAAACAAGACCTGTCTAAGACTTTGTTGGTGAGCAAAAATAATAAGGGTCTCAAATCTGGATTACGAGAGCTATTCTTATGGGGGTAATCACAAACCAATTTTATAATTTTAATGTGGATCAGCCTGGCTCTCAGATTAGATTAGGGACCTGATTCACAACTGTTATTACAGTTTTACCCAGGCTAACTCCAGTGATTTCAATATAAAAGTAGAGTAATGAAATGATGAATCTGGCCCCTGGCATATAGTGTAAGAATCTTTGGCAAACATAGATTGCTTCCCCCCCACCCCTTTGTTTAATCCATACATGAATCAAAATAAAAATATTATGATACTATTATATTTAGAGAAATGTTACTTTGCTTATGGCTTTGTTCTAATGGACAGAAATCCTACTGATTTAAACCAGATTGAACATAGCTTCTTCTGTCTGCTTTACTGATTACAAATATTTATACTATAAATTTAGCTGAAGTTATTCAAGGCGTGCTGACAGCTCTAGTCTTGGGCATATTGTCCCTTATTTAACCCACCTGGTGCAATTAATGTGTGTGTGTGTGTGCGCGTGCATATATATGCATTTTCCTGATTTTTAGAACTTTAATGAGATAAAACATTATGCATCCTTAAAGTGGTGAAAACTCTGGGATAAGTTTTAGAAGTCTCCCAGTTTATTCACCTCAAAGTCAATCACAGCCCAGAAACTTCCCAGTGAAAACTGGAAAAAAAAAAAAAAAAAGAGACTTCATGATAAGTATTTTTTCCACTTCATTCAGTGCATTTGGATAGGAATGAAGCAAACCCAGGCCTTCTGCCTTCATTTGACTTAATTTTCACTTGTTTACAGCCTCCTTACTTTGAGCAAAAACTGGAACTGAAAGTGCTAGACTATGGGAATTTGGGACACTGTTTTTCTGGTAGTTCTGGCTTAAGCATCACAGGAATTATTGAAACAAACCTCCTCTTTCCCAAAGCTCAATTTCAGGAGATTTCCATATCCAGGAAGTCTGGCTGATTTGAATGTTTGTTGCATTGGCCAAACTTTTGGGTGCTTCACCAGGCCATCCTTCTGAACTTTTTGAAGTTCACCCATTGCTAGAGGAAATTTAGACATCAGAATAACGAAGCTTATTCTTGACCTTTTCTACACTGGTAGCAGGGGTGTATTATCTGTTAGGCCAATGTGGCCCAAGGTCCAGGGGCCTGCCACATTGTGGGAGCCCCTCTGCCCTGCCATCAGCCCAGCACTAGGAAGGGGAATGGGGTGGGCCAGCCTGAGACCAAGCTCTGAGCTTCTGCTCTGCCTCTGGCTGGCTGATCCACTCCCAGGGGCAGGGTGAGCCAGCCCACAGGTCAAGCTCTACCATTCTCACCCCACCCCCAGACCAGCCACTCTGCTCCAGGGGCAGAGTGGGCCGGGGCCTGGCCTGTCATCTCCAGGGGTGGGGGAGCTGACTGTCACACAAGTGGTTCAGGCTTTGATGCGGCCCGAAGCCACACCAACGTGTGGCATTCAGCATCCCCACCACCCTGCTTGCAGCTGACTAGCCAGGCTGCAGCTGGTGTATGGCTCCAGCTGCCCCCCCCCCCCACCCAGCACTTGCTTGCTGGTGGCCCTCCAGTGGGGCCCCACCACTGGGGAGGCTCATGGTCCCTGTGGCCCCTGATCCACCACTGACTGTTAGAAATAAGTGAGGGAATTGTAAATACTACTGCAATTTGTAAAACTTACCGAGCTGTTGATGGCCACTATTAAACAGTTTGCAAGAATAAAATGAAACAGGTTCAAAATCTTCATTCTGAGGAAACTACAAAAGAAAGTAAAATAGAAAACTGTATTAAAATTCTACAGTGCTATTTTCACTATATTTAAAATAGGTGGAAAAAGATTTTGATGATGGCATAGAAACCCAAATTTGTTTTATGTATCATGAACAACAAGTGAAAATTCAAATGACTACTAAAAGTATATTTTAATACAAAGATATCCATAGGCTAGGAAATCACAAAATTGCAAGAATGCAAACAAAAATACCAAACAAGAACCTCACTCGGTCCCATTAACTTTAGATTCAATGTTGAGGCTGCACTGGTCTTTGGGAAAATATGGACAAGATAGACAATCTAAAAGGTGGGACAAATTTGGCATTCAGTTATATCAACAGAACTGAAAGATGAATTTGGCCTGAACTAGAGTGTGGCAAGATCACCCCTCCTGGGACTTGGCTCAACAGTCCCAACTTCTCCCCCAGCGGTGTGGGCCTGAGCCTAATCTACCCTGGCCCAGGCAGATCTTCCAAGAGTCTTCACTTGGCGTCCCAGCTAACTCCTTCTGATGCCTCCAGGGCAGTACAGGAGCAAACCACTAGTCCTACCTATATTTTGGAGCTCTTGTCAGATCCCCTAGTAGGCTGGGGTCTGAAGTCTGGTATGGTCTGGGTTCTCTCGCTCTCTCTCTCTCTCTGCAGCAGGGCGGGCGGGGGGGGGGGGGGCAAAACCAGGGGGCAACTTCCTCCTCAGCCTTGGGAAGTTCCAGGCCTAGAGATAGCTTCAGTCTTTCCCCCCTTCCTTTTGGTAGCAGCAGCTTTTGTAGGCCTGGGGCAGCTGTCGATTGGGTCCAGGTGTCTCTAATTGGCCTGCAGAAACCTTTTCTCTACAGCCAGGAAGATGGGCCGTTCACAGCATAGGGCTCACATATCTGCCCTGGCACACCCTCCTGTGTGTGTGTGTGGGGGGGGGGCTAGAAAGCATGTCATCTGCCTCCTCGCCGAGATCAGCACCCCCCTCACGGATCCAGAGGAGATGCATGGAAGGGCCAGGGCCTTCTACGCCAGCTGACCGAAGCCGATGCCTGGAGGGTGCTCTGGAACAAACTGCCTGTGCTCAGCATGGGCGACCTGGACCAGCTGGAGCTTCCTCTCATTCTGGCCGAGTTCATGGAAGCCCTCCGCCACATGCCCACCAACAAATCCCCAGGCATGGACGGGCTGACAGTGGAGTTCTACCGCGCATTCTGGGATGCCCTCAGCCCGGACCTGGCCGTCGTCTAGGCCGAGTCCGAGGGAAGTGGGGAGCTCCCCCTCTCTTGCCAGCGGGCCGTGCTGGTCCTGCTGCCCAAGAAGGGGGACCTCCACGACCTTCAGAATTGGCGTCCCGTCTTGCTCCTCTGCATGGACTACAAGATCGTGGCCAAGGCCGTCTTGCTGCGGCTTGGGTCCGTGCTGCAGGACGTGGTCCACCCTGACCAGACCTACATCATCCCGGGCCAGTCCATCTTCAGCAACCTGTACCTGGTCTCGGATCTCTTGGAGCTCAGGTATAGGGACGGTCTGTCATTCACCCTTCTGGCCCTGGACCAGGAGAAAGCATTCAACAGAGTGGACCATGGGTACCTCCTGGGCACCCTGTGGGCCTTCGGCTTTGGGCCACGCTTTGTGGGGTTTCTCCAGGTGCTGTACACCTCCGCAGAGTGCCTGGTCAAGCTCAACTGGACCCTGACAGAGCCGGTCAGCTTCGGGTAAGGATTGCATCAAGGCTGCCTTCTGTCAGGCCAGCTGTACACTCTGGCCATCAAGCCCTTCCTCTGTCTCCTCCGCCGGACTCTGGGTGATGGGGTTGCTGGACTGTGAGCTGGAGCTGTGGCTGGTCCTGTTGGCATATGCCAACGATGTATTTCTCGTGGTCCAGGACCCGGGCGACCTGACGCGGTTGGAGACTTGCTAGGCCATCTACTTGGCGGTCTCCTCCGCCCGGGTCAACTGGGTCAAGAGCTCTGGCCTGACGGTAGGGGCCGGGTGGTTGGCGGGCCCCCTCCCACCTGCGCTTCAAGCGATCCAGTGGAGTGCAGGTCCGCTGTTCTATCTTGGTGTTTACCTTTCTGCCACCCATCCCTCCCCGGATGAGAACTGGCACGATTTGGAGGGCAGGGTTGCTGAGCAGCTGCAGAGATGGACAGGACTGCTGCAGTGCCTCTCCCTTCATGGGAGGGCACTGGTGGTCAACCAACTTGTCCTGTCCATGCTCTGGCACCGGCTCAACACCCTGGTCCAGACCCAATGTTCCTGGCCCACCTCCAGGAGAAGGGTTCTGGAGTTCTTCAGGCCAGGACTGCACTCGGTCCCTGTAGGGATTCTGAGTCTTTCCCTGGAGGAGGGAGGGCAGGGCCTGTGCTGTGTCCATAGCCAGATTCATGCCTTCCACCTCCAGGCTCTGCAGAGACTCCTTTATGATGCAAGTAGTCCGGCGTGGAGCCACCTGGTGCGCATCTTCCTCCGCCACTACGGAGGGCCCCAATACGACCAGCAGCTCTTTTACATCCATCTGAGAGGTGGTCCGCGAGACCTCTCTGAGCTGCCAGCCTTCTACCAGGACCTCCTTCGGACCTGGAGGCTCATCTCAGCCTCCAGGGCCCTTGTACCCAGGGAAGGGGAGGACCTCCTTGCGGAGCCTCTGATACACAACCCCCATCTGAACGTGCAGGTGGCAGAGGCCCCCCTCCGTGAGGCAGAGGCTGGTCCTGGCAGGTATCACCAGGGTCGGAGACCTCCTGAACTATGCCCAGGGGGACTGGGTGGATCCCCTAGTGCTCGCCCAGCACATGGGGCTCTCCACCCTTTGAATCCCCCGGTGCCTACTCCAGGAGGTGAAGGCAGCTCTGCCCCCCGCTGCTCGGGTCTACCTCGAGCAGGTCCTGCAAGAGGGCACCCCCTGCCCTCCTCTCAGTCCTGGGCCTCCAGAGCTTGTGATCAGGCCCTGGCCCCACGAGCCCCCCAGCCACCCCAGCCCTATGCCCCAAGCCAGCTGCTGAACCTGTGGCTGGTCCCCTTCTGAACCGCATCTCACAAGTACCTGTACACACTCATGCTCCATACCATCCACTTCCTTGCCCTCATGTCCTGCCCCAACACCAAATGGCGGGACCTAATCCCATCTGCAAAGGGCGAGGACCCCTAGTAGACCAGCCTGTACTCTACCCTGAACCTGCAGTCCACGGGGGGTATCAGTTGGTGGCTCCTGCATGGAGCCGTGAGCATGGGCATGTACTTAGCGCGGTTCACCCCCAACCCAGACACTTGCCCCTTCTGTGGCGAGAAGGAGACCCTGGCGCATGCATACCTAGAGTGTGCCAGGTTGCAGCCCCTCTTCTGGCTCCTCCAGAACCTCTTATCGAGGTTCTGACTGTACTTTTCCCCACATATATTCTTATATTCACTTCCCATCCGTGGCCCCACAAAGTCGCGGGACCTCCTCACCAACCTCCTCCTGGCCTACGCAAAACAGGCCATCTACAGGACCAGGGAGAAGAGGTTGGCTGAGGGAGGGGCCTGTGACTGTGGGGCCTATTTCCAGTCCCTTGTCAGCTGACACCTCTGGGCAGAGCTCCGCTGGGTGGCGTCCGTTGGCTCCCTCGACACGTTCTGGGAGCAGTGGGCACTATCCAGGGTTCTCTGCTCAGTGTCCCCCTCTGATTCTCTAATTTTGAACCTCTGACCCGTACACTGATCCCTGTTCTTCATTAGTTGCCCCTGAATTCAGTTGGTTCCGGGCCTAGGGCCACCTCCCTTTAAACTGGGGGAACAGTTTTAGCAGTGGGCGGGCCCAGTCTCCAAATAGTCACACCCTTCTGTAGCCCTCTGGCCTGACCTTATCACAAGAGACAATGTTTACTACATAGCATCCCTGTCAGCAAGAAAGAAGATAATCAGATCTCTGTCACAGATTTATTGTTAGAAATAAATAGACAAAATATTGTGTCACATTCAACTTCTATTCCACTGATGTCTGTTGAACCCCGGGTTCGTGATGTGACTGGGATGGACCAGCGACACCCACCGATGAGACAGACACCAGTTCAATTAAACAAAAAAACTACTTTTATAGTGACACCTTAAACACCTTCAACCCCTTAACAGTGTAAAACAAGGAGATCTATGCAAAACCACTTGTAATCAACTAACAATATGAAGCAAAAATCTATATAGGACACTTATAACCAACTAATAGCACAAAGCAAAATCTAAATGAACACTTATAACTAAATGACAATATAAAGCTAAAAACCTATGCAAAGCACTTATAACCAAGTAACAGTGTGGAGCAAGAGTCTATATAAAGCACCTGTAAAACACCTCCAGCCAAACAACAGGATAAAGTATGAGAGTCTATGAAAAACACTTACAACCTACAAAAGTACTTATAGTTAAACAACAGTATGGATTAATGACCTACAAGAGGGTGGCCATAATAAGTCAAGGACTTTTCTGGCCTTTTACTGCCTCAACATCGGTATAGGCACTAACCAGCCCACCCGACGCGTATTTACCAATGGCTGGAAGCCATTCCTCCTTGCTAGCCAAGAAGGGTGGGTGGCAGAATGAAAAAAATCAGATGAGAGAAAAACAAACCCCCACACTCCCCCCGTGTACACTAGGGAAGTTTGGGGCCAGCAGTTTAGAGCAGAAGCAGAGTAATGAACAATTATACAGTAAGAAGGATGCAAAATACAAATGGCTAACAACACAAAACTATGCTAGACCTTAAACAACTATATCATAAAAAGATTATGCAGGATACAGAGAAAATAGTAACAACTACACAAACTATACAAAACTCAGGTAAAGAAGCTACAATCACAGACTATATATAAATGGTACCAAGTAGAATGATTAAGAGAAGGTAGGAGGCCTATATCGATTTATAATACCTGTCCCAGGACCGCAGTAGAACCCAAAGCGAGGAGGCAGACCAGCTGCAGCATCTCAGCACTTAATCGTTCGGCCGGCAATCCGTGTACACCCCAAAAAAAAAGAGGGTCTCGGGGGTGGGTACTCCCTGTCTCAGTCGGGGGATCAGTCCGACCGGGTCGTGACGTGCCCTTTAGCATCCGAGGGTGGGAGAACAACAAGCTAGCTGAGACAGGGGGTTTTAATAGAATTTTGCCCAGCCAGAGTAAAAATAGCCAATTAGGAGAAGGATCCTGGTCAGGACCAATGATTAAACTGGGACCCCAGACAATGACCCCTCCTTCGTGGTGATGGGGGTGCCGAGAAACTGTTCAGGGGGGATAGGAACTCACCCCCCTCCTTGTTGACACAAAGCTAGGGAGGAAGAAACTCACACAGGAGATTGAGGCCCATCAGGGAAGATGGATCCTTAACACTCTTCCCCTTGAGCTGGATAGCCCGGAGATGAGACCCATCAGGGGAGATAGATACTTAACACTCCTCCCTGTGAGCTCCATAGTCTAGAGGGCTATGTTGGGGGGCGGGGTGGCCATTATGTCTGCCACCTCCGTTGACAATGTCAAGAACTGCATTTGAAAATTTTGCTTGTAGTATGTTGTAATATACAGTAAATGACATTTTAAACTGTTTTACTTTAGTCGCAAATTATTAGTCTCTCATATTAAAAAACCTCTTACAACCATAAGATCTCAGTGCCTCACAAATATTAATAAAATTTGTCTCACAACTTCCTGTCTGATAGGCAAGTATTGTTATCTTCACTTCATAGATGGAGAACTAAGCTCTTGTCTACATGAGAAAGCTGGACTGCTTAAACTTAAATTGGGTTTTTAAATGGATGTAGTTAAACTGGTGCACGCTGTTATATAGCTACTCATTTCAGTATAAAAGGAGTCTTTCAGTTTAATTTAAACCAATTCCTAATTGACTTAAACTAAACCAAAATAAGCGAGTTGTCAGATTTTTGCAGACTGCAGTAATTAAGTTTAAAAATCAATTTAAATTAAACCACTGCATTTGTGGTTAGACAAGGCCTGATATACAGTGAAATTAAGGTTCCATTTCAACAAAGCACTTGAACATATGTGTGACAGAGAATAGCTTCTATGGAAATTCCACTCCATTTATTTATGCATGTATGTGCAATGCTAATGGAACTCTGATTCTTCTTTATATTGTAGAACAAAATCCAGTGTGCATGTGTGAAGTTTTAAACATTTGTAACTCAGCCATATTAGATCTTATGTTCACAAGTCTTCTGAAAAGCACATGGGCAATGTTCCTGACTAATGTTAAGTTTCTATCACCTACGTAACAAATAGTAGAAATAGTCAAAGAAAAGAAAATTGCAAATCCTTTGATTTTGTAGAAAAACTGCATTTTTACCACTGTATAACATACCATGCTTGAAAAAGGATCATCTGTTTTTGGTGAACTGTTAAGAACAGAAATCATTTTCAGGGAGAGAACAAATGTATCAAATTTCAGTCAAATATTTAAAACTTTGAGGAAACTTAAATGACAATTCAGAATAGAAAACATTGGGCAGTATTAATGGTGTTGGTATGTAACATGCTCTTGGACTAAAAAGGTTAGTTACCTAGGGGATTTGAAAACCGAATTGTCATTAATTTTCATGTAAATTGAGCATCCAGGTCTCTTCAAAGCTTCCCTAAAAAAATAATTTAGAAAAAATTATGTAGGGTTAATAAATTATTAATAGATGTTTTAATAAATGGTTACTCAATTTTTATAGTCTAACAAGCCCAGCCAAATAACCATGGCTTATAACACTCAGTCTATAAAACCTACCACTGATGTGCTGCTTACAGTCTCTAATACTATTCAGATCTGTAATGGGTTTCTAAAGTCTACTAATCACTTTGAAGCCCTTTATAAACTTTTTACAAATGTTTCTTCCTATAAACTGTGATCTGAAAAATTCAATTTTGATTATTTGACATAAACTTTCTGAATCATAACCTTAATTTGTTTCCCACGCTGACCAAACAGTATTATAGGCAGTATATAATCTGAATGTTTAACTGAGACTCAGAGGGTCAAATTTTGCTCTTATTTACACCAGTGTATCCCTATTAATTTCAATGTTAAAGCAAGTAAAATTTGCAAAATCTGCCTGTCGCTGACCTCTGACATTAATCTGGATTTCAAATATTTTGAACTGCAACAAACCTGAGGCACTTTCACTTATTTGTAATAGTCATTCTCATGTTGCAGCTACTACAGTTATGAAAGCAGCTGTTGCCATCTGTTGCACTGATTTTCTTTCAGTCACAGGAGATGAGTGACCTAAGAGTACATCAGTTAGCTGAGCAACCGACAGGTGACCTTTAATTTCTAGTTTGAATACTTCAGTCATATTACTTATTCTACATACAGCTGTGATCAAGGTATATTGTCTAGGACTTGAGTACTGTATTTCTTTCATTTAATAATTCCTGTTCATCTGGCATGCATAACTGCAGGATAATTTTTTTCAAAAACTACACACTAATCTTCACAGTCCAACTCTTCCACAGGGAGTTCAACAGCCTGAAAGATTTGAATGGAGTGTTAATCCTTCGAGGACTGTATATTATTCTAACTAGAGTAACTTTATTGTTTAAATGGAGTAACAAACATCTTAAATAGATGTCTAACACAACTGATGCAAAAGTAGACTTCACGAGGTGGAATTATTTCAGTCAACCCACTCTTCTTAGAGTATGTTTGATCTCTTATTCCATGTCAGCTACAGACAAGGTGTAGGAATTTAGAATTTGCCCTGTTAAGGTTCTGTATCCTATTCAAATGAAGTAATCCTTCTATTTAAAGGGTTATTCATTTTGAAGGAAACCTCTTTCATGGAGAGCTGCACAAAGATTGGAACAGCTCACTGGAATACAACTTTATCTATATCAGCTGTCGCACAGCCCAGAGATGGGTCTCTGATGTGATATCTAATTTAAAACTTGCTTCTTTGACTTAACTTCTCTACATTTTTTTTATATTTCAAATACATGTGAGATAAATGGGACTACATGTGAGTCCAGGTTGCAGAATTGGGCATTTAATGTAACACTTCCCATCTCACCTAATTAGATGCCCCTTCCAATACAACTTGCAGCAGAAACCTGTACACCCACTAATAATAATGAACAAGAAGTCTCATTCAGGGTTAGCTGTACCTTCAAACTTTCTGTGTTTAAGGGTGGAACTCTAGGAATAATGCTACATTTAGGAGGGGTCTCCAGGTTTGGTACCCTGGTTTACCAAATTTGTTTCCTTAGCAGGCTCAACCGGGTTTGGCGTCTTCCCACAACTTCACTGTAGGAGGTGTGATTGGTATGAAAATTCAGTGACAGGCACCTTTTTCAAAACAAAGTAGTATTTATTTCTCCGTAGAAACATAACGCTCCAAGAAAATGGACTGCTGGATTGTTGAGGAGAAGGTAAAAGGGACTCAGCTGAGGCTAATCCTCCAAGTATCCCACTGGACCCACAACTATGTTGAGGGAATGCCTCCTATTCTGGAGACACTAAGACCTAGGGCAGCCATATTTTGGTCATAAGTATGGTTAAAATATTATTAATTATAATAATATTAACTAGGCTATATAATCAATGTAACCCTTCTGCCAGGGCAGGCTGGCAGAACAAGGGACGAGTTCTATACCTAGAGGTTTCCCAATAATGTAGCACCACTAACCGGCTCTCACCCCCACCCAGATTTCTGGGAATCCTGCACTGTTTCCTGCGCACCCCAAGGGGTAAGGCTTACCCACTCGCATGCATGAGACTGAGTGTAGTAAACAGAACTTTTAATAGTAGCAAAACAGAGTGTAAAAGGCCAAATAACAGAAATCAGCACTGATCTAACTAGTCAGTACAGAGCAAAGTTCCCAACAACCCACATTGCATAACAGAACATACAAGACTTAATGGCAAAGCCAGCACTGATCTGTGGAATCAGTACTAACTAGGCTCCCAACCAACCCTAGGGTATGTAGAGAATATCCTTCATGCCAGCTGTCCACTGACACCATCTACTGGTCACTCACTCCATCCTCTAGAACTTTTCCTTGGCTCCACCTGCTGCCTGCCAGCTCTGCCATCTGGTCACTCACACTGCCAAGCTAGCCGCTTTCACCATCCGCTGGCTCCACCCGCTGTCTGCCAGCTCTGCCCTCCGGTCACTCGTGCCACCCAGCTCGCCGCTGGGTCCACCCTCTGATCACTCATGCCACCCAGCTTGCCACTAGCCATTCTCACCATCTGCTGTCCACTAGCTCCACCCTCTGGTTGCTAACACCAGCCAGTGTACCGCTGGCTGCTCTCACCATCCACTGACTCCAGCCTCTCTCTCTATCTGCTGCTCCTCTTCAGTAATTTCAGCTCAGAGAGTTTGTCTTTCTCTAATCACAGCAGCTCTTAAACATCAAGTAGCATGCAAACACCTACTATCCCTTAACATAACAAAATGACCTCAAAGAAACCCAGCCAGAACTGTCATTTGACAGGGGGCTGGAGTGAAACAGGAATGCCACCAACATTTCACTTCAAAAGGAGCCAATATTTTAAAAAAAACCAAAAAAACTCCCAAAAACACCCACACCTTTTCAGGCTGAAATATGCAGTTGCCTTTTTTACAAGCCTCTTTTTAACTAAGGGTAATTTTTACACTTTAACTAATCCAGACAGATTTGAAACAAACAGAGTAGCAATTTACAAAAAGACAATATTTTGTATTTCCCTTCATTAAATTACAGATATTAACAGATTTGAGCAGACTAACCCCAAATACCATTACCCATTATGTCCTGCACCCAGCATGGAAATACCATGCTAATACAGGACCCATGCAGATTAGTTGCTCCCCTTCAGAAGTTGTTAGGCACAGCTCTTAAGCCTGCCTTACATCAATAACAAAACTATAATCCAAAATACCCTAAGCACTGTACATACACTTTGACTTTCTTTTTTTTTGTAACTCCAAAATTAAGGTAATTTACACAATATACTTGAAACCATACACTTGAATTTATTTCCAAGAAACAATGACAATATCAGAGCATATCCTTAGGAAAATTTATATCTGTTGAATGGTTGTAATTCTTTAGTCAGTTTGAGATGAGGGATTCCAGTTATCAAGGATGGAAAGAGGGGATCTTTTGGGGAAGGCAAGATATATAATAACAGGATCAAGTAAGAGAGAATCAGATTTCTAGAATCTTCTGAGGATGGGGTATTATTTAATTGGGGATAGCAAGTAAGCTAAGTCCTCATAAGAAGTGAAGGGGAGTATAAATAAGAAAAATTGGGCCTATGTTTTGAGAGAAATGCCGAGCTTTAGGTAAGACAACAGGACTGAGCAGAGCAGCGTGGGGTCTGCTGTCCTCATGACTGTGCTCTCCCCCTTCCCCTCCCCATTGTCTTCAGTGTGGAGCTGAAGGCAATGGGGAAAGGGGAGGGGGGCAGGAACGTGCTGAGCCAGTCTCTGCTCCAGGCCAGCTCACTCCAGCATGGCAGGGCCAGCGCTGGGGATCGTGGCGCCCCCCCACAGCAGAACGACACCGGTGCAGATGAGTGACGTCATCAGGGGAGCGCCACAGTGCTGTCCCCTTTTGACACCCCTCAAAATGCCAGTGCCCCCCTGCAATGCAGGGGCTGCTTACTGCGTAGTGCTGGCCCTGCAGGGTGGAGAGGGCCAGCCCAGAGGCTGGGCTCCACTCTCCCACCCCTCCCCTGTGCTGGTTGTTGCACCCTGGGGGCGGGAGGGCCAGTCCAGAGGAGGGGTGGGAGAGCAGAGCCCAGCGCCCAGACTGGCCCACTCCTCTTCTGGATCTGGGGACGGATGGGAGTGACGGGCCAGCGTGCCCCCCACCCCCCAATGCAGAAGGGGGCAGTGGGGGGGGCGCACAGGCCAATTGCCCTGGGCCACACATCCCCCTAGAGATAGCCCTGAAGGTAAGTGGGAGGCAGTGGGGCCAATCATGTGGCCCAGGCCACCACATGGGGCGGCAGGGGGGGCAATATCTAGGATGCCAAAAAACCTTGGGCCAACCCTAAATAAAAACAAAGATACAGGTAAGCTTGCCGTCTCTTGCTGTTTGAACTCTCACAGAGATTCTCATCTGAAGACTGAGAGCCTCAGGGGTTACCCCTGTGTCCATCCTGAAAGACATTTTGAATTGACAGACAGAACTCTGTCAATCTTAGGCTATAGATTACGACTCATTTGTGTGTCTGTTTGCTTACTTTTGCCTATAAGTTACTCTTATTTCTTTTTCCTAGGTAATGAAACTTTGATTAGTTCATTACAGGTCTTTAGTGAAAATCTGGGGTAAGTGACTGGTCTATTGGGACTGGAAGCAAACTGAATACTTGTGATTTTTGGTGTAAATGAACATTTTTCAACAAGTCCCGCTTGCCTGTGTAGCAAGATAGACTGGAGAGCTACAGAGACTCTCTGTGACTCCATGTTGAGGCTGTTAACCGTGATCCAGGAATTCACATTTGTCATTGGCTTAGTGAAACCTAATTATAGAATATATTACCAGTTTGGGGTGTCTGCCCTATTTTGACAGTCTACTCTCAAGTAGGCACTCACAATCATAAGCCACTCCAGACAGAATGACAGTCTGCATCCTCATGCTAATCTCACTGCCTCTTTAGACACTTACATTGATTTTACATAGTTATTTAAACCCTTTTGTTAATCATAAATGTCCTTACAGGGTAAAATAGCTCATTAAGAAAGTCTCTCCCACACTAGAGTCAATGATTATGAATAAATAAGCACTGGCATATTAAGCAGCAAACAAGCCTATTCATTCCTATAAAGCTGCAAGACTACTGAATAGTCACAACACACCTGAAATCAGTTTCATGAGTTTAGTGGACTTTTTTTGTTGCTGACTTCAGTGACTCCAGATATAATATGTGCTGAACAATTAGAAAGACTTTCCCTCTAACACCAACATTTGTCAGTCAAGGAAACAAATTGTACAGATAGGAACCCTCCCCAATCCACATTCCCTGGGGGCTGAAGGCGTTGGCTATGCCCTGTGTCCAGAGCTCACCATCCTCACCTAAGCACCAGAGGTCTCTGTGTCCCTGCTGATTTGGGGGGAAGGAAGGAGGGAAGCATGATCCTGCTTGCTCCTCCTTGTGCATGCCCTGCCTCTGTGTTTGAAGAGCACTAGGAAGATCCATGGTGCTAAATAAATTAAATAAAATAACAAATAGGCAAGAACCTTTGCAGAGAAGTGAAATCTTCTGCCAAAACTGTAAATTGAGCTGTATATGACCTGCATGGAAATAGTTCTCTCCTTGCGTTCTTAAAAACTATTAAAAGCTAAAACATTGTCATGAATAAATAATAGTGACTTAATTATTCAAGCTCTGCACTGTTTTTAAATAGGTAATAATCTCTATGGAAGTGCACCAACTTTTTCTGACATGCCATCAATGATTTTAGCCTATTTTAACGCCTGAAAAACAATCTTATCATAGTTCATACATCAGTGCATTAAAATATAGTTTGAACTACAGGTCTTAGTTTAGGGTTTATTGATTAACATAATTAAATATTTTAGCAAAACATCTAGATCACAGTCAACAAGGTAATTCTTAGAGATCATAAAACTTTTAGAGATGATAAAACAGTACCTTATTCATTGGTTCAAAAATGTCAATTTTTACTCCGCACTATAGAAACCACCCCATATCCCTCCTTATACCTCAAACACACCTACCAGGTTTACCTTTACCCTCTAGACATAACTTACGATTATCAGATCTTCCTAGCTGATACAAAGAATTCCACAGCGTTTCCCAGAGTGAAATTGTTTTTGCAATTAAATTCTGTGGAGTTGAAACTGAGGTCTCTTATGAGTCAGTAAGCAGGAATGTTACTGAGGAGTTGTGGTAATCAAGGCTGTAACTGAATTGCAACACAGGGAATAGAAGATTATAAATTATAATATGGTGCATAATATGGAAAAACAAAAGAAAGAAAGAAAGAAAGTCCATTCCTTTTTATGGCCCTGATTCAGGAATTACTTGCTAGTCAAGACAGCAAATCAGCATGTTTAATATTAAGCACTCAGTTAAGCACGTTCCTGAGTCAGGGCCTAAATTTGTTAGGTTTCGGAAACACACAAGCATGCTTAACTTGCCAAATCAGTAGATGAATAAGATGAATGTACAACTGTGAAGTATATGGTACATAATAGAACAAGAAATTTCTGTAAAAACACAGTAATATAGACAAAGCCAAAGGTGCTAGAGACAGAGAATTGTGGTTCATATTAGGCAAGACATTCTAACTATGACAGACAAACACAGGGAAAGCTCATTATTGTTTCAGTAGCAACTTACAGGCACTTGTATATACTGACTTCATTAGGACACAGGGATGTAAAGCCTGCGGCTCCTAGGCCACATACGGTTCTTTGGCTGCCCCCTTGTGTCTCTGGGCTTCACTTCCCCTGCCACTACCAGTGAACTGTGTGGGCAGTGTGTTCCTGGCTCCAGGCCATTGGCCACCTGGGAACCCTGCAGGGGGCCCATGCCTGGTTCCAGGCTCCCCTCTCCCACCTGCCAGGGGATCCCGTATCAAGCACCCTGGCCCAGCTCCCTCCATCCCCCTCCACCAGAAGGCTACACCCATTGTGGCTCCCAAAGCACTCAGCTATTGAAGGAATTTTTAAAAATGGCTCTTCTTATCTTTTGGGTTGCTAACCCCTGATGTAGTCACAGTACTATATTTAGAGCTGGACAAACATTTTCCATGTATACGTGTTCAGATTAAAAAAAAATTGTTTTTATTGTTGGCACTTTGGGTAGGTATGCTTCTGGAGAGATAAAACTTTATAGGAATAGTCAAGGAAAGCAATTTTGGAGTCAAATGTGACTATTTGCGTTAGCAATCTAATTTTAATACTTATCTGCTCAGGGAAAAGAAATAATGTCACGTAAGAGATAGGTTCAAATAAAACTAACCATCACAGCTCTATTTTTAAATCACAAATATTAAATGTCTACAAGAAAATGCTCATGAATGGACTAGAAAAAGAATCATTCCCAGAAAGTATACTGCTAGCTATTATAAATAGCAGATAAAGCTGAGAAAATCATGATGTACAAGAACCCACACAGAGTGAAAACATCTGTTATTAGGACTCTCTTATCTCTCAGAAAAAGTCATAAAGAGATCTGATAACTGAAAACTGAAGCTAGAAGACTTTAGACTGGAAATAAGGCATATAATTTTAATTTAGAGTAACCATTAATACAGCTTACCAAGGGAGCCTCTATAACTTTGAAGTCTTCAAATTAAGATTGGATGTCTTTCAAAAAGATATTTTCTGGTTCCACTACAAGTTTTTGCACTCAATGCAAAATTATGAGGTGAAGTTCATGACCTCTGTTTTGTAGAATCTGTCAGGCTAGATGACTGTGTGATGGGGATGGTGAAAAGATAAATACATCCAGTTCTGTGAGGTGCCTAGGTATTAAGGAAATGGGAGTCAAATAAATGCCAGGGAAAGAAAGATCATAATGATCCCTTCTTATCATGAGACACATGGATTAAGGCCCAGATCTTCAAAAGTATTTAGGCACCTAACTCCTTATGATGAGGGATCTAAATGTCTTTGAGGTTCTGGGCCTAGTCTTTCAACTTGTGTAAATTGACAACAAGGAGTTGTGTGGCACTTTAAGACTAACAGATTTATTTTTTGCATGAGCTTTCGTGGGAGAAGATCCCACTTCCTCAGATGCTTTGAAGATGGGTGAACTTACAGAAAGGAATGAAACTAAATGCAAGGGGGTGTAAAACATAGGATCAGGTCATCTAGTAACAGCAAATCAGAGCAGTTTTCAGGTTCAAACCATGGGAAGCCTGACGTCAAATTACCTCTTGTAATGGGAAAAGAACCCATAGTCTCGATTAAGTCCTGCTTTCACAGAATTTAGCTTGCATATTAATTCGAGTTCAGCTGTTTCTCTTTGAAGTCTTGATGTCCCAGCTACATCTCTAACGACAGTCATTAACAAATCAGTGGTTGAGTGATTAGGAAGATGGAAGCACTCAGCAACTGTTTTCTTTGTTCTTTGATTTCTGATATCAGCTCTGTGCTCATTCAGCCTCTTACGCAGCAATCTTCCTGTTTGTCCAATATATAAGGTATTGGGGCATTTCTTGCACATGATGGCATAGACAGCACTAGTAGATGAGCAGGTAAATGAGCCTTTGATGGAGTAGCAGGCTTGATTAGGACCTATGATGGTATCTGTTGTGCAGATATGTGGGCAGACTTGGCAGCATGGTTTGTTGCAGGGGTGTGTGCCTGCTTCAATGTTCCTGTTGTTAGATCTGTAGTTGCTGGTGAGTATCTGTTTAAGATTAGGGGGCCGCCTATAAGCAAGGAGGGGTCTGTCTCCTAACGCTTGAGAGAGAGAGAAATCATCTTTTAGAATAGGCTGTAGGTCCTTAATGATCTGTTGCAGAGGTCTGACTTGGGGGTTGTACGTGGTGACTAGTGGTGGTCTGTTGCATTCTTTCTTGGGTCTCTCCTGTAGTAGATGACTTTGGGGAACCCATCTAGCTCTGTCAATTTGTTTTCTTACTGATCCTATGTTTTACACCCCTTGCATTTAGTTTCATTCCTTTCTGTAAGTTCACCCATCTTCGAAGCATCTGAAGAAGTGGGATCTTCTCCCACGAAAGCTCATGCAAAAAATAAATCTGTTAGTCTTAAAGTGCCACACAACTCCTTGTTGTTTTTTTACTGAACTAGACTAACACGGCTATCCCTTTTGAAATTGTGTAAATTGGCCAAAACTTATTCACTTCAGTGGGGCTATGTCAGTTTACCCTGTTAATGATCTGGCCACGGAAGTCTATGGATAAATTTCTCTTGGACAACTTGCAACCGCACATCAGGCAAAATTCATTAAACATCGAGAATTAATCATTTACCTCTCAGCTCATTTCTTAAAAACAATTATAAAAATCATATTGCTGTTGCTCACTTCTGTGCTAAACTAGTAAAACTTTGAAACTTCCCACATGCATGGTGGTCCAGCTCAGTCCATGCCGGGAGTTCAAAGTCAACGACAAGGCTAACAAAACCTTAAAAATCCACCTCCATTCTTACATAGATGTTTAGAATTCAGTTAAAGAAACCAGTGGGTCTTTGTTCATGTCATTAGCCTTTTCAGCTGCGCTGCTGCTTGTTGCAGGATTTATCTGGTGGAATTTCTAGAGCTTGTAAAATCTGTACTCCCAAGGTAATGTGTTCATAAAGTCAAGCCTTTGTCACTCAGACTCTGAAGAACCTGCAAGCAGAGAAGTTGTGTGGTACACTGAATTATTAGGAGTTTCTTTTTCTGATAAGCTGTAATGCAGGTGTTAAGCTCCATTTATAAACAGTGAAGCTTCATCTTTCCTTATGCGACTGGCTCTTACTCTGGAAAGTTTCAAATCACATTCAGCTGTCATGTAAAAACAGTACAGGGTCAAAGTTTGTACAACCATGAAATGGTAGCTCAGTGCATGCCAAAATTTACTTTCACTCCATCTGTTATGAATTAATTTGTTTACACTATTCATGGCTCTCCCTCTTTTTTGGTTTGTGGAATGTCTAGGATAAATAGAAAACATGTAATGGACTTGATTCAAAAGCTGGCTAAAACAATATTTTAAATTGTGTCCTGAGGATGTATAGTATTTTACATCCAGCAAGGAGATACTCAGATGGTCTTATACATATATGCTGAGGCAATAACAAAAATACCTTTATAAGACTTGTTTGGTAGTTTAGCCAAGTTTATATATACTGAAAACCTGATTAATCAAATAAAAAAGATCTTTGCCTTTCCTAAATATGTTTGTGCTCTTTGATTCTTGTGTCTTTCAATATTTCACGCTGCTAATGATTTGTTGCTTCCATCCCAAAAGGTAATTAACTTACAATTGATACATCACATAACTGAAATCTGAGATGAGCCCACCTCAGCTTTGTGGTTTTCTCCTATTAACTTAAAATCATTGTGAGTTCAATTTTAAAAAGCAGCCTTTAAATTATGCATGTACAAATTAGATTAAAGAATGACTGAAAAATTACCTGGCATATTTAAAACCTGCTTAGATTATTATCATAACAAAGTTGCTGCCAGTTACCAGCATAATATAATAACTCAACATCAAAAATATGTTCCTTGAATAAAAGCAACACATAAGAGGGTCACGCATATATGCTGTGGGTATTTGCATAGCTGCTAGACATGTTAAATCGCACAATATCACTTCTACCCAGAACAGACCAAATTCAGACTCTGATGTAAGTTTCTACTGGTTTCAAAGGAGTTGCTCTAGCAGTACAAGGGTTCATTTTGAGTCAACATAAATAATATGCTGCCTATTCATTCAACAGATTAGAATGTCTAGAAACCCAAAACCCTTCATATGTGACCAAAACTATCCAATGATTAGATTGTTATTAAAAACTTGGATGTAATTTTTAAATAGCTAAATAAAGTAATTAACTCTATATATTCCATATGGTGTTTTGAAGTCATATTTAAGAAAAACTGTATACTTTATACTTACTGCAGGTTCATGGGGCTCTCACAAGTCTTTAACACAATATTTTTTCCCCCTCTGTTAGGGCTGATCTACACACAGTTTATGTAACAATTTAACTAGAATCCATGTTAGTTAAGTGGGTGTTGTTCTCTTATGTGAAGACTCAAACTGAATTACATGTGAGGGAGTTGCTGCAATGTTACTAGATCAGCTACAAAACAAATTAAGCTACATGTAAGGCAATCTTTTTGCTGCAGAAAGTGTGTGTAGACCAGCTTTCACTCCGAGTTGAAAAAGAAATGAAAAGTGGCTTCAAAGTGCACTAACACAGAAGAAATAGAAAATGAGCCAAATTCAAAAGTGGTTTAAGTTATGTCAGTGAATGAGTGCAAATAAGTGGTAATTTATATGATGAGATAGAAAGGTGGTGGTTGTAGCAGAAAAAAACAAACGGGGGGGTGTAAAAAGGTGTAGCATAAAGCACGTGCCCCAATCAGTTCTGTCTTACTGTTGTTGTATGCCTACGTCTCCAGTAGAGTACACCTATTTAGTGCCATATCCACTGACTCAACAATGTGGAAGTTAACCCCAAAAATACCTCACCATTAAATTTGGCCCATAGTCTTATTAAGTTAAATGGTGACATCACTAAAAAAACTTGCTTGTTACCTATCTCCATGGATACCAAATGCATACTTCTTACAATAGTATACTGACTTTCTTGGCTAGAATTCTTTCAGATATGGACTGGGTTCTTTCCCCATCTATTTAATACTGTTACTACCCTTAAGCCAATATTCAGGAAGTTGCCAGTTGCTTCCCTTAGGAGGAGAAATTGATGGCAGAGTCAGGTGTTATTTACCAAGAATGTACATAAGTCTGCCATCTGCAGGGGCAGGGATGCCTCAGACTATTCTGCGCTAATGTGTAGGTGGTAAGGTCTCTTCCTTTTTCTCAGTCTCCCTTTACTGGACGCACATCTCCTCCTACTCCTTCACGGTCTCCCTAAACAACTTCCTTAGGTGTGACAGGTCCCCTTCTGCCCTTAGGTTGCCCTGTTCCACCACTGCCCATTCGGCTTGCAGGTACCATTGTGGACCTAGTAGCCCATAGTTCAGGGTCTGAACCATCACAGTAGACTTCTGGGTAGCTACTAACCTCTCCTCTAACTCTTTTACCAGGCTCCCTGTGTCCCTCTCACATCCTCTCCTCAAGGGTCTGAGTTGCTACTGAAGCCTGCAATGCTTTGATCTGTGTCCCCTTGTCTACTTGGACCTTCTCTGTCCCAGTCCCCTTTTCTACCACCTTCTTAATATTCTCATCTGGGTGTGTGAGATGACTCCTGGACAGGCGCTTGGTCATCACAACCACCTCCTTCTTGACTGCCTCTAACCTATCCTGGTTTCTGGACCCCTCTTTCTTACCCCACCTCTTCTAGGCCCCCTTTCTTACCTCTCCTCTTCCCCCACCTATTATTGAACAATACCTTTTATATGGCCCTCCTAGTGGCACCTGAAGCACCTCTTTGGTTTCCTAATGGCCATGGGCCTCTCTTTTTCTTGCTCAGCCCCTTCCCTGGGGCTAGCCTTAATCCTTCAGGTCAGGTATGGGCACTCTCTTTTCAGGTGCCCCTTTTGTCACAAGATCAACATGCCCATGCCCATTCCCACTCACAGGTGGGATTTCTCACAGGTGGGATTTCTTCCTCCTTCTCACAGGTGGGATTTCTTTGGGCTTTCTGTCCTTTTCTTTCCCCAGGTGGAGCTTCTGTCCCCCATCCTGGTAGGGCCACTCCCTCTTCCAGGATCCCTGTCACCCACAGACAAGACAGGGCACCATTTCAGCCACTGGTTGCCTGACCCTGGCCTCCTGCTTCTGCCTTTGCTCTCCACTGTCTCTACAGACTTTCTCATGCAGCAGCTTAAATATGAATAGCTGGTGCTCCACAAGCCAGGTTAAATAATCCTGCACTTCCCACTGGTTTTTTGGATCCTGAGACCAGGCAAAAGTGTTAAAGCTACAAAATTGCGGTCTTTGTCCAAGGCAGCAGCATGGGCTATGGGATTGGAAGCTGTAGTCACAATATGGTAAATGAAACTAACCTCCTAATTTCAGGGGTTAAAGTGGGCTGGAACGTGGTGGAATGCCGTTCTGGGGCACACTATTTTTAGGGGCCAGCATTCTGGGGCCTCTAAAAATAGAAAATGGAGCCAGAACACTGTGTTCTGGGGCCCACCACTGAAAAAATAGCAGGCCTCAGAGCGCAGCGTTCCAGCACCATGTTCTATTTTTTAGGGGCCTGAATGCTGAGCCCCTAAAAATAGCAAGCCCCGGAGCGGCATTCTCCTGTGTTCTGGCAGCAGGGGAGCAGGGTGGGGCCAGAGGCATTCCTGGGCAGGGCTCAAGCGCTGCCCCAAATCCCTCCCCCTCCAGACCCCACTCCAACCTGGGGCCTGCAGCGGCACTGCGCTGCAGCCCAGACCCGGGGCCTACCACCCCCACCTCCGCAGCTGCGCCACCGGTAAGTGCAGGGGCGGCCCGACTCATGCTGGGGCACTATTGGGGCAGGAGGTGTGCCGCTGCCAAGTGGGGGGGACAGGAGCTGGCGTCCAGGGGGCCCACCGGCACAGGAGGGGGGTCCCAGCAGTGCAGGAGGGGGGCCCACTGGCACAGGAGCATTCCAGGGCCTCCCAAATTATGCTTTAACCCCTATCTAATTTCCAACGGGGTTATGTTAGTTTAGTTCAGCAAAACAAACAAGGAGTTCTGTGGCACTTTTAAAGGCTAGATAAATTTGTTAGTCCTTAAAAGTGCCAAAGGACTCATTTTTTGTTTTGATCTCCCAATAGTTGCTGATGGTTTTAATGATTCCAGGCTAACATAGGTTGTGAAGAAGCCTGATCTCAGCCAACAAAAGTCACCAGCATGTTAATGAAACCTAGACTGAGGAACAAGGAAACCAAGATTGGTGGGATTTCACACCTTAGAGTTTGTTGTTTGTAGTAATAACTATAGTAATGAAAATTTCCACTGTTTCCCCTAGGAGACCCTATGTAATATTATTCTCCTAAGGGTAATGCAGGGAGAAAGTGAGCATATGCTGCAAGCACCTAGGTACAGACCTGATCCTTATAGTGCTGTGCTGTGTGCTACAGTGATGCCACCAGATTTAATACTAGAGTGGCATGGGAAATTGTCCTGTGATGGTGGAAGAAATAAGCCTACTCCACCACACACACACCTGAAACTGTCTGCAAAGGACAGCAGAGTACCTCCATGAAAGTTTCCTGGAGCTTTCAGTGGAGAATTCTAAGGCCATCACTGAGCACATAAAGAGTGTCTCCAGGGGGCACCCCCTGAATAGCTGGAACGGCTACTGTGAAGTGGCTCCCATTGCTCCTAACTTTTCTTTCCATATTAAACATAAAGCAAAAGATGATGTAGCCCATGGTTTTATTAGAATTCCATACTCACCAGAGCTGCTTTCCCTTGCATCCCATTTGGTCACAGTGCTCTCCTGCAATCGGCTGGACTGCTCCAGTTTAGAGACAGCTCCTGGCTCTCTTGGAAACTGGACTCTTTCTTGCCTGCTTCCCATTTTCCCCTTTCTCTCTCCTCTGCATCCAAAATATCCCATTCATGGTTTCCTGCATTGCCCCAAATCTCAGAATCCTGGGAGATATCCACATTGCTTGTGGGGACAGTGGTGGGGTCACCTTTGAAAACTGCATGCAGCTCATCAGGGAAGTAGAACATCTGCAGTGAGGAACCACATCGACTATTTGCCTCCCTGGTCTTCTGATACATGTGCCAGATTTTTTTGATCAGCATGGCACACCACCACTGTGTGTCCCTGATGTAGCCTTTTTCCACCATGCCTTACAAGATCTCTTTCTAGAATCTATGTTTCCTCTGGTGGATTGGCATTATGCCTGCACAGACTCTTCTCTCCACAGACCACAGAGATCCAGACTGGAGTGCATTTGGAATGCTTATTCACCATGATCAGCTGTGCTGCCAAGCTTCCACACTGATCAAATAGGAAATGGAAATTCAAACTTTCTCTGGGTTTCAATAGAGGAGGGGCTGTTTTCTGTACCTGGATGTGGTACAGCAGAGTTGGGGGCGGGTGTACAGAATGATCATCATCATCAGTACCTCTTTCTGTCTCCTTCATCTGATGTATATTGAGTCAACTCTTCATCTGTCATTTTCTTCTCTAGTCTTAAATTGTGATGCATGATCAGCAGCCGCCAGCAATGGAGATCTTCAGCTTGTTGGGAAGGAGCCTCAGGCAGAAGGGGCAAGGGCCAGTCATAGGGCAGGGCTGTTAACCTTGCTAGCAAGCTAGCAGTAATGACACATTGATAGCTAGCTGCTAGCTACTGAATGCAGAATTCAGTTAAATATCTTGTTTTGGCTGTCTACAATTTCCCAAAATTGAGTATTTTGCTACTCAGGGTGAAAATAGAGCTCTTGTTTCCATTAAAAGGATTTATTTACTTTAATATCACAATGCCCCACAAATGAGATCATGCTATCCTCAAATTGGACTCATGTCAGTTAGTCACTCTATACGAGCCATGTTGTCCATCACAACCAAAATCATCTCTTGTGAACGTAATGCACTAATTATATTTTTAAACTAGTCAGCTGTGTGGTAAAGTCCAGCCTTGCCCTGGAATTGATAAACACTGGTTGTGGAGTTCTTACCAGGAAACTGAAGATACTTCATTATAAATATTGCTCTATCCATCAGACACTAGAAACACATGAGGACCTTATACAATAAAATTAGCAACTCTTTTTTTCACATTGTTTGCTTTGGCATATGTAAGAATTCCTGTAAGCCATCTTCTGCTGAGTTCCTTGTAAAGTGAATGCAATTTATGGAAAAAACAAGCATATGAGGATTTTCAGCTATATGAAATGGTATATTGCTGACATACATACTTCTAGAAAATATACATTCAAATTTGTTTTTCTGGTCACTAGAACTAAAGATTTAATATAAAAAGAAAAGAAACAAAATATCAGAGATGTTAAAGGGTAAAAGTGAATCACAGACATACAAATTATTTGGTATCCATAGAAAGCAAGTCCTTGAAGAATCTGTAGTTTACAGGTTAGTCTAATTCCTCTGCTATCCACCCAGGTGCTGGGTGTGTCTCAGTCCTTTGTTCAGTGCAGCAGGATAGTTCCAGAGGAGGGTATTGATTGCAGGTTGGAGACTGAAGACACACTGGAGATGGGGGCCACTGCTTTTTATCGCCTATGACCTCTCCATGCTCTGCAGTTTTTACAAAATCCAAACGGAATTGAGTCACATGGTCAGTCTGGGTGACTGCCCAAGCAAGTTTTTTCCTAGGCCCACTGTAGCTGGGAGCTTTCTTAATGGGCAATTAAGATGACAATGGTTTTATAGACACCCAGTCTGTGTGTGCCTTAGAATCAAATAACTTGGAACATAAATAGAACGAACTTATTCCTAATTTCTATTACAGATATGACACCTACATATCAACCATATAATTATTCCTAGCAGATTACAACCTTTCTGTTGGTACCAAATATGGCATACCACATATGGATTATTGGAAATATGAAATATTAATGTGAAAGATAATCATAAATAATCTCATAGGCCAAGATGGTGTCACAATACCTAACAAACCGAAGTTTCCACTGCATGTACTTGACAAAGTGGGATCTGTCTCATGAAAGCTTATGCTCCACCCCCCCCCCCCATTTTTTGTTAGTCTCTAAGGTGCCACAGGACTCCTCATTGTTTCCTCAAAACAGACTACCTGGCTACCTCTCTGAAATCTCTCAACATCTAGTAGAGGTGCCTCTTATCTTTCTTTCATGCAACTTCAAAAAAAGACCAAATTTGCAGTTGACATTGAAAGGGGTAACAGAAGACAGAGAAATAAAGTATAGAACCAAACTGCAAAGGGCCATGGGGAAATCAGAGAAGTGAGGGCTGCAAGCAAGTAGGAGAGATTTGGTATGACAGATGCCATCCTGCACCAAAGGAGAGAGAAAATACTGCTATGAGTTGTAATGCAGAAATATAATAAAGAATCTGCACCCACTGAATTTAAGTGAATTTATTTAATCTTGTTTCCTTAATACATACCTGTTCAGACTTTTGAATGATGCAAACCCTTTATTTACTGCAGGGAAGAGTGGAAATGAAGGAGGTGTACACTAGAAGACTTTAAGGAGTGATCCAGAATATGAAGAAAAATTCAGAACTATTGAAAGCACTACTGTTGTAGCTGGGTTGGCCACAGGATATTAGAGACAAAGCAGGTGAGGTAATAACTCTCACACCAACACAGAAGTTGGTCCAGTAAAGATATTGCTTTACTTACATTTTCTCTTTGAGAACAATTGCAATAATTCATTAGGTTTCCTTAAATGCTGCTACCATCTGCAGGACAACAAGAGGTACTGCTCTGTCACAAGATAGAACTTTATCTGAACCATTACCAGTGTAATACTAATTACCCAGGCAGGCATAGCAGTAGAGGATGGGGGGGAAAAAGACATTAGACAAGTAATAGAGGCTTTTTAAAAAAAAAGTATTTGTTACTTTTTCTAGGCTGAGACTATTAGCTGTATAATATTATACATGTGGTAATGGTACAAATCAGCATGATCTATTACAATAAATTTCTGCACATTCTTTTTTAAAAGTGATTTCACTTATGGAAACATGTACCTCTAGGCTGCCGTGGGAACATTTGCCAAAAAAATCCAAGAGATTCAATGCCTCAGAAAGTTTCTGGTCTCTGTGTTCTTCTAGAAAAAAGGGAATCGGTTGATGAGCCATGGAAAAAAACTTAATGCAGCTGTCTTTTCACTAATGCAGTGTAAAATAAGGTGATGAAAGCTTTAGTAGCAATGTGTTTCCTTTACCATATTTTTAATATAGCATAAATAAAACACCCACAGCACAGAACCAATAATAAACCATAAGCAAATACCTAGAGTCTTTTGCTTTGGGAGTCTCAGATAATATCAGCTCAGGAGTTCATGGCCCCTTTTCCCTTCTGACAGTAAGACTAGTGGTCTGAGCAGCTCATGACCTAATACTCCTCTTGAGCTGCCACCTGTGCCGTTAGGGATCTAAATATTATATGACTATCATCAGTCACTCTGGAAAAGGCTTATGTTTAAAAAATAGGACCTTTTTATTGTCTTTTTCAACATATAATTCTGTAGCGTACTTGAGACAAACAGTATAAATAATTTGGGCTGCACAAGTTTTATTAGTCAGTGAATCAGTAACTTATGACAGAAATGCCATTGCATTTCTGTCTCTGTTTTAGCTGCAAAACAAAAACAAACATCCTTTTGTTTGTGTGTTTTTGCTCCATTGAATGCATCAGCCTGCTTGAATATTCATACCAAATTGTAATTATTGTATATGAATATATTATCACTGAAATACAGTGTACACTACATTATACTGGAAACTTTATTTTTAAATTAATTATAGTGAGAAGCAGTGACAAGAAGAAGAATCAAGGCATTTTTAATTGCTGTTGGTATTCCTGTCATACGTTTGTAAACTTGTCATAGGACTCATCAGAAAGAAACAATCATAGTCAGAAAGAAGTCTTCTTCAAGGGTTAGTGTTTATAACAAGGAAGTGCAATAATATTTCTCTACCTGTGAATTCAGTCTGGCTGGTTCTATGACCAATGCAGCAAGCACAAAACCCAGTCTTCTCAAAGGTACTCTTCTTTCTGTCCCTCAAACAGTTCTTCCTCCAAAACCTGTGCAAGGGAATAAGAAAGATGGTCTGGAACTTCTCACTTTAAAAATTTGATTGTGACCAATTCAGAACTGCTACGATGATTACAAATGTTACTTGAGACCAATGCTGGCTGCGGCAGTAAGAATGCTTAAAATAAGAGGTACTGAATGTACTTCAGTAAACTATTAATAAAGGATCATGCAATCCATTTTTATCAATCAATAATACTGATTTATCTTCCATTCATTTGAATCTAAGATGTTGATATGTAATTATTACTACTGCACTTTATATTTTAGTAAAATAAATAAAATTATTGAATTCCCTTTGTTATCATTTTTAACACTGAAAAGCAATATCCAGGAAATCTGTAAGCACATCTAATGTACACAAGGGAAGATTTTAGTGCAAAGAAAAATAAATGAATAAAGGAATGTGTTTTTGTATCTGAAAAATTAGGAAGGTTTATCAACTTAACATTATTATGACACATTGTACCACCACACATGCAAGTATTAGTGTGCAGGACAGAGCCATAAATCAATTTACAGTGGGAAGAAAAGAAAATAATCAGTTTAGCGATGATACTGCTTGAATGAATTTAAATCTGTCAGTAATCCAAAAACTAAGACAAAATAAGTAAGTGGATACAAAATTAGAATCAAAAAATGATAATATGCAGTGTCAGCCTCTACCCTTAGATATATTTGCACAACTTCCATTGATTTCATTTGGATTCAGTAGAATACTGCCCACTTTAAGATTTTGTTTGTACTTGTCCAAAGTCTGGCCACATGTGGAAATCCACCTTGAATAGCTGACCTCTCTGCAAGGTTAGTGGGAGGGGTGGTGTGGAATCCTTCTCCGAACTGGTAGCAGAGAAACAGCACAGACACTAAACTAACTTGTATTCCACCTCATTAGAGAGTTTCATATAGTTGATCTGGGTACTTGTGAATGCACTACCTCACTCTTGGCCTACTCTAAATCCTCTTCCCTACTGGGAAATCGGAGCACTGTCCTAAAATGCATGATGATGTGGAATCCTCTTGAGTAGACCCTCTCTGCAGAGCAGCCAAGAGACACACATCTTGTCTGTCTGTCTGTCTCTCACACACACACACTCACACACACACACACTATTTACACCTTACACACTTTTAAATTCTCACGTTTCATTCAATGAGTGTCTGAATTGCTTCAGTAATACCTCTTTCCTCTACTCAAGAAACAGTCACATAATCAGGTTTAGTCTCCCCCACCCCTTCCTCTCTTTTGTCACCGTTTATGTGTGTGTCTGTGCTGCATAGGATTGCAGCAGTGAACAAGCTGGAGATACAACTGCAGCCGTTGAAAGGTCATTTTATTTTTGGAGGAGCATCCATACTAGAGGACAGAGAAATATCCTTAGGGGTAAACAAGAATTGTAGAGGTACTATGTCCTCTGACCTATACTGAGGTTTAGATTATCACAGCCTTACATTAATTCACCTTAATATATGCATTTTATGCAGAGTTTGAAAATTTTTGCTGATGTGGCTTCTGAGGCTCCTGAAGTGGCACCTGATATATGTATATAATTGGAGAAAGGGTGGGATTTAGAGGGGAGTCTTGGTTCTGCAATACCTAATGTTTAGGTGCCCTTCTGCCATCTAGTGGAACTGGCAACCCTTTGTTGGGTATCTATGCTCCCCATATGCCACATGGGGAAAATTTAACCTAGGTCTCCTGCATACTGGGAGAGTGCTCATAAAAGGAGTTTATATTATGAGCAGACATTTGGCATGAGCTTAGACATGATCTGCCCATGTCCATTGGATTGGCCCTATAAGCATGACAGATAGGAACACTCAGTTTGTGAATCCTGCAAGGGCTTAGGTTTGAGTTGGGCATCAAGCTGGTGGGTGGCTGAGCATACGACCAGTTGCCAATATTTAGGCACCTTAGAGACTTGAATGGCAGAATCTTAGGATTGTAGGGAATTAAGGCAATGATAGCGTAGTAGGCGTTTAGTGATGGTGGTCTTTGGTATTAGAGTTCCCATTGCAAATTTCAACACAGGTGGATTTTTTGATATAGAAATGTTCCTGACAGAGACCACATATTAAAGGTGACCTATGTATGAAGAAGACCAAGAGGTGGTAGGGGTCAGGAGTTGATGCAAAGAGTTACCAAGAGGAAGTGAATCATAGAATCATAGGGTTGGAAGGGACCCCACAAGGTCATCTAGTCCAACCCCCTGCCAAAAAAAGCAGGACCACTCCCATTAGATCATCCCAGTCAGTGTTTTGTCCAGCTGGGACTTGAACACCTCCAGAGATGGAGATTCCACCACCTCCCTAGGCAACTTATTCCACTGCTTCACCACTCGCCTAGTAAGGAAGTTTTTCCTAATATCCAGCCTGGACCGCCCCAGCTGTAACTTGAAACCATTGCTTCTCGTTCTGCCCTCTGTTACTACCGAGAACAGTCGAGCTCCCTCCTCCTTGGAGCAACCCTTCAAGTAGTTGAAGGTTGCTATCAAATCCCCCCTCAGTCTTCTCTTCTGCAGGCTAAATAAGCCTAGTTCCACCAGTCTTTCTTCATAGGGCTTGTGCTCCAGCCCTTTGATCATTTTGGTTGCCCTCCTCTGGACTCTCTCTAATTTGTCCATGTCCTTTTTGTAGTGGGGAGCCCAAAACTGGACACAGTATTCCAGATGTGGCCTCACTAGTGCAGAATAGAGGGGAATGATCACATCCCTCGATCTGCTGGTAACACTTCTTTTGATGCAGCCCAGTATGCCACTGGCCTTTTTGGCAGCAAGAGCACACTGCTGACTCATATCCAGCTTCCCATCCACCATGACTCCCAGGTCCTTTTCTCCAGTGCTGCTATTTAGCTGATCACTCCCCAGCCTGTAGCAGTACATGGGGTTTTTTCGTCCCAAGTGCAGGATTTTACACTTATCCTTGTTGAACCTCATGAGATTCCTCTTGGCCCACTGCTCCAGTTTGTCTAGGTCTCCCTGAATCCTGTCTCTGCCCTCTAGGGTGTCTACCGTTCCCCCCAGTTTGGTATCATCTGCAAACTTACTAAGTGTGCAATCTATCCCATCATCCAGATCATTAATGAAAACATTGAACAGAACTGGCCCCAGGACCGACCCCTGGGGCACACCACTTGTTACTGCCTGCCAACTTGACATGGAGCCATTGATTCCTACACGCTGAAACCGTTGTTCTAGCCAGTTTTCTATCCAGTGAAAGTTATATTGGTCTACAAAACACAGAGATTATGTTACATATTCTTAAGATCCATTTATTAACTATTTACATGTAAGTAAATAATGATGTATAATGTCATAAGTTCCTGAAATTTTTTGTTTTACTTTTTATCTTATTGCTGTGTAAAAATACCTATAAATGACACAAAACAAAACACACAATAAAGAAAATGGTAAAAAATAGCTATACACAAAGAAGAAAATTCACAAATTAAACATATTGAGATGATTTTTCTCTTTCTTTTACCCTTTTATGTTTGATTTATGAGAGAAGGTAAAAAAATTAAGTTTTTTTAATTAAAGAAGTTTCGTTTTTACTGATTTACATCTGTTTATCAATCCACTCTATATTTTTGGGGTACTTATTTTTGTTAAATACTAATGTTTTGAGCAATTATTATGTCCTGCCACTATGAGACTGAAGCAGTTCTGCAGTGTAAAACACAGAACATAAAGATGGAAAAATGAAGCAATGTTAAGATCACACTATAATTGGTTCACAAGGGGATGCTGCCTGGCTATTTATTTGCATCCATTTAGTGTAGCGCTGTATTTAAACAATCAGTCCTCCACAAACAAAGATAGATAAGGTATAGAGGTAAACATCCTGTGAAAATGCATATTTATCTCTGAATACCAATACAAAAATCAGTGCTTAGAAATTTTCAAGGAAGTGAATATGGGAATGAAGAGGATGCATTGTACAGCAGCACTGAGGTAAGTGCTCATGTTGACATGATAAAGGAACGTGTTGAAAAAAGTGACACAAGAAGCTTAAAAAAATAAAGTGAACTTTGAGATAAACAGCCTATAACAGGAGGTTTTACTAGGGCTTTAATGAGAGCATGATTGTGTCAATGAATTTATATGTGATCTTTATTTCACCAGACAACTGCTGTTAAGTGCAGAAGGGCTTATTGATAATTTAGTGCAACAATACTTTCCAGCAACAAAAACCTTCCTAGGCAGATGTCACTCATCAACCTCTGAAGGAAAACGATGCAATAGTATCTAAAGTGATGGAACAAATTGACGGAAACATGGTGCATAGTCTGATTTTTAACAAGTCTCATGTTTTGGACCAGCCTCTTGCTGGCTTTTTGCTTTTGTTTTTTATTTATTTTAAAGTGAATAAACTTGCATTGTCTTGTGCTGATATGATATTAATCCACTCTTCTGATAACTGTTTTGTCAATGCAGCAATAACTGATTGTGATGGAGCACCTGCCCCTCACTGGCCAGGAAAGGGCCAAGAGGACCATTGGAGAAGTTGTGCAAAAGGCAGCCAATAGGAAGGAGCTGCTTGGCAGCCAATCACAGCCCAGGAGGCCAGTAATAAAGGGAACTGCAGAGTAGAGCCTGGACAGTGTCTCCCAGGAGCTTGAAGGGCAAGAATTATCAGCACCCTGGACAGAATAAAACAAACAAAGAGTCTGGTGGCATGTAAAAGACTAACAAATTTATTTATCACATGAGCTTTCATTGGAGAAAAATCCTAATTCATCAGATGAAAAGCTCACGTGATAAATAAATTTGTTAGTCTTTTAAGTGCCACCAGACTCCCTGTTTGTTTTTCCTGAAGGTGGCTGGCTCCTGGCACTCAGCAAAGCCAAAGGCTCTGAAGCAAGGGCAGAGAAAGTATTGAGGCTGTGAAGAAGTTGCCCAGAGATATCTATGGAGGTGTAGTGAAGGAGAAGCAAGGGAAGCTTGTTACACGCGTAGGGTCCCCTCCAATTGCTGTAGCACAGTGAGAGCAGCATAAAGAAATTATAATATGAAATCCAGGTGAATTTTGCAGTAGACTGACTGTCATGCCAGAGTGTTTCAACCATTTGCCACTAAAGGTGAAATTACAAAACTTACATGGGAATTTTCTACTAACATGAATCTGCCCAACCTTGACAATGTAAAAACTAATGTGCTGGCTTTTTGGAACAGTCATCATGATGTGCTTCCTAACTTCAGATAAGTGAGAAAGCAAGCTTTGAGTGTACCACCTGTATCTATCAATGAAGAGTGCTTATTTTACAGATTGGACTACCTCCACGACAGCAAGAGAGTGAACATGAATAGTCAGACATTTAAGAAAATTATGCAAACATATGCAAGCCAAGATTTCTGGGAAAACAATTATTCTGAGAGAGAAAATCCTTTTGTATAGTCAACAAAAAAGTTTCAATTTATACTACAGTAAAATGTGTATTTTTTAATTTTCCCCCAATTTTAAATGATTTTAACTCAATTTCATCCTGGTTCTAATATTTGGAAAATAAATTTCTGGAAATTTATCAGTGTTTGGTTTTGGCTTTTTTTTTTTTTTTAAACAGATAAAAACTGAAAATATAGAACATGGACTCGTAGCTGTAATTCATTTGTAATTCATAAAATCGTGGTAAAAAAAGCTGAAAATGATTGAGAACTTAAAAACTGGATGTTAACAGACTGCAAATCCCAGTGATGATTGAACCAACTCGTATTCTAACCAAAATGAGCTCTCCACCACACTTCTTGCTGTTTCCTTCATTACAAACATTCTGGTTGAGTTGTTTTGTGGGTAGTTTTGAAAAAATGTGGCAGATGGGCCATGTAATCCATCAGGTGTGTGGTCTCTGCCATACAACCAATGAACCTGCTGCATGTATGTTAGCTGTTAGTAAGGATGGGGTGATTAATTGATTTCCAAAGAGATAGCAGTGTTAGTCTAGTCCAGCAAAAACATACAACAACAAGGAGTTGTGTGGCACTTAAAGACTAACAGATTTATTTTTCGCATGAGCTTTTCAAATCAAATCAAATCAAATCAAATCATAGGGCTGGAAGGGACCTCATGAGATCATCAAGTCCAACCCCCTGGGAATTGAACCCAGGACCTTTTTGTGGCAGAAAATCCCACTTCGTCTGACGAAGTGGGATTTTCTGCCAAAAAAGCTCTTGCGAAAAATAAATTTTTTAATCTTTAAGTGCCACATGACTCGCTTTTTTTTTTTTTTGGTGATTAGTTGAGTTATATTTGGTATCAGTGTGGGCTCTTCGACTCTTGGCATAATACATGCCTTTCTATATTTGTACATGGCAAGGGCGCAATTCATAAAGTCAAAATGGCTGAGAATTTTAAAATTGGATAACAGACTGTGAAGCCCATTGGTGACATGCTGAACAAAAAAATGTTCTCAACCTTGTTTGTAGTCCGGCGAGTTGGGATCACCTGCCTCAGCGGCCATTACTGGAGCGAACGACAAGCGACAACTCTCCACCTTCAACCCAGCACGGTGACCAGACTACAATTCCCAGCGCGCATTGCGATCAGCCTTTGCGGCCTCATATAGCATCGAGACCACTCTAACTACCAATCCCACCATGCTCTGCTGCCTAACCGGAGGGCGCCGGTTGCTCGCGCACGGCATGCCGGAACATGTAGTTTGGGTTACTACCCTTGAGGCACCGGCCCCTCAGCCGTCCCAGCTTTTCCCGCCAGCAGCCGAATGGGCGGAATTGCGCGAGACACGCGCCAGCTCCGCTCTTCAGCTCAGTCCCGCGCCCCTCCCCGGCCGCGAGAGCGCACCGCGGAAGAGCATTTGAGACGCAGTTACTAAGTAACGGCGTGTATCCGTCCGCCTCAGCTTACGGGAGAGCCAAAATGGCGGGGAAGGTGGCCGTTGAGGCTCGGGCGTGAAGGTCCCTGCGCTGCCGAGACCCACCAGGCCCGTCCGGCCGGTGCCTCAGGCCCAAGGCTGCCCAGGTGAGGCCGCCGCCCCGCCAGGGCCTGGGAGGCCGAGGCCGAGGCCGGTGAGGGCCGGGCCGGGCCTAGCCGAAGCGGCCGGACGCTCGCTTGGCCGCTCCTCTCCTCTCCTCTCCCCTGCCGAGGCGCCATCCCTGCCCGGCGAGCCGCCGCCGCATTGCGGCCCTCGCCGTCGCTCCCCCGGCCCCGGCGCTGCCCGCCGGCGCGCCGCATCGAGCGGGGGCGGGCGGGTCCGCCTGGACCCTTGGGGTCAGGCCGGGCCCGGCGCCGTGGAGGCTGCGGAGCTGCCCCCTGCCCCCCAGGCGCCGCGCAGCCGCCGGCTCTGGGCCTGCCGAGTGCCGCTGGACGCTGGGGCGGGGGAGGGACGTGGGTCGCCTCTCCATGGAGACGCTGCGCGCTCCCTCGCAACCGCCTCCCGCCGCTAACCGCCTCCCTCCGTCTCCCCTTGCAGCCCGCGCCGCTTCTCCCTTCCTCCCTCCCCGCGGGCGGCGGCACGAGCCGAAGGGACCGCGGCGGCTGAACGGCAGGTAGGTCGGCCCGGTGTGCCATTGTCTGGGGCTGGAGCGGGAGCTGAATGGACTTCGCCTGGGGCCCTCGGCGGCCTGGGCCTGGGTCAGGGGTTTCTCTCCCACCCCGCTGAGTTTCCCAACAGTCGCCCCCAGATATCAGCTAGTAGCAGTGTTAGACCAATGTAGGGAGCACCCACAATACCTCCTACATCCCCCTGAATTTCCTTGCGCCCCTCAGTTGTCAGTAACAGTAAATTGAGCACCCACAATATCTCCTTGCACCCCCTAGTTGTCAGCTAGTAATAGTGTTATACCAATTTAGTGAGCACCCACAATACCCCCTACACCCCCCTGAATTTCCCTACACTGCCCACTTATCAGCTAGTAACAGTGTTATACCAATTTGGTGAGCACCCCAACATCTTCCTTGCACCCCCTGAATTTCCCTATACCCCCCAGTTGTCAGCTAGTAACAGCATTATTCCAATTTTAGTGAGCACCCACAATATCCCCCCCCCTCCCAGTTTTAAGTCCTGGGGAGAATACTGCTGTGGGTATCCAGCCTTAAAATCACTTATTTGTGTTAAAGCCAGGGGGGGAAGGGGGTTCACAGCACAGCACAGCACTGAAGGGACAGTTCGGCACTAAAGTGGAGTGCTTGCCTCAGGATTCTTGTTTGTCTGCAAGGATATGATGGACAGTTGAAAGAAGCTAGAAAACTGTAACTTTGCTTTTTGTTTGTTTACATTTTCCGTTGGCAACACCATGTTTAAGGAATAACTAGCTTCCTCAGTTCCTTGAGTCTTGCCATAGCAACAGGGAGAGAGTACATTAAAAATAAGAAAATGTGATTAAATTGGAGATTAGAAGAGGGTTCATGAGAATTTGGTGCCTGAAATTACTTTTAACTCAGTCATTTTTTAGATAGTCTAAATTTTAAATTAATGTTCTCCCTTTAATATCTCTAGTTTTCTGAACTTCTGAGCTGAAGTTTAGTTCAGAACATTCAGTTGCCTTCCCCTGAAAATCACATTATAAATGTTGATCATCTTAAAGATTTGAACTCTTAAGGATACTCTAAAATTGAACAAGAGATTGATTCATAACTTCAACCAGTAACACTTGAATTTGCAAGAGGGTTGAGGAGGGGAAGCTGCTTTAAAATAAAAAATCCTATCTTGGCATTGGTTTGCTCTAGTGCCAAATGATTTGATTGTTGCCCTTTCATGTAATAGGGTCAACAGTTTTGATACTGTACTGTATTATATTTATAGAATACAAAATTGACTTCATGTATCATTATTAGTGTCATGGTAAAATGAGGCACATATGTTGTATTTCTGTGACTAGTTGTTGATAAACCAATAATGCTTTCCATTTGAAATGTGAGATATGTTTTAATTAGCCTAACAAGCTGTTTTTGTCATTGACTAGACTATCCAATAATTGAAATGCCTTGATTTTTTTTTCTTTTGAAGTCTTTAGAGGGTAGGAATTATTTTCTTATTTGCTGTTAGTGCATAGGAGAGGCTCTTCAATAAGGCATATTACTAGGAAATGGTGAAAAGACAGTGTCATAAAAAATCAGAGAGAGTTAATATAAAGACATTAGTTTGTCTGACTGTACAGTTACACTAGTGTTAGATATTGTGATGGTGGTAGACATGAATTTTTCACACACATTGTGGTGCGTAATAAAACAAACAAGGAGTCCTGTGGAACTTAAAGACTAACAGATTTATTTATTGCATGAGCTTTTGTGGGAGAAAATCCCTCTTTGTCAGGTGCTTTGAAGATGGGTGGAGACTAATGGCTGCCAAAGGATAACAGGTTCACACAGGGTATTAGCACTGTCTTGCAAGATTTCCTTCTGTTGGGGATAGATTGCTGGAAATCAAAAAAGAAGAGTAATGGAGGACAGCAAAGCTTTCATAAGAGGCTCTCTTATAAACAGTTGCTAGGAAGAAAAGCAAAAGAAAACAAGACACCAACTTAAAAAAGCAAGACACTGAATTCAGTTTCCCTGTGCATGAATTTTATTAAATTGTCTATCAGTAACAAGCTGAATGGGTTCTCTTAAGTCATAACTAATTGGGGGGGGGAATAGGTTGAGAGGGAAGTATGGCTCTGTTAGCTCTTGCCGATCTTGGTGAAAAATAAATGTCTTATCCCAAAGTAACCAGGGATTTGCATCAGTTTCTAAGAATATATGTAAAGTAAGTGCAACAGGTTTATTAGAAAACTTTTTAAAAACAAATGCAGGAAATCATCAGGGTATGGTCAGCTGCCTAGACCCTGATTGAGCATGGTTCTGAAGCATGCAGTCTAGTTCAGTGGTTCCTAGCCTGTGGTCTGCAGACACCTGAGCGGCTGCAGTTACTTAAAGGGGTCTGTGGACAGGCTGGAAGCTGACAGTGGTGGCACCAGCCAGGCAATGGTAGGGAGCAGATCTGTCCCAGGCTGGAAGTTTTTAAAACTCCCCCACTACCCTGAGCATGTTCAGATCATGCTCAGGGTGGGAGGAGCAATCTGTGGCATGACCACTCCCAGCTCTGGCAGCCAGGTAAGGGGGCCCAGGTGTGTGGGGGGGTCGGGCTTGGGGCCAGGCAGCCAGGGAAAGGACACGGGGGGAGGGTCAGCCTGGGGCAGCAGGAGGGAGAAGCCAATGGCAGGGAGGGGGTTAGGATGACTTGGACCCAGCTGGCACCCCCTCCCACCCCACTGCAGCTCTGCGGGCTGGATTCTGCAGCCGTGGGCAGGATTCTGACCGCAGCATCAAGGCCCCCAGAGCAGCATTGACATGACAGCTCACATGCAGCAAAGGGGGCAGCAAAGAATTTCTCTGTTGAAAAGGGGTCCCCAGCTGTTAAAAGGTTGGGACCCACTGGTCTAGTTGATTTAGTGAATGTTATAAACTTGTATTAAAAGTTCCAGTGCCATCTACGTATTGGTAAATCCAGCTGAGAGCTAACAGAAGAAAATGCTAACTTAAGATTTCAGTGAATTTGTAGAGATATAAGGAAATTGATCTTGGCCTATGTGCCAATAAGAAGTCTTATTGAAGTGCAAGTGGCTCAAACTTGATCCATACAGACATTTTGATGTAGTAATAAATATTTGATCTGTATCAGACTTCCCTTAGATGCTAAAATAAATACGGCCTGGGTTTTTTTTATGCTGGAAGAAATTGGCTGTTGTGGTGTAATCTTATACTCGAATTGATCAAATTCCAGAACATCAAAAGAGAAAATATGCTTACCTAGTTTGATAGTAAATCAAATGATCATTAATCTTGCTGAGGCGAACTCATTGTTACCAGTGACATTGGTCAGAATAAAATGGTTGTCATGCTGTGAAGCTCTGCATGTGGATTTCCACATTTGCCCTTAATTGCATATTGTAGCTCAAATTTATTCTGTATTTGCAACAACCACCAGTTGAATTCATAAATGTGCGTTTTTATTGAATTAGCAGACAAGCTTCTTCACACATCTCAATTTTCCATCATAAATTTTCCTTTATGCATTAATTGTGTGTCTTCAAATACTAAACAGAACCAGTTGGTCTTTCTCATATTCTTGATTTGTTGATAATGACAGAAAAGATTAATAGGGAATACTGTTTGTTGGTATCTTGATTATTGATAGAGCATATTGATTTGAAAGGAGATCTCTTGGAGAGCATAACATTTTTGGTGACACTTCTCTCCTCACTTGTATATCTCTAGTAGTGACTTCTGCTTATAGCACCAGGTGTACTGCTTACTCTAGAGACGTGAGTTTATTCAGCTCAAGGGTTGACATAACTTTTCAGATCAGGCTCTCAAATGAGTACCAGCAGAAAATGGCACTCCGGGTATCAGACAGCTGTCCACAGACCCATTTTTCCGTAGACGCTGTGTCCCTTTAAACCAGTGGAGTGGCTCTTATTCTCATCAATTTCACTGTTCTACTAAATTGGAGAAATTGTCAAGGGGTTGTTAATTTCATGGCTGCACTACAGAAGTGAAATTGACAAGAGATCTGCTTTGATCTCGGAGGCTGGAAAGTAGCAATTTTGTTAGCATCCCTAAGCTGCAGTCTTGCTGGTCTGGTGGCATCAGCTGCAGCCCTTTCAGGGCAGCCACTCTGAGGCTTGCCAGGCCAGGGCAGCAGCCAGGCTGAAGCCTGGGGCTTTGGCAGCAGGCAGGTGGGTACAGCCCTGCGGGATACCCATAAGCCTCGACCAACAGCAGCTGTGGGTTTGGCAGGTTCAGGCGGTGGCAGTGTTCCCCGCAGAAACAAGAGTGCCCCTGCTCGGAGGCTTCTGATTGCTTGTGGGCATCCCACAGGGCTGCAGCCAGCTGTGCCCTGCTTTTTCCCCAGACACCAGCAAACCTGGGGCAGCAGCAGCCTCACTGCTGCCCCCATCCCAGCAGACCCCAGCTGCAAGCCCCTGCCAGGTAGCAGCCCAGGGTTTGTTGCGTCTGAGGGCAGCGGGGAGGCTGCTGTTGCCCTGGGTTTGCTGACATCCCAGGAGGCAGCAGGGCACAGTGGCTGCTCCCCTGCAGGATGTCCATAAGCTCAAGTGAGGCAGTCCTGCTACGGCTGGGGATTCATTCCCTCCCTCTCCCTGCAAGTTCTGCTGCTGCTGAGACACGTCAAACCCCAGGCTGCTGCTGAATGGGAGCTTGCTTCTGGGGCTTGCGGGCATCCCGTGGAGTAGCAGCCATGAACCTTGCTGCTTCCCAGGGCAGGAGCTATTTGGGGTGGGGGCACGGCTTCAGCCCAGTCCTGCTGAGAGCCAGGTGGAGGGAGTGTTGATGCTTTTGTTTGTTGGTCTTTACTTTCTCCAGCAAAGTTGCTGTTTAATACTTTTTTTAGCATCCTTTCCTCACTCCAGTTCTGGAAATACCCTTTCTGGAAAATCCACCAGAAGAGTAGTATGAGCAGGAGAGGCAGAGGCAAACTTCCCTCATGTGGTGCAGCAACATGCTTTTAGTGTTGTTAAATGTGAATTGTGTATATATTAAGTGTATATTCATCTTGGTTTATCAGAGCTGTTTTCAGCTGATGTTATCAGGTTTCTCTTAAATATCCTGTGACACTCTCCTTTGTGGAGCCCAGAACCATAAGCTACTGTCTCAACTCCCTGCCTTAAAAGACGCTTTTGGGAGAACTTTAACTGTCAGCTCACTGCCATACCAGTGTGTTTGCCTTATCAGGAAACTCCCTTAGTCTAGTTCAGAGGTGGCCAAAATTATGGAACTCGAGAACCACACAAGTTGATTATTAGACCTTCAGGAGCTGCACTGAGGCATATAGCCATACCTTTGCCTACTCCAAAATTCCTAAGTTTATAATTCATTGCACACTTTAACTTTATTGTAAAAAGAGGGCAAATATTGATGCTACTAATGTCAGATTCTAATCATTACTTAAGCTTATCATGAAAACTAGGCCTATAAAAACTTATTTTACTAAGTCATGCATTAGAATGCAAGAAAACAATGGACATAGATAACGGATATACAGCAAACTAATAAATGAGATAGGGTTCAGGGCTCATATACAAAAATTTCCAGCACATACACAAAAACAAACTATGTATTACACTGAAACAATTCCCATGCCTTTTGATATAATGTACTGCAGGGTATGCTATTAACAGCACTAATATATCAGAGCTGTAAACAGCAGTATTTTTTTTTCTTTCTGTTGAAAACTTACTGAAACCTATGAATTGAAACCTACTGAAATTGAATAGTTTGTCTCCCCTACGCTCAAACCATGATACTTAATTCAGATGTTCCCCAGCTAGAGGAATAAAAGCATACTAGAAAATACAAGGGCACGTGAGAATAGTGGGTTGCAGCGTCGTAGGTCAGGTGTTCATGTGGACCTCTGTTTATCAGAAAAATTGCCTTGTGGACCACTTCTCTTTTGCTGACTAGAGACTACTTTCTCTCCCACTGTGATTTTGTAATTTCCCTGTGTCACTACATAATAAACTGTGATTTTCTAAAAAGCTTAAGAATTACAAAGGGGTAGCTGTGTTAGTCTAGTTCAGCAAAAGAAGCAAGGAGTCTTGTGGTACTTAAAGACTAACATTTATTTGTAGTATGAGCTTTCGTGGGAGAAAATCCGATGAAGTGGGATTTTCTCCCATGAAAGCTCATGCGATGAATAAATCTGTTAGTCGTTAAGTGCCACAGGACTCCTTGCTTCTTTTCCTGATTTAGGGAAATCCTTGTGTGATCTTGGTCAATGATCCCAGGAAAAGCACAGGTCTTTCTATCAGAGGTGGCTTATTTAATTATCAGTACTGTGCTGAGAAGAAGATTACTTTTTATTAGTTGTTAAAGAGAGGCTGAGGTCTAGAAAAAGAAGTTTAACTTTAGTTACACTGTTGCAGATTAGATTTAAAAACAAAACACACAACCAATGGAAGTTGTTAACGTAATGGAGATCTCTCTCTCTCTCACCCCCTCTGTCCTGGGCACTTGCTTCTCTGCCCCAGCCAGACTCTGAGCCCATCTCCTTCCTGCAAACACCCCTCTTTCCCCTTCTCTGCTCTGGCCACTGCAAACACCTTTCCCTTCCCCTCTCCACTCCTGCCACCCCTGTCTCTGTCCTGCAAACAGACCCCGCCCTGACTTCCCCAGCACTCACTGGCTTCTGCCTCTGCTCCAGTCCGATTCCTTCTCCCTCCCTCTACCAACCCCCCACCCCCAACTGCATGCTCCTCCAGTGCAGCCCCCTTAACCTCTTCCCCCTTGCCTGACATTCATCTGAAGAATGCTCAGGGTCTGGAGATATAACCGGTGTCCCCCCGCCCCAGCCTGGTGCCCGGAGGAATGTTTCTGGGACCAGGTAGGGCCTGTGGCAGCAAGCCTCACTTTTTCACTGAAGAGCCGCATGTGGCTCGCGAGCCACAGTTTGGCCACGTCTGATCTAGTTCTTGAGTCACCCAGAGAGGCTTCTCTGTGCAGTATCCAGCCATATCACTGGATGCTCACAAAATTGTCAAATTTATTTCCTCCAAAGAGACATGGAAGTCTGTTCTTTTATCTGAGGACCCACACTTTAATACACAGTACTGAGATGATTTTATAGAAAAACTAAAAATGTGTGTTAATAGAAGGCAGGAATTTAAGTGTTACTAAGCAAGGATAATAGAAGCTGATTATAACTAACACCAAAAAAAATGCTTTCTAGTGTCTAAAACAGGTAATTTCTCATGTACAATCAGTTCAGTGTCCTCATCCATGTGGCTGGCAGATCCACTTTTAACATATTGAAAGAACAATGGCTTTGTCTCTTAAGTGATGACTAACCAAAATGTCTTGAGCTCCAGGGAGTAATGTTCCCTGTAAGCTGATGATGTAGCTGAGCAAGTTCTCCACCGGTTCCCCACTGCCTGCTGGCTCCCCGAGCACATCCATAACTTGCCCAGCTGTATCATCAGCTTAGAGGGAACATTGGACAGATCTTATGACTTACACTTCCCTGCATTTATTTTCCTCCCATCCTGTAGGTTCCTCCATCTTCAAAACAGCTGACAAAGTGGGATTTTCTTCCATAAAAAGCTCATGTGATAAATTTTTTAATCATTAAAAGTGCCACAGGACTCTTTGTTTTGCCAGACTAGACTAACACAAGATGCCCCTTTGGAACTTCACAATATTCCATGTACTCATGATTTATAATCATCATCCAGGGAAAAATCACAGGATTTGAACTTGTACAAAATTATACATTTCATGATAACCAAAAGAAGTGACTCTAATACCTTTCCAAGCAAACAGAACAGTTTTATAGATACAGCTCTACCATCTTTCAAGGTAAATAGTGCCACATATATGCACAAGATAGTTTTATCATAAAATCTCTGTTCTTGAACCAGGCCTTATCTCAAACTCCAGCATTGTAAACATTTTATTTCTGCCTCTGATTTTAGTTTTTCTTTCTGGTGACAAGAAAATGTTGCTTTAAGAAGACGGGTTTTTTTTTTAAGTTGGTTGGTAGAGTTGCATCTTTAAAACTGTTCTGTTTGCTTGGAAAGGTATTAGAGTCCTTTCTTTAGCTGCTTATCATGAAATGTATATTTTTTGTAAAAGTTCAATTCCCATGATTTTCCCTGCATGATGATTTCACTTGGATGATGATGAGGGATCAGGAGTACATGCAATATTGTGAAATTCCAAAGGGGCACCTATGTTAGTCTAGTTCAGCAAAACAGACGAGGAGTCTTGTGGCACTTTTAAAGACTAAAAAATTTATCTGTCGCATGAACTTTTGTGGGAGAAAATCCCAGAAAACAGAAAATCAAAGCATCTGACAAAATGGGATTTTTTTCCCATGAATAAATGTTAGTCTTTAAAAAAGTGCCACGGGACTCTTTGTTTCCCCCGGGCACCTTCCCAGCCTGCTGGCTGGCTTCCCCACAAACCCCAGGCACCTTCCCTGCCCACTGCCCAGCTTCCCTGAGACCTCTGGGCACCCTTTCCCCCAGCTTCCCATTCCCAACTCCCTCAGGGCCACTCACCTGGCCCTGGAACTGCTTTTGCCCTGATGCTGTTCGTCACTCCTGGCATTCTTCCAGCCAGCAGGAAGCTGCACTGGGAAGTTTAAAATCTCCTGCCCTGAGCATGCTCAGGTTTGGGGATTTTAAGCTCCCAGAACAGCTCTCTGCTGGCTGGAAGAATGTGTTCTGGGCCTGCTAGGGGCCAGGGCTGCTGGTGGTGCGTGGCCAACAGTGATGTGTGAACCGGTGAGAGAAGGTCACTGTCCATGCATGTACACAGCTTACAGGGAACAGTGCTGGAGAGTATATTATTTTTGTTTCAGGAGCCAGAAAGAAGACCCTCTGAAATTCTAAGTGTACTCTTATTGTGGATATGTCTATACTGATAGTAGCAAATTTGCTGCTATCAGATCAATTTTTTTCTCCCCCAAGATTGACTGAGCAGTTAGTGAAGACACACTCAGTTGTTCCAGAAATTTACATAATAAAAACATCCACTCAAGTGGCATAGTGCTGAATTGACAGGAATATATTTCCTGTCAGTGCAGTGCAGTGAAAATTGAGTGTGTAAATGAGATTATGAAGTTGACAGGAGTTGTGCAAGGTACTTTTTTGCATTACTTGCTTAACTCCTGTCCACCAGTGGCATTGCTGGTGCCTGGCATGGGGGCATATGCCCCGAGTCCCAGCGCCAGTGCACCAAGTGCCCTGTGGTGGCAACAGCGCATCAGGCCTTGGCCCAGGCTGGGCCACCCATGGCGATGGCTGCTTTACCCAGTTTTGTCCCCAGCCAGGCTGCCAGCCGGCAGTGGCAGGAGCCTGACTCAGGCCCTGGGGGCAAGGCCCCAGGTCCAGGGCAACGTTGCTCCTGCTGTCCACTGCTGCTGAATCTTGCTGCCAGTGTAGTCTAGGCCTGTATGTTTTCCAGCCAGCTGGTATCTTCTTTTTGCTATTTGATTACTTTGTTGACCTTATATGCTCATTCAATCAATCAAATCGTAGGGCTGGAAGGGACCTCATGAGATCATCGAGTCCAACCCCCTGGGAATTGAACCCAGGACCTTCTGTATGTTAAGCAGAGGTGCTAGCCACTACACTATTTGGAATATACTTTCATTGTCTTTTGCTGGCAAAGCTTGACTTCAGTGCACAGCCAGTAATTTTAGTTTTATTTTAATTGCTTGCTAATATTTAGTCTCATTTCCAGCTCACCTACAAAAAACACTCTTTGCATACTAACTGTACATGAAGCATACAAAAGTATTAATTAGAATGTCATCAGTTTACATATGGTACCTTAAAGAATTTTTGGATAAACGTTATAACAGCATTATATGTAGTGAGTTTGTCAGCCATGACAACAGTTGTAGCTATACGGTAGACACTGAGGAACTCAGTCATATATCAGCTATCAAAAGGGTTGAGCCAAAAATAGTTTGGCTTACAAATCTTGTGATTTTTTTTTTTTTTAAGTGCTTGTTCCCACTATGGATTTAGAAAACTGTTTTCAAAAGTAATACATGCTTATGATGTTCTAACGTTCTTGCTTTATAAATTAACCTGGCTATGCAAGCTGGTGCCTAAACAGAGGTGACCTATGGGCTTAGTAACATGTAGAAGTTGTACTAATTTATCTATATTAATGACAATGGTACAGCACCCTCATGTGGACACAGTTAAACCATTATTAAAATGCTTATGCATGTAGTATATTCCTGTACCAGAATGAGAATGATGTGCTATCCTGATATAAAGGCACCTTTTTTTGGGTCAGTTTAACTGCATCTGTGTTAGGTAACCAAAATACTCACAATGGTGTAAATTTCAAATGTAGACCAGGCGTAATTCTTCTAACTTACAGGTGACTACCAAGAGCCCACTTGGGTAGCCAAATTGTAAACACAAGTGCCCACTGTCCATGTAGTGTATGTTATCCCTGGTATGAAATATAGACTTTGGAATTACTGGTCTGGCATGGGGATGAATATCTGACCCACTAGTGTTCTATACCTTCTTTATTTTTTTGGTGATAAACACCAGAAGAAATAAACCACCAACACATTGTATTGTGTAATATATATTCAAAACATGATCCCATTTTTTCGCCTGACATTTGTGGCTATATAAGAATTGATTATTTCCGAAAAGCATGTCAGTATTCCACTTATGTAACTGAAGGTTGTTTTTATCTGCATATCTTTATGGGTGGAAGAGAATGAGTTTCCTGCTCAACCCAGCTAAAGTGTGCCACAGGGACCTAAAATACAGATTTGTGCATGTATTATGCATACTTGGTATTGCAGCATTAACGTACTTGTGATTACACGTTATTTGGGATTTTTTTATACTGAAACTCAACAGAATAAATTAAGGATTTGGCTTTAAAAATCCATTGTATTTTTTTCTCTAATTTTCTTTAGCTATAAGTAACCTGGTTGTTACTTGTATCAAAACAATAATTTAAAAAGACCTCAAAAGTGATTTTTTAACTATTAACATAGTTCATTTAATTTCCAATTAATTTTTAATGTTGACCCTTAGTTTTGTACTAGCAAAACTATTTTCTTGCTAAATACAAAAATATAGCAGTGCATATGTTTTAATTTTTCTATAGCCATATTTAGAATAAAACCCATGGCATTCTGTAACTAAATGCTTGTAATTCACAGTATAGTAGGGAGACAGAATTCCTCTTATTAATAGTTAGCAAGAGTCCCTTTCAGTGCTCTTTTATGACATTTTAGTATTGTGATAAATGCAGCACATTTTGCTTTGAATAAATTCTTTATAAGAAACTTTTAATTCTTGGAAGCCATTGTGTTAGACTGTCATCCCCATTGGCCTAATGTCACTGTATTGCAGTAGTTTTCAAACCATGGGTCAGGACCCAGTACTGGTTCTCAGAAACTCAGTTACTGGGTCGAGGTGCCCTCTGTTGCTGTCACCAAAAGACGGGAAAGGATTGCTCGAAGATGTAACTGTTGGGTCATGGGTAAAAATTATTTTTTTTCAGCTGGGTCCCGAGAAAAAACATTTGAAAACCACTGTTATATTGCATTCTTTATAGAGTTTCCAGGAATTAAATTTCCTGGTTACACATTTGTATTCTTTATTGGACAAGGTAGGGAATACTGAAATATTTTTAATTTGTACTGTTCTTTGATGAGAGAACAATTTTAGAGAGTAAATTTAATGGTTTATTTACGACATCTGCAGGAATGTTTGGTTTTAGCATCTGTTTCTTCTGCATTGCTAACATGTAGGAAATTTACTGTTTCATTAAATAGCTTTGTAAAATATTTTTCATACCTACTCAATTTCCTAAGTGTCTGAGGATCTGTACGTAACTTTCTGTTCTCCCATTTACTTCATGGGAAGTACATAGTGCTGAGCTTAGTTTAGAATAGTTTCTCTTTATAGAAAAAGAGCTCTAATTTTTAGAAGGCATGAGAAATACGCTCGCTTAAACTGTTTAACTATTATGTTTTGCAGCCTTTTTTTTTTTTTTTTGACCGCATACTATGGCAACAGGAGGTGGTCCCTTTGAGGAAGGCATGAATGATCAGGACTTGCCTAGCTGGAGCAATGAGAGCTTTGATGACCGGTTGAACAATACGGTATAATTCATGTTAACTTTTAATTGTCACATCAACATGGAAGTTGACATAAAGATTTTACTGCAGTGATGGATCAATGTGAAACTATAAAAATTGTGAAAGAAATAACAGTAAAAGTTAATTGCTTACATTCTGTTCATAACTAAATGTTATGTGTTCAACTGAAACAAAAGTAAGCAAACAAATATATAATACAAACATTATAAATCTGCAAGGGCCATGTGCTGATATGAATGATCATCTCTGATCAGAGATGGTCTGTCAAAACAGAGTTGCAAATCTAGCTGTGTATAAACAATTACTTTGTTTTGACTGAAGCCATGAGAGGGCTTCCGGCCATAAGGTAAGCATTATAACCAGATAAATACTGAGTAGAAGAAGAATACTAGTGTTGTCTTGTTTCAAGTGAACATATGTTTCTGAAAGTAAAAGAGGGTTGGACGGACCAAACTCTCTATCAGGTTACTTTATTATTTGTGCTTTGGAGAAGACTGTTTCCCAATTTGGTACTGAAATTTAAGTAATTATCTGAGAATGTTTTGGCATTTTTTGTTTTCTTTCTATAATTCTAAAATTGAGTCAAATTTGGGTTCATTCAAGTAAACCATATCTTTTTTTTCACTAAAGCAATAATGAATATGGGTTGTTTTGTGTGTTTTTTGTTTTGTTTTTTTTTCCCCTGCTTTTTTGAAGGACTGGGGAGGTCAACAGAAGAAAGCAAACAGGTCTTCAGAGAAAAACAAGAAAAAAATTGGTGGGGAAGGTGAAACAAGGCTTACTAATGACATATCTCCAGAGTCCTCACCCGGGATGGGACGGCGGAAGACAAGGACTCTTCATAGTTTTCCTCACACTAGATACATGACACAGATGTCTGTTCCAGAGCAGGCAGAATTAGAAAAGCTTAAACAAAGAATAAACTTCAGTGATCTGGATCAGGTTTGTGGATATATATTTAAGAACATTTGTATAAATGTGAAAATAAAACCACGCAAGCCTGCTAAACTGCGTTCATTAATCTGACAGACTATAAAATGAAAGGCTTGGAAAGTCAGTGGCTCAAATAAAAAATGTGCATTGGCGTAATATAGCAAATAATAGTCCAGATTCTGAACTGGGGAAGGTGTGGAAGTGTATATATTCTGGATCATGGGGTACAGATACCTAAAGGTAGCTCGCCATTTTCAATTGAGAGGAAACCTGAAGTGTATCATTAGCATATGGTGCCTCTCTGTAATGTTACTAAATTGCTGTTCTGCAAATTGGTATTTCTCTGTATTTAACACATTTGTGGTAGTGAGATATTATTTAGTACCTTCTAGTCTTGAAAGTGTTTTCTTGATGGCGTTACTTCCTGAACTAATGTAATTTGAGACTCTGAACCTGGTTATGTTTGGATTGGGTGCATGGTGTAGAGTGGAATGGTTATGTATTTTACCGCATTTTTGCTGAGTTTCTCTCTCTTTATGGGCTGGAGTGTCAAGACATAAATTCCTAGTTTTCCTTTGTCCAAGGAAAGGCAGATCTGAAGTGTATACCAAAGCACAGTGTAAAAGTTTGAAAAATGGATTCTCCAGTAATGAGCAGGAAGTGTTTGCTGGCAAGTAGTGGTAGAACTGTATTTTTGCTGAACTTAAATTTTCAGTTAAAACAGTGACTTCTAGTCTTTATGGTTATGATGATAACCTTCCAAATGTGTTCTATTGCTTTGCTGTCTTCCCAAACCTGAAGACAGAATTTTCTGTTGCTGTTCTTAGCTTTTCAAAGAAACAGTCAAGTTGAACCAAAACACTTGTTCTCTGTGGGCAACCATGAAGTTTTCTGGATAGCATTAGTAAGCTTTCTTGCCTAGTAGTGGGAAAAGAAAGCTCCGAAGGTGGTAAAGATGACGGAAGATAACACCCCCCTCCCCCAAATTATATATAAACCAAAAGTTTTCCAGCTGAGGGTGACCTTAATGGAATGCACTAAAAGGAAAAAACCCAAATACTTCACATTTGTCAGATTTCTTATACAAAGAATTTCAGAACACCATTTCAGAATGGCCGATGTAGGGAGTAATGTCATGGGTGCAGCTATACTGGCCATCAGACCTTTTGCGAACAAATGTATGCAGGTGTTTTGAAATTCCCATAAGAAGTCAGACCAATGTGAAGCACTTGCTTTTTTCCTTTTAGTGCACTCTTCTAAGGCTGTCTCATCTGGGAAACTTTTTGGGTTTTTTAGAATTTTTTTCTGAAGAGCAAAAACTGAGGCGGCATTGCCGGGGATGCTGCTTGCCATTGAAACCTAGGAACAAAACCTGTGAACAGCACTTGTCATTCAAACCTCTGCCCCTTCCGCCATCTGCTGGAGAGAGGTGGGAAAGCACAAGGAATACAAACAGAAGCAAAGTTAGTATAAAGGTCCTCTAAAAAAACGGAGTCTGAAGTAGGTTGGGAAAATCTCTTTTCTTACAGCAGGCAATAGGCTGTAGAAGAATTCAGTATCGGATGCTGTTCTTTGTTCCAGCTAAGTAACTGTGACTGAGGCTATAGGATAAGAAACTTCTTTTTCATTCATTTGGAAGGGAGATGTCACTTCACATTATCAGGTACAAAGCTGGAGTTCAGAGTAGAGTCCAGGGGCAACACACTGATAGGTATTCCAGAACTCTCCTTGTCATTCCCAGTAGATTGGTTGAGCTTTTACCAGAATGTTCCTGGTGGAGACAGTTTTAATCATCTTTAATATCAGCAATCAGTTTAGTGCGTTTAGTTCTCTGAGTAGTAGGTGAATCTCTCTTGTTTTGTTAAGCTGTTATGCCGCATGATATGCCACTCTGTTGTTCAACTGTTAACTAGTAAATATTAACCAATGTTTTTGAAGGAATATTTTAAGTAATGTATAATAACTTCCTTTGGTTTGTTTTTATGTAGAGGAGCATTGGAAGTGATTCTCAAGGTAGAGCAACAGCTGCTAACAACAAACGTCAGCTTAATGAAACCAGAAAACCATTCAACTTTCTATCACTACATATTAACACTAACAAAGGCAAGGATGCTGCCCCCAGCCCTCAAAAAAAAGAAACTGGTGGATCATCACAATGTAAAGAGTTATTTGCATCTGCTCTGAGTAAAGATTTCTTGCAAAATTGTCAGGTGTCTGTTCAAGAAGATGGAAGAGGAGAACCTGCTATGGATAGTAGCCAGGTATCGTTTGTGACTGTCTATTCCTCTTGCAGTCTTCCTCCTCCTAGAAAATCAGAATGTTTGCTTAAGAAAGGTCTGATTTCACTGTTGCCTGGTAGACACCCTGATAAGTTTTTTTTCCTAGAAAGATTTATTTAAAAATTAAATTAATTCCAAATAATTACTATGAAGATTTATATTTTACTTTCTCCTTTAAAAAGTAACTTGCTTCAGAACACATGAAATTAAACTTAAGCATTTGCGCACATAGCATATTTTTATGATCATATAATGTTAGTAACTCTTTTTGTACTGAGAGAAGCAGAAATCAGTGGCAGAACTAGGTATTTTGATGCCTGGGGTATGCCTGGAGCAAGCAGCATGAAACATGCCCTCAACTGAGTGGTGAAACGGGGCTGTTAGATAAGGCACCTGGTGCAAATCCCCAGTCACCCATCACTGGTTATGGCCCTGGCAGTAATACACCACTCTTATGTCTAGAGCAGTGGTTTTCAAACCACAGGTTGGGGCCCAGTGCTGGGTTCCAGACCCTCCAGTACTGGATCGTGGTTCCCCCTGCTGCTGCCATCAAAAGAATGTCATGCATTGCTCAGAGGTGTAATTATTGGGTCGTGAGCATAAATGATTTGTTTCAATTGGGTCTGAAGGAAAAAAGTTTGAAAACCACTGGCCTAGAGGCTGATCTGATCACTGTTTTAGTGTTTTTGGGACCAGCATACAAATTGTGACTATGCAAGATGAGCTCAATAGTGTACCTGGTATCTGTTACAGAAGCAATAGAGACTTGGTCTTGGAGCTGCATGTACATGGAGCATCCCTATTGAAGTCAGTGCCAGTTCTAGAACTGAGATGATAAATTCTAGTGAATTACCTTTCCTTTTATTCACATAAATGCTGTATAAGTTAAAGGATCACCATCATGTTTAGTGGATAACAAATATCAAAGCTATTGACTAATTCACCAAGTAATTTCAATGTCGTCTTTGCAGATTGTGAGCAGACTTGTTCAGATTCGTGACTATATTGCCAAGGCCAGCTCCATGCGGGATGATCTTGTAGAGAAAAATGAAAGATCCGCTAATGTTGAGCGCTTGTCACATCTCATAGACCATCTTAAAGAACAGGAGAAATCCTATCTGAAATTTTTGCAAAAAATGCTTGTAAGTTTCAGAACTTGAAAAATAGACATGTCTTTTTAAACAATGTGAGAACTTTTAAAGAGTCAACTATTGGTATTTTGATAGTACCAGTGGGGGAGTTAATTTCAAGATACAGTACCTTCCATAATCATTCATTTTTACTACCCCATTTATATAGCTTTTGATTTATCCCACTAAAATATTTCAGGCTAGAGAAAATGAGGAGGAGGATGTTCGGACTATAGATTCAGCTGTGGGATCTGGTTCTGTAGCTGAGAGCACATCGCTAAACATAGATGTGCAGTCTGAGGCTTCAGATACCACGGTAAGCTGCTTTTAGTAATTAAGGTGCTAGAAATGAAGACTTGTTTTTGTTTTCCTGATATTTGACAGTATCGCTAATCTGAAGTTCAGCTCAAGAAGACTTAAACCCACAAAACTCTCAATGATGTATATGTTAAAAATGTTTGTTTTTAAGTACTTCTAGGGTTTTTTATTTTTTATTTATTTTTCAGTAATTCTAGGGGTTAAACATGTATCTTGCCTGATATCAGTGTAGAAAGGGCTAGTTTTTAGACTGTTTTTGGGAAGTGGTCTGTTTCTAATACTGGGGAAATTGAAGGATGATGGGGGGTGAAAGTGGTTCACTGTCATGGTTTGTTGCTATATGAGGCATAACCATATTTGCAGCGATACTGTTATTAGTGAGAATCATTGATACTGGACAGGGGTTCCCAGCCTTTTCAGTTTGATGGGCTGCCTCTTATTAGTGTCATGTGTCTGCCTCATTTCTCTAAATGTACACTCATGATTGCACAGGTCATTGTCATCTTCCATTTGCGATCATATAGCATTCCTGTGTCTATCAGCAGTTGCTTATATGAAAAAAAAAAAAAAAAAAAAAAAAAGAATACTTCTTAATGTTTTCATTTCCTTTTTAATATAATTTAAGCATCCTTATATGTGGTGTTGCCTCTGATATTCCAGCCAGCATTCTACGAACTATCAATCAGTAAAGGGCTCCTACAGAGCAAGGTTTAGAAGTGCATGTTCTAGGAAGTTACAAAACAGTATTTAAATAAAGGATACAGCTGTACTTCATTAAAAGTCACAATGAAATCAGACAGTCTCTCAATCCAGTTATTAAAGTTCTACAAGACCTTGTTTTTACTGCATCTTTCAAAAAGATCTACTTCTAATTTTTAATACTCTTTAAAATGTGAAAAATAACTAATAGTTATAGAAATATGTACTGATTAGAAAATACATATCCATATAGAATGCTTGTAAGCAAAGTTTGTATCTTGTATATCTTTACAGGTGTATTGTTTCACTTTTGTGTGTGGGGCTTTAAGAATTTTGGAATTAGGTTTCTTTTATAATATGGTTATTTGAAATATTAGAAGTAGTTCTTCACAGCAGTGATATTTTGACTCATGTCCTTTAAGAAAATTAACAAAACAAATTGAAAATACAGTAAAATTAATTAAAGACGAGACTTGTTTGATTGAAGTAATAGTTTGCCATGAATAACAAGTAAGATGCGTAATAATTAGGTAAATGATTTTGTTTTAAAAATGCATGTTAAACAGAAGTATGTTCTAAATTTATCATACTAAACTATTTAATAAAGGAGGTATCTTTTAGTCTGAAAATTCGGCCCTGCATTGAGGACAAACTAGGGAATTCAGCTTCACAAGGACAGGTTTCAGACACTGATGTTACAACAAGTCCAGCAGGGAAAGGTGACAGATCTGCTCTGAATGGCAGGGAAGTCTGGCCTATTAGGATTGGATTGCTCTCACAGGTACACTTCAGAATATTATCTTGGAAAAATCTTCAAAATAGGGGCCATGCTTGCTGATTTTTTTTTCCTTTCCTTCCTCAGTTCCTTTGTTCCTATACAGCTTTAAAGCATATTAAATAGTTGTAATGACCAATTACTTCTTTCTGTGTTGATTCTTTTCAAACAAAATCTTTTGATGTTTAATGCTTTGGTATCTGCTATAACTAAATCTGGCCTACTTATCTGTGTTTGGGTTGCTTTTCATTGTCTTTTCTGCTTTATGCTAACTCGTTTTTGGAAGTATTGATTTTATAAAAATGAGCTTTTTACTAATTTCCTCCTCCAACACATGTTGATTTTTTTAATAAGTGAGGGTAAATCTAATTATATGTCCAGCTGTTAATCTAATTGTTCATCACATTCTGCCACGTTAAGTTCATGACTTGATGGAGCTGTCCTCTTATTTCTGGGAAAAACATGTTTTAAAATGGGCTTTAAGTTAATGTAATTTTAGATTCACACGTCTTAGATCTAGTAGCTTTTGTGCTACTAATCTGAAAGAACTTAACAAATATCTTGTGTAGAGAAAGTGAAGTGGAAGATCAAAAACTTCTGTGGCCCAAAGGAAACAAACTCTGTACAGTGGATAAACTGGGTATGCCTGTAGTAAACCTCAGTGTATACTATAATAGCATGGAAAAACATATTGGAGTCAGTGCCTTGAAAATCTCATTTGATTCCTGATGCGATTTTTAAAAATTTTGGTAATAGATTGACTTTTTGATCCTTCATCTTTTTCTTGCTTCAGTTCAGATGATTCAAAAGATTATTGAATATCCCTTATATCAGATTGCTCAAACTTGAGTGCCTAACTTTGGATACCCAACTTTAAAAAAAAAACAAAAAAACCCCACTTTATTTTTAATGGGTAGAGATGCCTTTGATATGCTTGAAATGAAGCTCAGCTTGATCATCGGTTTGTTTTGGCTTTTTTTGTCCGCTGCTAATTTCATGTATACAAATATCACCAAATGGCTTCATGCCCCAGTTTCTCTATCTCAATGAGGACTTACACAGGGATATTATCATCGATGTTCTTGGTAGTTTGAAGTTATTTGAACGTACTGTATGCTTGAAAGTTCTTCTTAAATTTTTGAAGAACTTTTATTAATTAAATTCTGGGTGTTAAAAAATAGTGGATTGAGCTGAACATTTCTTATTCTTTAAATACTGACTTTTGGAAATTCAGACGCTTCTGATCCCTAGAGTGAGAGAATTATTCTCTCCATTCTGGAATCCACATCCTGCTAGGAGAGCAAGAAGCAAGAGCCTAACTACAAAGTTAATTTATTGTCCATTAAATTATTTCACCCCTGCCTTTTCTAATGATTTTCAAAACCCTGTGGTAAGTACTTTTGCAACCAGGCCAAGTACCTTAGTACTATACAAGCATATTTTCCAACTTTGGATTTTTTTGCAGTTCAGATACATTGGTGCTTGTATTCAGCTCTCAACGCTAGATGGCAGGTAGATTTTTTTTCTTTGACTGGGTGTGGGGATGCCAAGTTGTGACAATGGTGTCTTTATTCTTTTAATTAAAGATGTGACAAAACTACTTAAAAATTCATAATGCTTCTAATTTTTGTAGTCCTGTTCACCTACAGTGAAGATGCTGGTTCAAACTTGATGAGTGTTATAGCATCAGGATACAGATTTTATAGAATGAGAAACAATGATTTGTTGCAAAATTGTGTGGTGAAAAAGTAAAGCTTTGAGGCTAGTGAGTTTTATTCTAGGTCTTGGATCTAACTGAGGCAGGGACTCGTAGAGCTTCTTTTGCTTGGCAGGTATGTAACATGTACCTAGTGAATAAATGGTTCCATTTCTGTTCTCACTCTATACTGAATGGGTAAGCCAATATAGGAAATGGAGGATAAGAGAGATATTTTTGAAAAAGCGTTGGCTGCAGAGACCTTTTAAAATAAATTCAGCACCAAACAGAAGTCTTTTGGTTTTTTGCTGTTTTAATTCAATGTCTTGAATTGCATCTTATATCCATCAAAGATTAGAAAGAGGAGTACTCTCTTCTGGCTTGATGGTTACATGCCCTTTGTGTTAATGAATTTATAAATATAATGTAGTTAAAGAAGAAATGTGCAATCTTTTAATTTTGTAATTTGCTAGTGGAAGGTGCTGAGTTAGCAGACCTGGAGACTAAAGAATGCTACCTATCCACAAGGCATTATGCATCATGTCAGTTACAAAGTCTTCTCTGAGATTACTCCAATGGACATGGAAGAACTAGTTTTAAATGTGAAAAGGTGATGTTAAATCATCATCTTTTTACACTTTTCAGAACTAATAGTTTAGTTTTTCATTGCCAGGCTAAGGTTCTGCTTACTCTGAGATTTCATCCTATTACTGAAGCAGTGTAATCAAATGTATTCCAGTTATGATAGGATCCTTTCTTACATTCCAGGCTAGAGACCCCCAGCAGGAAGCTAAAGAGGAGCTAGAGAATTTAAAGAAGCAACATGACTTACTGACAAGGATGTTACAACAACAGGAACAGCTGAGAGCACTTCAGGGAAGGCAAGCTGCACTTCTTGCTCTGCAGCATAAAGCAGAGCAGGCAATTGCTGTCATGGATGATTCTGGTATGTTTAAGGAGCAGAGTATGTTATGATGAATTCTTATACTCCAGGTGCTTGTCAAGTTCGTTGCCTTGACAAGCTGCCCTATTTTGGGTCCATTTTCCTTTCCTACAGCAACCATGCTGTCAGAAGGGAGGAGGGTCTAGCTAGATTCTCAGGTTTGTGACTTGAATAGAGAAAAATGGCATGTGAGCTGCTGGTAGGGAGCTTATTGAGAGTTGTTGGAAGTGCAAGAAAAGTTGACGACTCTTGGGAAGGTGTTTGTTCATTGTATCTCTTCCTTAGGTGGCTCTTCCCCTAACTAAACTCCCTAGTAACAGTAGAAATATGGAGTCCCATAATCCCCTTCTCCTCTTCTCTGCAGAAATAAATTATCTCAAGAAGAAGAGGTGGTAGATAGGAGAGACTCACTTAAGTCAAGTACTAGAATGGAATTCTGTTCCCTCATGCTACTCTGATTTGCATCACATTTTGTCCTGGTGATACTCGGAGCACTATCTTACTAACTCTTGTGTTGAAAAAAGGTAGTAGAAGCAGGGACTGGGGGGAAAAAAGATTGTAAAATTAAATGTAACATTTTAATAATAAACCCAGTTAAGGATTTACTAAACATACTAACAATATGCAATTTTAAAATAGACTAGACACCAACACTCTACAAATCCATCTATTTTTGTCACACTGAAGTCCTGGTCTACTTTGACAAATGACTGTTTTAGAAATAGTATTGTGTGGGAGTCTGCATTCTGCCTTGTTTTCCATGTCAGATGTGCTTGGTTCACAAGTAAAAACTTGCTTTTTTCACCGTAACTGACAATCTGGCAAATGAAGTCCAAAAAGTCAAACTGAATTATTTCTTCTAGTACGCCATAGTCAGTAAAGTTTCTAGAAGCCAAATTACATACCTTCTTTACACCCATATAATTCACTCCCTTTGACTATAACTGATTGTAATACAGAACTTTTGATGTATGAGAAGTACATCATCTAGCTCATTCTTAGCAGTGTTGGTTCTGCAGGGCCACTGACGGTTTTTAAACAGAACATAAACACCCACAACAAAAACTGAACTTATCTGATTTTTGTGGAAAATATCTGAAAACACAAAAGAAACAGATCTACTGAACAAGGTATACTTTTGTGTAGTCATTTTTCACAGTGGACCTGTATATTGACCAAAAGCTTAATTCTTTCTAGGGTTGGGAAGGTTTTGTTTTTCTATTTTTGCTTATTTTAAGATCTGTTTTCTTAGGGGTTATTAGAGGTTACTTAAGTTTGTTTGGTTTTTTTTTTTTTTTCCATTTTATTTTTGTTTCTAAAATATGCTCACAGGATTTGGTTAGTATACTTGAGAAGTAAGATAGATTTGTCTAACCAGTGCTGTATGTTAGTAGCTATCATATATATGTATTTTGAAATTTTATAAGCCAACCATTTTCTTAAAATAATCCCTTAGTTCAAAGTTTTGAACTTACTGTTTTTTGTAGTTGTAACAGAAACCACAGGTAGCATTTCAGGAATGAGTCTTACATCTGAACTGAATGAAGAATTAAATGACTTAATCCAGCGTTTTCACAATCAGCTTCATGAATCTCAGGTAAGTGGGGGCTTTTGATTCGTTGGTTGTGATTTTTTTTTTTTTTTTTTAAATATTGTGTTTCTGTGTGTATTTTTGCTCAATTTTCCTTTGAGGATCTTAAATACTTGAAAACATAGATTTTGCTGCAAATCTATTCTGATTTAGTTTTCTATATTTTTCTTTGCCCAATGAGAGTGTTTGCTCTTTTGTCAGCATTTTGTTAAGTCTTTGTGGCATTGTACAGTTTAAAAGAAACTGTTTCTTGACTTGTGTTGCTGTGACATACAGAGTTTGCTTTTTGTATTGGTACCTTTTAAATGCCCTATATGGTATGATTTGCTGAGGTTTGATTTCTTCAAGTTACATTTCCAGGAACATACTCTGGGTTACTTACACAACTCATAACAAGAACTCTATGTGTTGCCACATGTATAAAACACAATATTCAGTTTAAAAAAACCCACAAATTTGAATTTTTTTAATATATGTAAAACTTAAGTAGATTTGACTGTAAATATTTTAATTTTTTGTTTTTTTCTTCTGTTTTTTATTTCACTTGATACTTTTCTGTGTTACTGTTTTACTTCTGTGTGAATAGAAGTGGTAATTCGTTGGGTTTTACAAACTTAGTGTCAAGGTACAAGCTCATACATGGTTCTTGGAAGCCAAAAGCAATAGTGTCACATCACAGTCGGTACTAATTACTATTTTATTGGAATTATACGAGAGCCAAGAAATGAAGTGTGCGTGTGTATGTTGTTGGTTTTCTAGACTTAGGAATCTTCCTGTTACTTTCTTCCATGTCCTTTTTATAGTACTTGTTGTAAAGTGAAACTTATCTATTTTAGACTCAACCTGTGCCAGATAATAGAAGGCAAGCAGAAAGTCTTTCACTTACCAGAGAGATATCACAAAGTAGGAATTCTTCTGCAGCCCAGCATTTATCTGATGAGAAAGCACAACTTTTTAGCAAGATGAGAATGTTGCAGGGTAAAAAACAAAAAATGGACAAGTTATTGGGAGAACTTCACACACTTCGTGACCAGCATCTGAACAATTCCTCCTGTAAGTAGATATATGCATTCTGCATACTAAACTGCATTTGTTTGATGTACTTTAGAGTCCTCATTAATGTAACCCGCAGCTAATGACTCTAAATTATCTTGGTACCTGGAAGTGTTGTTATAACTGTATTTGTCCCAGGGCAGGACAGAAGACAAGGTGAATAGGTAATAGCTTTTATTTCTCCAACTTCTGTTGGTAGAATGGAACGGCTTTTGAGCTTCATAGGACTCTTCAGACCACATCTGTGAGCTCCATGTGCTTAACTAGGTCTCACCATGTATTTAGCTTAGACACTCTGGTTACCTTTTCAAGACCTGAGGAGGAGATCTGTGAAACTCAGAAGCTTCTCTCTTCCACCAACAAAAGTTGGTTCAGTAAAAGGATTACTTATTTTATCTTTCCTCCTGGAAGTATTGCCATTTGTGTAGCCTTCAGTTAAAAAAAAAAAAAAAAAAAAATTAGTAGTGTGTTTAGTGCAATGCTTCCTTTTTAATGTACTCGTTTAAATACAGAACTAGGAATGTTTCCTCAGTCATTTTGCTTTATAATATTATGAAAGTCCACAAACTGATCTAGATCTGTAGCTATGGAAATAAAGTGTAATGGACAAAAAATGCCTTTTAATGTGACTTGCTCAGTAACTTCTCCCTTTTGTCTTGAAAATAATAAAATCTAATTACTTTCTTAGGTTAAAATGGTTTAAATGAACCATAGTAATAGGTTGCTCCCTCTGTTGATTACACTTTTTATGGCTAAGTTCCTGAAACGTTTGGGGAGGTTAGCCCTAACTGAGGTCTGTAAAATTAATCTTTCTGCTTTAAAGTGGCTGTGAGTTAAGCGGGCTTTCTATTTCACAGAGTTAAGTAGTTTCAGTGTTATGCTTTGCCTTTAATTCCCAGCCAGAGTTTGTGGTGTTAGAAATCACTTTCCTATATTTTAAATGTTTATCTCGTCTTAGTATATAAGGCCAACACAAACAAAAAACAATTTATAAATCAATTAAATATATTGTAGACATATAGTGCTGTCAAATGCACAAAGTAAATCAATTGAAAAGAAGCATTTTTTTTTTTTTTTTTTTTTTTTTTTTTTGTAATAAAAGGTAGAATTTCATATACATTTTATTTTCTGTTCATCACTTCTGTAGCTGTTTTTTTTAAATTGGCATACTTCACAGGGGTCTGTTTGTTTGTTTGTTCTGATCCAGACTCTTGTTGTTTAGTTCTTTTCATACCACAGATGGGAAGTTTTAGTTGTGCTGACTAATTTCTTTTCTCCATGAGAGAAGCTTGCCAGCTTGTACTGCTCATGTCGTCCATGGCTAGGTGCTGAAATGTTTCAGTAGCTTGATTTCTATTCATTTTGCAACTCTGTCGTCTTCATTGTACTAGGAATAAAATTCTGTCTTCTAGTTTTATTTGAGACCTAGATGTTCAAAGCTTTGTGAGGGCTCTGAGATTTCAGAAACTTTATTTAGGACTTCTGTTTCAAGGTTGGATGATTCAGCAACAGAGTTTTTATTGTGACTTTGAAGGCGTAAAGATATCTAGGATGGGGATCCTGCCCAGTCAGGTTTTCAGGCAGGTTTCAGTTTGCTTTAATTTTGGGAGAGACTCATTCACTCCTGAATAGAAAATAGCACCTCCTTTCTTTTTAAAGAGTGCTTCTGAAGACCTGGATTTCAAAGAATATTCTGCAGATGCAGAGTCCAGTTGTCATCCTCTTGGTGAAAATTCTCCTGTTCTTCCTTTTATTGACTGGCTAGTCTCATTCTTAATATAGAGGACATGTGGTAAGTCCATTGTCTTGGCCATTGTGTAATACAGAAGTCTGATCTTACTTAAATCTGAAAAGCTGAATAGCAGTTGTGCTACCTTTCCCCTACCAGTATAAGTTCTCCACAGCTTTTCAAAAGCCTGCCTCTCCCGCCACAGAACTCTGCTTCTCCAGAAAGGCAGTCAGAGACTATCCGTCAGTACCCAAACCATTCCAATCCTCCCTTATCACTTGCCTTCTGCATGCTGCTTCTCATCCCCTGCCTCTCCTGACTTGGAGGCAGATGGCTCAATGATCAAACACACAGATTTCTGATGCACTGAGCTTTAAGAATGACTGAGCCCATCTGGATTGGGGATGTAAGGAAGTATGTGCTTATTGGGTGGGCAAATGACAAGTATGTGCTTATTAGGTTGGCAAGTGGGTGGGCATCTGATTGCTGGCACCCCCTGTAGGCAGTATGGATAAAGGCTAAAAGATCAGTTTTCAGGATTAAATGACATTGGAGATTTCACATTGGATCTTGTTGCCTATAGGAGAAAGGAAGACTGGAAATCTTCATGGACTGAGGTATCCCCTTGATTACTTCTGTTCCCTTTTCCACACCACTACCAAAACAGGAAGAAGGAAGGAGGATACAGAAATGAACTAAGTGCTAGAGAGAGGCTTAGGAGGGTCTGTCCTGACTTATCATTTTATGGGAGGTGGCATATAACTGCCCTGCACACAAATTGGCCCTGTATATGAGCAAGGAGGGTTACCTATATTGTGGCCAACAAACTCATCCTGCATGTCTGTGGCTTGTTCATCCACGTGGACTTATTAGCATTTTAATTCCTGTACTGCTGCTTGTTGTTTTGACAAGTGGCAACAGTTGAATGAAAATAGCATCTAGTTTGTTTCTTTGCTGCTATTCAGAATCTTTTTGGCAACAGTGAGTGTCAAGGACTGTCAATTTGATATTTAAGCTGTTTGAGAAGCTGCGAGCAGCATCATCAGAAACAGGAAGCAAAATTTTTGATGGAGAGAAGACACCAGATGTCTTTGGGAGGTATATAATGGCAGAAGGCTCAAACTCCTGCAACTGTGGTGGATGAGTAAACGGTGGAGAAGCTTGTACCAATGAGTCGGTTCTCCATATTCCTTTTGCAGCCAGTTGAACTTTTTCCCTTGCAGCAACTGAGGGAAGGTAAAGCTCTAAAACATAACCTAATGAGGCAGATAGGAAAGGTGGAGTCTTCAAATAGGGTACAGGGACAGAATTTCCTAGTAGAAATTCCTGTGTCCTCTACCTTCCCAGCAGCTGAAAGTGAAGGCATGGGAGAGGGCAAAAAGTGGGCTTAACTTCTCACTATAGCATTGCCATATTTGCAGGATTGTGCTGCTTTACGTTGGCTCGTGAGTCTCCTTACTTATGGCGCGGGCCCTGCTTTTGAACATAAGAGTTGAATCCCTGCCCAACTCAGAAACTTCACAGGTTCTATATTGAACTTTGTAGCAGAAGGGGAAGGGTTTTTCTTCTAGTGGAAAGGTCTCTGAAGATAAGCAGCCCATTTTTTTACATTCAGCTATTTCTGTTACAGTTGGTGACTTTTCTTTTTGGATCACATGAGCCTTATGGCAGCAACTATTTGTGTCTATGTGCTTATCTCAGAATGAGGTTGATGTAGCACTGAAAAGCTTACTTTTACAGACCCCACCTGGAGAGCCTTCAAGTGTTTTTCATGATTCAGCGCTTTCAAAAATCACTGACGTGGTGGAAGACCAATCAAATCCTCACAGTAATCTTGTTAAGACTGTTTTTATCGTTGGTCATGATACATCCAGCAATGGATTTGGCACTCCTCTGGATCATCTTACAGTTGTTTGAGACCATTCGCTGTCTTACAAAAATATAAATGTGTTGCAGTTAAGAACCATTTGTTTGGCACTCAGATCTTTTCTTCCTCACATAAAAGGAAAGCCTGTTCAGGTAGCAATAAACAATACAATTGCTGTGTTTTACATCAACAAGCAAGGAGTTGCTTATTCTTACCTATAATGTACCAAGGCCATCAGTTTATCTGAATGGTGCCCTCTTAATGTCTTTGTGGCTCTGCATCTATAAGGGAAGAGCGGTCTGTTTAGTGGACTGTCTCAGTAGGAACAGTATAAGTGGTCCTTGAAAGATCAACTAGTTGAAGAAATTTTCTCTGGTTGGGATTGATCTGTTGTAGACTTGTTTGCAACTATGTTCAACAAGAAGTGTCCCCTCTCTCTTGTTAGAGATCTGGAAGTTACAGTCGTCCTTAGATACATTCCTGCCACAGTGGGAGGAGGATTCTCTGTGTGCTTTCCCCTCATTAACTCCAGAAGGTGTTGAGGAAAGTATGTCAGGACAAGGCAGTGGTGATGCAATTAGCCCACTCACCAGTTGCCTACTTGGCCAAGGCAGCAGTGAAGCATTGACCTGCTTCATCTGTTGGGCAGGATTAACGCATGTCTCCAGACCAGCTGTTGCAACAACAGGATAGGATCCTTCATTTGGATCCTCACTCTCTCTTCATCTGATAGACTTGTCTATCTGACTTTGACTAATATTGAAGAATGCTGTTCCTCTTTAGTCCATGATGTATTGTTTAGTTCAAGGAAGGTGTCTGAAAGAAAATGTTATTTGAAAGGGACTATATTTGTCTCTTGCATATAGGGAAAATCTGATTTTTTCCAGTTTTGTTTTTATTCCATTTGTTTTAGGGTAATTAAAGTATTTGAAGTCTGAAGGCTTACCTCATGCTTCTTTAATAGTTCATTTGGCATCTATTTCTACTTATCATGCTTTGATTGGTGGTAATTCACTGTTTGTGCATGATTTCAGGTAAAAGCTTTTCAAAAGGGTTGTCCAGTCTGTATTCTTCTGTGGAGAAGCAATGGTAGTCCCTTCCTCTCAGGATCAGTGAGAGGCCACTCTGTCTCCTTACATCAGTGGTTCTCAACCTTTTGCAGGTCACAACACACTTTGTTGCGTATTGCTACCCTACAGGTTATGCCAGCCTTCTGTCTAGCTTTCCATGACATACTTATCACTGTGTGGTGACACAGTAATGAGTCCTGACACATTGGTTGAGAACCACTGCTCTACATCAGTATGCTCTCATCCTAGTAAGAGGGGAATTGGACATTTATAATGCAGTCTTTGAGGCTCTTCTCCTCCCATGGGGCAGAGCAAAAAAGCAGTTTGATTTTGGGCTCTCTGGCAGAGTTGAGCACCAATCATCAAAAAGTTTGGGACCCTGGCCTTGTGGTAGGGCAAAGACAACAAGCAGTCTACGGGCTCTGGTCTTGTTTGGTGGCTACCACACCAGGGGTGGAGTTGGTAGCAGGAACCACCCCACACCACTAGGTCCCAGCCCAGGGTTCTGATAGTGGCAGAGGATTCCACTTTTGGGTCCACACAGATCCAACTGAAATATGCAAATGTGCCACAACACACCCAGACTAGGGCTGACTATCCCATGGCTACTTTCTACCTTTCTCTTGGGGTACTAGGTCTGTGGTTTTCCTTCATCTTCCTGTGTACATAGGCAGCGGTAGTCCTAGCAGCTCCTTGGGTTCCAACAGTTCAAGCCAATCTGTCCTCCTTGGGCTCCAGCCCCATGAGTGAGCAAAGCGCGTTTTGTCTCTCAGGTGCTTCCTCCTGAATTGAGCTACAGGCCCTCCCTGCCTTTATACTTCTTATCCTGCCCCTCATCTTCCAATGGGAGGGATGAGCCCAGCTTGACTGCACACACCCAGCACCAGAAAATGGTTCCTTCCCCACTGGTTCAGTAGGAGACCATTCTGACTTATTATATCTCCATTGAGGAGTCCAGTCCTTCCATGAGGTCTCAATTAAGTCTTGTATGCTTATGAAACCACCCTTTGAACCTGTGGCACAGTGTTCCTTATTTTATTCGTTTATTAAAGTGGTATTTATTATTGCTAGGATGTCATCCAGAATTATATGCTCTGGTGGCAGTTCTGCCATTTACTATTTTTCATGAAGACAAGGTGGTTCTTGATCCAGCGAAAAAGAAAAGCACAATTTGTGTTTTGTTTCAATCAAACTATTAGTTTACTGACCCCGCCCCCCCAAACCTCATGTTAATAAAGAGGACTCAAGATTACATACTGAAGATCAAGGGTGGTCGTTAGGCAGACTGTGAGCCAAATCCTGACTGCCAGACACTTTTGAATGGACCCTGATATCTTTTTTTATTCATTTGTATCTATTTTATTTGTCAGTTATTGTTTTCTTTGGAGTCTGGACCTTGACTTGACCAAGAAATTTGGACCTTGCCCAAAAAATAGACTACCACTGCTTTAGATGCTAATAAAGTATGATTACTAGTTAATCTTTTTGGAGTATTTCTGGACTTATGTATTAATGAATACTGCTAATTTTTGTGCAAGCTGTCATAAAATCTCACTCTCTAGAGCAGTGTCTTAAACATGTTTCTGTTCAGAAATTCTGTAAGGCTCCTTCTTGGGGGTCAATCCAAATAATCACAAAAAAGCTGTTGTTTAACTTTTCAGTAAGGTGCAAGATATGTTTCTTTTCTCTTTTTTTTTTTTTGTAGTCTTGCCTGTGTCAGGCTCTCCTCAAAGGAGCATTGATCAAAGAAGTACAACTTCAGCTGTCTCTGCTCCTGGAGGCATAGTAACTGTTGTCAATGGAGAGTCTAACAGCCTTGCATCATCTGCTCCTTGTGCTCCTGATTCCATTGCTTCTCAGAATGAGAGTGAAGATGATGATCATCTAAACCCAACAGAAAAGCTCCAGTAAAATGTTTTCCAAATTTTATTCTATAATTAATTTGCTGTGATGTGCTAAGTGGTTCTATATATATTTTTATTAGGTTCTGAGTGTTTTTCAGCATATTTTTGAAAAAATGTGAAAAACCTGAATTACATAACTTAACTCGTTAGTTTATTACTTCATATGAAATGTACTAATTTGGGATTCAGAACATCTTGAAGAAAAAGTTGTTGCAGATCTCAAATTAGAGTAAATTTTAAGTATTAGTGGGTTAGTGTATATAGGGACTTGGCTAAAACTGAAATTTGGTTAATTTTACTGCATTTCTTTTGAGAGCACTGTTAAATATAGAACTGAAAGTTACGTTTAGGGTTTTTTTTCTCCATTGGGGTATGAATATGAAATATTCTACTTTCATTTCAGGAAACTGAATGAAGTTCGTAAGAGACTGAATGAGTTGCGCGAGTTAGTTCATTACTATGAACAGACATCTGATATGATGACTGATGCTGTGAATGAAAACACTAAAGAGGAAGACACAGGAGAATCAGAATGTGATTCTGAACATGAGAATCCACAACCGGTTACCAATATAAGGTTACACTTCTTTATGCTTATGTCTAAAATTTTGTTGTTTTAGCTGCTCTAAATTCTTCATATTAAGATGGCGTGGTTAACCATAAGTTACTAACACTTCAATTAAATCAACACTGTTTTGTGTCAGTTTTATATGAAATACCCTTCATTTTGCTGATAACTTAATCAGAGAATTATGGGACTAGAAGGGACTTTGTAAGGTAGTCCAGTCCCTTAGTTAATACAATATTTTTCTCAATTCAGTTGATAAAAATAATTTTAAAGGACTTCTGTAAATATCAAACAGCTCTAGAATCATGCACAGTGAATTAGGCCCTCTGCTGATCACACCACTACAGATTTAAGGGATAAAGTATACATTTTATATAAATGTTAATAAGTTTTAGAGTTGTTTCAAAATTAATGTTCCTGTTTAGATTTTATATCATCACCATGCAACACTTGATGCTTATTAGAATTTTAAGATACAGAAAGGATAAACAGGCGTATTAGACAGTCTCATAAAATCCAGATGTAGTCCCTTGCATTATGTTTATCCTCAGTTAGTCATAAATAGAGATGGGATTTTATTATCTCGGGAAGGCTAACAAATCTAGAGAATCAGTGTGGAAATGGATTGCATTGTTGAGGGATGTTCATGGTTTTTTTCCTATTGGTTTATGGATGTTGCCATTTTTGATATCCATTTTGTGCCCAGTCTGTATTCTTCTGTAGAGGGGCAGTGACTCCAGGGATACTATCATGGGCCCCAGCCACATCAGCCACACCATCAGGGGCTCATTCACCTGCACATCTGGTAAAGTGGTATATGCTATCATGTGCCAGCAGTGCCCCTCTGCCATGTATATTGGTCCAACTGGACTGTCCTTGTGTAAAAGGATAAATGGACACAAAACGAATATAAAAAATGGCACATCCATAAACCAATAAGAAGACATTTCAACCTCCATGGACATTCTGGCAGGCTTGAAAGTTGCAGTACTTCAAAAACAGACTTCAGTGTGAAACTGCAGAATTAGAGCTAATCTGCAAGTTAGACACCATCAAACTGGGTCTGAATAGAGACTTAGAATGGTTTCACAAAAAGTGATTCATCCGTTCACACGTTCTCTCCCTTTGATCTACTGGTGTGATGGGTCCTATCTGCTCTGTATGGACTTTGCTAACACTTGCCCTCCTCTACCCTGGCATGTGTATGTATACTTCTTCACTGGAGTTTCTACTTTATGCATCTGATGAAGTGGATTGAAGGCCACGAAAGCTTATGCTCAAAGAAATCTATTAGTCTATAAGGTGCCACAGGAGTCTCACTGCTTTTGCTATATGAGAGATGTTATTTTAAAGGAGGATTGATATGCTATAGATTGTCTTCTGTCTTTGAGATATACGGAGTATAGTGCAGAGCTGGATGTGAATTTTGATTGTCCCATTAAGTTATGGTTTGTACAGGAATATTTTTTGAATAACCTTTTATCATGGGTAAATTGTTGCTTAGCACATTCATCTAAAATGTTTGGAATTTTTAAAAAATTCCATGTGTTTGTCTCTTTCAACACTTGTGTTTGGGGGGGGGGCAGTTGTTGGGGGTTTTTTTGTTTTTGTTTTTGAATGGACTGAGAATTGATTTTTAACATGGTGAATGTTTTCCTCTAGAAACCCTCAGGGAATCAGTAGCTGGGGTGAAATAAATAGCAATTCCAATGTACAGTGTGGAAGTACTAACAGAGATGGAAGACATCTTAATACAGAGTGTGAAATAAATAACCGATCTGCTGCTAATTTAAGGGCTTCAAATATGTCTTCAACATTAGGTATGCTTTAAAGGATATTGTACAAGGATTTTATATATAGGGCTAAAACTGACAAGAAGAGTGTGGTGTTTACTACTTATGCTTTCTTCCTGGTTATATGGTTTGGGATATTCAGATTTGCATATTAGTGAAGTGCTCAACAAGGATTTAAATGCTAAATTAGGTTTTTTTTCTAATACAGCTTCAGATCTGAAACACCTTAGTGGTATAAATATTTACTGATTTTTTTTTTTAAGCAAGTTCTCTAGTGTTTATTTGCAACATTGTCACTGTTCGTTGTTTTTTCCTTCAGACTGTCGTAATAGGGACAGTGACAAAGGTATTGATGTACCAGAAGGTGATGATGATGAAGTGGAAGAGGAAAGAGCCAGTGAAGTTTCTTTATCCAGCTGCAGAAGCAGTGTAGCTGATGCCGATGCTGGAGATGCTGAGTTTGAGCAGAAGATCAATAGACTTGTAGCTGCAAAACAGAAACTTAAACAGTTACAAAATCTTGTTGCTATGGTGCAGGTACTTTTTACAAATATAATCTTGTTACTGTACCAGTCAACATTAATTAAAAGAAAACAAAATAAACTACTTAGGATAGATCTATGCATTCAAAGCTGCTGCACTTCTGCAGTGTGTTTGGTGAAGACAGGAGAGAATAATGCTGACAGGACAGAGTTCTGTTGTGGCATAAAAATCCATCTCTGTGAGTGGTATGTCAGTTGGAGAAGCTCTCTTGCTGTCACAGCACTCTGAACACCAATGCTTTATGTTAGTGTAACCTACATTGCCTGCAGGAGGTGAAATATTCACACATTTGAGCAACATAAGTTTTGCTGTCATAGGCACTAGTGTAGACATAAGCTAACTCTTAAGTGTATAATAAACTAACTTTGTGCACAATGAAAAAACTTGGACCAGAGTTTAATACAGTGGAACTGCTCATATAAAAGTTGAAAAAGAAGTAGAGTCTGAAATGGACCCACCTTCATATTAGACAAATGATACACAAAACTAAAATACTCCTCAGAGGGACATTAAACTCAAGAATATTTTTATGTAATTTGTGTAACATCATAGATTACTAAAAACTGAATTTAAAAATCTAATATTTTTTCAGTGTTTGCAGTACTCATCATTATCCAAACTGGGGGAGGTGGTGGGGAAATGCTAAGTTAGTGAAATCAATTTCACTTTCAGGATCTGTGACTTTGGTTTTTGTTCACTGTAAATGAACAGGTTTTTTTAAATAGAACTTGTTTCAACTGGAATGTAATGTTTATCTTGTAGTTTCATAAAAACAAATGTTTTCAAATGAATTTATGGGCCAAATGAGAATTGCTTTTGTCCCTTTAATGTTAAAGAATGTGTGTTTCTTTCACTGGTTTTGATTGTCTTCCTAAACAATTTTTCTTCCTACTTTTTTAGCTGAAATAAGATTACTAATATAATACCCCTCAAAAAGAAGTTTAAAAAATTGTACATCTGTTTTACCTTTGAACAGCAAGTACCTTTAAAAGTCTGCACAGTATAAAAAAATGTGTAATTCTTGCAGTCTGAGAAGTTAAGTGAGAAGTGTGTTGTGTTTCTTATGGAAGTGGAATTGTTACAGACAGAGAGTAGATATGCTGAACAGCTACTTAAAGAAAGATGAAGGACATCGTTACACAATCTCCCATATGCTGGTTGTGGATTTATGATGTGCACGATCATGGTGGAGTTAGTTTTAAATTGTGCATTTGAATCCCTCCTTTGTGACTGACAGCAGTTCACTTAATGTGAGAATAATTATGTGCATGCACAGTAATTGCATTGTGAATAAGCCTTTCTCTCTGCTCTGGCTTCTATAATCCCCCTGCTTTATGTTGTTGTTGATTTCAGAGTGTTCATCCTGGACAGCAAAAGGAATAGCTGCTTCAGCTTCATGATCTTCTAGATTAAGCCAAAATTGTTACATGAGATGGGGGGGGGGGGGGATAAAAAACCCCCAAAAAAGGGGGGGTTAAGCCACAAAATTTTTTTTTATTTAAAAATATTTTAAAATTTGTCTTTGCAGCACAGTTTTTTTTTTTTTTTTTAAGGTTATGGGAGTTTTGCCATGATCTCAACAGTAGGATGATTTCCTGTTTAATTTCCTATTCCCTCACTGCTTTTTTCCTCAATAACTGTCACATTAGTGTTCATAGTACTCCAGTAAATTACTCTGTCTATAAATTGTTGGTCCAGCCGTATAGACTGCATGTAAAAAAAAAAGGCTGGAGCATGAGTTATGTGTTTTTATAGCTTAATAGTTTATAGATGTAGAGTAAATATTGCAGTACTCCTGTGTGTGTGTGTATGTGTGCACGTATGCACGCATTTATATATACTACAAAGACTAACTGGGATCTTAATACACATTGATAGTTTTCCAGATTCATTGACAAAATGTAGTTTATTAAAAATGTTAATGTGCCAAATGAAGAATATTGTTGACTGTGCTGCTGCTGTTACAGGATGATGACCCAGACCCTGAAGCATCTACTGCTGATGCATCTCACTTGGGTGACTCATTTTTGGCTGAAGTAGAGGAGTCAAAGCAGCAACGAAATAACATTCGAGGTAGCACCAACAAATTGCAGAAAGATGTGAGACTGAATGAAAAAGCAAGGTATGTTTTCTTTAATTATCTTAAAAGCTCACAACTCCAGTAACTATCTTGCTAAGTAATATGCAAATAATATCTCTTACTACAGAGAAAAATTCTATGAAGCTAAACTGCAGCAGCAGCAGCGAGAACTTAAACAACTTCAAGAAGAAAGAAGGAAGCTAATTGAGATTCAGGAAAAAATCCAAGCATTACAGAAGGCTTGTCCTGACCTTCAAGTAAGTAGAGTGTCAGACATACGTCTGCATTGTGGCAAAATGTCTAAGGCTGGCCTGTGTCATCTGTCATAGACTAGGACTGCGGGGCTATTAAATTGCAGTGTAAGTGTTCAGGTTTGGGTGAGAGCCTGCACTCTGAGACATCTCCCATCCCTCCCCATAGGTCCAGAACTCAGGACCCAGTCTGAGTCTGAACCTTTACACTATAACTTTATAGCCCAACAGCCTGATTCCTATTCATAATGTTGGATTTTGTTCAACAAAACCACCATTAGACTCATTTATACATTAAAACTAAAAGATCACCTATAATCATCTTCTAGTATGACCGCCTCCATAACACTTGTCATAAAACCTTGCCCAATAATTTTTCACCAAGTTTGTTGTTTCTCACTATAAAAGACATGTTTTTTAAGAACTCAAATTATTCTTGCAGCTCTTTTTGAACTCTTTCAGATTTTTTCAGCATTTGTTCGGAAGGGGTGACACCAGAACTGGACACAGTATTTTGGCAATGGTTTTAGTATTGCCATATGCATAGAAAGATTCTGCCTCCCTGCTCTTATGTGATGTCACCCACGTTACAGATGCAAGGATTGCATTTGCCTTCTTAGCTACGTCATTGCACAGGAAGCTCATGGTCATTAGATTATTTACCAGAAATCTTTAAATCCTTTTCAGAGTCCTTGCAATCCAGAGTGATGTGTTTCTTCTTATAAGGGAGATTTTCGGTTGGCTGTGTTAAAACAGATGTTCAGAATGAGCGCACTTTACCATACTTGGCAAAGTTCGTTAATTTCTGTCAGCTTCATTTTCACTACCAGCTTTCCCCTGATCTAGAATAAATCTTTGATGTGAAGACACGTTCTTTTCAGTGTATGGCTTTTAACAGTATGAAAGTTAACAAAATGTTGACCTTTTTCCTCCCTAAGTTAGTTGAAGTCAAGAAGCTGAAAATGCTATAATTACTAAAATAATTTAAAGAGCCAGTATCCTACCACATTGCACAAGCATTGGTTTGAGTTTTTAAAATTCAGGGAGAGTTTCTGATTTGACATTGCACATATCATTGATCCTAAAGTAAAGTTGATTGCATCCTATTTGAAGTAGAGATAATATGCATTCTGAAACCATTTAACATAGCATCTGTTGACTTTGAGATGGTATCTCGAGAAGGTTACAGTTTGAGTTGAGGATGAGTAGTTGAGGGGAGGAGAGACTAGCCATGTCCAATAACAGTACGTAGTTGCAGTTGTAGAAAGCAATAATTTATAACCCCTGTTGTCCTACTGCAGTAACAAACATTTTATTTATTTTTAAAATCTTTTTCTTCAAGTTGTCAGCTAGCTTGGGTAATTGCCAAGCAAATAGACAAGCCTCACCTGCTACTTCAACACCAGCTGTTGGAGGTGGTGCAGCAAGCAAGCCCGTTCTTGAAACAGAAGAATCAGTACCAGTGGATAATGAGGTACTTGAGATTTGTGACTTGTTTGTGAGTCGGTGTGTAAGAGAAAAATGCCATAGACAGGTTTAAATATTTTGAAAGAAATTGTGTTTTATCAAAACAAACAAGGAGTCCTGTGGCACTTTTAATGACAAACAGATTTATTTATTGCATGAACTTTTATCATTTTATTATGTGATAAATAAATTTGTTTGTCTTTAAAAGTGCCACAGGACTCCTAGTTGGTTTTGCTGAACTAGACTAACATGGCTATCCCTTTGGAACTTGTCAACATGTAAGTTTTTGGTATTTTTTTGTACATGGTGAGATTTATTTTTATTAAAGCATGTGTTTGTAGAAGGCAAACGGTGAACCATAGTAGCAAGAAATATTTGACAAAAAAGGAAATTTTTGAGCAGATATTAGAGTTTGACTGTAAAAGGGATATGAATTTTGAAATTATATCCAGGGATTTAATGATCTTAACAGAAACTGGGTTCTAAGAGTAACATATGCAATCAGGTATTTGATATAAAATGTGAAATGAGGCAAGGCTTATCATAGTTCTATCTTGTATATGCCATCACAGAGATGCTCTTTCAGACATGATTAGTACTTAAATAAGTTTCCCCACTGATGTGCCTTATGCATGCAAAGGCAGCTCTGCTGTTCCATCCTGATGTTTTATAAGGGGATAATTTTCACCCTGTGCCAAAACACATCGTCTGCTTATTTAGCATTGGCAAATTATTAGCTTTATCGATTAACTGAAACTTTATATATGTTTAATGTGGACTTATTTTTAAATCCGTGTCGCTTCACTAAATCGAAGACTTTTCCCTAAATCACCAAAAGTTGAAAGGTGATTTGTTATGTAAGGAGTATTCCTGCTAAATGTATAGCTTAAGGTTTTTTAAATAAATAATGTAATTTAATTTAAATAATGACAATGTGATAAGTCTTTGTTCTTGAATGGATGAAAAATTTTTTTAACTGAAGACATTAAAAGAAAAAACGAGAACAGAGCAAAAGTTAGACACACAAATGATAGGCATCTAAAAATTATCCTTCAGAGCAAAGTACTTCTACAGGGTTAGCAATAAGTGTCACTGCATTCTTCGAATGTACATTTTTATTTACCAGTTTTGTTTCCATTTAGTATTTTTCATAACCAGACAGTATTGCTTGTGCTCTTGGAGTTGTAAGTGACTATTTTAGGTCATGTTTTTTAAATTTAAGAAGTTATTTGGCTGGGTTTTCAAGGTTTTTGTTGTGAAGAAGCTTGAACTTGATGTAGTGAAACAGGTAGTAGAGAAATTTTTGAAGGGAGGTGATGTGGTTAGAGCAGCAGGCAAAGAAGATAACTTTAATGCTGTGTTTTAAACAGATTTCAATAAGATGATAAAGGTGTCAGGAAAGACAGATAAGATGGTATATTACACAAAGCATAAAGGCAAGCAGATTCTGTGTTGTAGAGAAGCAGCTGAAGACCTTTCTAGCCAAAGTTTCCAAAATTTTTGCTTTTTAAATAGAAAGAGACCCACACTCGTATCGTTTTGTTTGTATCTGGGTGATTGGTTGCTCAGGGGAAGTCCAGCGAAAAAGTCTTCTCATGGTCAGTTCATACTATATGTACTGGATCATCTGAGACTCATACTGAAGAGCGGGAAGTCAAAATAGGTTCCAGCTCAAAGAATTGAGTTCATCGGGGCCTTGCTAAACTCTTGAGTTCGAGAGCATTACTGCTGACTGACTGATTCCATGGAATTTGCCATATGTCTCTGGAACTTAACGGAGTTCAGTCCTTAAGAGCAGCTTGCATATACCTGAGGTTGCTAGGCCATGTACTGTATGCACAAAGGTAATCTAATATCCTATTCAAATGTCACTAAAGTTGGTCTGTCACCTGAACACTTGGATAGACAGATTCAGCTTGCTCTGTTGGTCCTAGACTCCTTATGGTGGTGGACAGCTCAATGCAATTTGTGCCAGGTCATTTCCTTTCCTCGTTTCCCAGTAATGGCTCATGAGGTTTGTAGACCACCACTGGGGTTGCTGACAGTTCAAAGCCTGTGTTTGGAATAGGAAACTTCTCTGCATATCAGTGTCCCTGGAGCTTTATGCCACCTACTGTGCCTGTCATGCCCTTTAAGATCACATCAGGGATTTGTTGGTGCACATCCTTATGGACAGTGCCACCTTGAACAGAAGAGCGGGAGCACATTTCAACGTGCTATGTTCAGAGATGATCAGGCTCTGGCAGTTTTGCACTGGAGAAAACATTATCCTGTGGCTGATCATTTACCTGGGTTCCAGAATCAGCTAGCTGAATCATCTCAGCAGAAATTTCTTTCTGAATCTTAAGTGGTTTCTGAAGCCCAATGTCTTGTATTTCCATTTTTATGGTCTGGGGAATCTCAACAATCATTTGTTTTGCTCTTGAGATGGTTTCCATTGGATTCCCTGATGAATGCTTTTCACCTGAGCTGGTACTCTGCACTCTTGTATGCTTTTCTTCCAGTCCCAATTATCCTGCATATAATTCTCAAGCTGAAATTGGATCATGCCAAACTTATTTTCATTGCTCCAGCATAGCCAAGACAGTATTAGTTCTCCAGCCTCCTCACGTTATTGTTTTGGCCTCCCATTTCTCTTCCTTTTCATGCCAACCTCCTGACTCAGCATCATTTTACATCTAGTGCTTAGCTGTCTGCATTTCATAGTAGGGGTACTCCATGGTTAGGTGAGGAAAAGGAATGATGTTTGGAGGCTGTGAGACAAATCTTGCTTAATAGTAGAAAGCCCTCTTGCCTATTTGACCAAGCAGAAGTTGTTCTCTGTCCTTAGACTGATGAGTTTAAAACAGGGCTTGTATCGAGGATATCATGGAATACCTGTTTATACCTTCAGCTTTCTGGTGTTTCACTTGGCTTGTTCAGAGTGCAACTCATCATGATTTCAATGTTTGACTTACCATGAATAGATGAATAAGTGTCTTTGAACCCCATGGAAGCATGGATTTTGGAAGGATTCACTCATCACTGTCCATTGGTTAGACTAACTGGTTCCTTTCTGGGACCTTGATACTGTCTTTAGCGGCTCTTATGAGACCCTGTTCAAGCCTCTGGCAACTTTTATCCCTTCTGTGTTAAAAAACTGCCTGGTCTGTGGCATAAACATCTGGAAGTGGTATGTGAGTCACAGGCTTTGATGACATACTCCTTTTATGCAATTTTCCAAAGATAAAGTAGCTGCAGCTGCACTCTGTTTTTACCTAAAGTGGCTTCTCAGTTTCATTCTAACCAAGTTACATATCTACCAGTGTTCTTCTCTAAGCTGTACTCCACCCTGGAGGAGCAGTGTTTTCACATACTGGATAGCAGGTGATACAGAACTCAACTTTTCCATTCTTCATTTCATCTGTTCCATGCGTGGAGCAAATGAAGGGACAAACCAAGTAGTCTTTTCACATATGATTTCCAGGTGGATAACTTCCTGTATCATGACAGCAGATGAAATAACTCAGACTGCGTCTCATCAGAGTGCGAGTTCATTCCAGGAGGGCCAAGGCAACATCAGTGATGTTTCTAAGTGACATTCCTATATTGGAGACGGAAGGCAAGTGCAGTAGTATCTCTTATTAGACCAACTCCTGTGAGTGAGAGAGAAACTAACTAAGACTTTATCTCTCTTACCCCAGAAGTTTATCTAATAACAGACATTACCTCACCCACCTGGTCTCTCTAATACCCTGGGACTGACGCATCCCTATATCGAACATTTGCAGTGCTGCCACTTTGTCCTTTGTGTGTTCTGTAAGTCATTCTCCTTCCCCTCTGTGTAGGAGTTTTTGTTCTGGACATTTAGTGTGAAGGAACTCTGAAGGAAAGGGGGGGGGGGTCATCATCCCTTATATAGCCAGGTGTGAGGTAGGGCCCCAGCGTCTTGAAACATTTTTGCCTTTCATGCTTCCTATGCTCATGAAGTGATCCATGAAACTGCTACCACCTTTCTCTTCAGATTCTGCCTTGACATCTGTAAAACATCAACAAATTAATGATAGTTAGGTTGAGTGACAACTAAGAGGTAACGCTATATAAAAATAATGAAAATAGAAAACAGTATTTATTTAATTGGATTCTTCTTTTCCCATTTTATCTTTTAGATTTTAAGGTGTTCAGGGCAGAGACTTTTCCTTGTGTTTTTGTAGCCTTTTGCACAATGTGGCCTCAGTCCTGATCAAGATTTCTTAACATTACAGGAAAGCTATTATTATATCAGCCTTGATTTAGTTCATAAAACTAGGATTCTGTTTTAACAACATAAATAATGAAAATTGGGTCATAGGTGTGTCATGTTTGTAATTTAGTAGTTTTCTTCATTTTGCTTGTTCTGCTATATTTTCATATCAGAGTAATTTGAAGAAAAAATTAGCATTTCCCAATATAGATTAGTTTAATGCTTTTGAAAATAGTTAAACTTGGAAAATGAAATAAAAGTATCAAATTATTTTATTTCAAATAGCTGTTGTCCGAGATGCGTAGGCATGAGATTTTAAGGGAAGAGTTGCGGCAGAGAAGAAAGCAGCTTGAAGCTTTAATGGCTGAACATCAGAGGAGAAGAGATCTGGCAGAAACCACATCTACTATTGCTGTATCTGTTAAAAGTGATGGATCAGAGAATCAATGTACTCCACAACAAAGTAGGATGGAAAAGTAAGAGCATTAGTCACACATCTTCTGTTTTATGTGTTCCTTCCTTTAGATGCTAGAATAATTCTACTGTAATTTAAGTATCTATTATGAAAAATATCACAGAGGTCCTCAATGTAAAAAGAGATTAGTAAAAGACTGTTTTCATTCTGTTTTACTTTGAACAAAATTCCAGTTCCAGTGCTTAATGGAAAATGTAGTATCTATATCTTCTTAGAAGATTGCCTGACTAGGAAGACTTAAACCCTGGACCCTCAGATTAGAAGTTTGGTGCTCTTAATGTTAAAGGCACATAGGAAATTTATAATCTATTTTCTTTCAAAACAACACCTAAAATTTGTCTGAGTTACCCACTTGCCTCTGAGCTTCCTGCCATTTTGTTGTGGGTTTCACTCTTCTGTTTTTGAAAATGCTTTTTCTTTTTACTCATTACTAGGGGAAAACCCTTTGTAAATAAACAAAGCTGTATGAAGAATGCTGTCAAATGCCTAAAATATTTAATTAGCTTTCCAAAAGCTCAGCTGGCAGGACACTAGCATGTCCTTAAATTGTTGATTTGATTCCAGTTCAAAGGAATGGTTTCTTTCCAAGTTTTAAATCAGCACTGGATGTTTTTCTAAGAGACATGCTCTAATTCAAAGAAAAATTAATTCATGGAAGTCCTGTGGTCTGCAGTACAAGAGGCCCATGTAGATGATTACAGTGGTCCCTCCTGGACCTATCTGTGAATCTAAATAAATTGAAAAGTTTCTTTGATGTTAAGTTGTTAATATTAAGTACAAAATTCAAACAAAAGTTGTTCTGTTTTTAAATTACAGTTGACTGTCTCTTTGTATTGGTAAAATGTGAAATTTATTTTGATGCAGCCTGTAAGCAAATATAATTGTTATACAAAATTTGTAAACTTGCTTTTAATGGTATCCTGTTTTAACCATTATCCTTTTGGTACTGGCAGATTGACTGTAGCTTTTAATGTCTGATGTTCCCTAGAACAGTGGCAACATGGGGAGGTTCTACCCAGTGTGTGCTAGATGAAGAGGATGGAGATGAAGATGGTTATCTTTCTGATGGACTTGCTCAGGCAGAGGAGGAGGAGGAAGAGGAGGAACAAGAGTCCACTTCTAATGACAATTTCTCCATGTATCCCCATAACAATAATCAAAGTATATATTGTGTTAAGGAAAATAAAGATAGGTTAGTTACATATTTAATATTGGTCTGATACTAGTCAATGTAAGTTTTATAAAATAGTGTTGCATTTTTCTACAAAGTAAACTGTTAAAATTGTCGTCTTCTATGCTGCTAAGTAGAAGAGGTTTTCAATGAGTTGTAACAGCAGCACTTAACCAAATCTTTTGCTTAAGAGTCTACAGCTAGATTCTAAATTAGCTATATGCAGTTTTTGAGTGATTCAGGTTATTCCTTCCAACTTGCATTATCAATGGTGGATTTCATCTGCTTTCAAGCTGTCCATTTACCTCAGGTTTCTCACTCTCTGCTGTCTTGCTTAATATAAACAATTTGATGTGGTCTGCAGATTTTTACCACATCACCATTCACTACCTTTTTTATGAAACATCAGTCTTTGCATTGGAACATTTTGGGGCCTCCCACTGTTAATTTCTGTTTTGAAAATTAACAATTTATTTCTGCTTTTTATTTCTTTCTTAGTCAGTTTCTAATTCATATGACAATGCTTTATCACAGTGGTTCCCAACATGTGGACCAGGGACCCCTAGTGGTCCTTGGACATGTTGCAGAGGGTCTGTGGAGACTCCCTACCAGGGCCAGAATCCAGCTACAGCCCTGATGCTTCCCGCCAGGGCTGCCTTTCCCTTCCCATGGCCATATCCTGGCAGGGTGATGGGGCCACGGCAGCTTCCTCGCAGGGGCAAGGGCAGGGGGCCATAGTTGCTGTGTGTCAACTCCCCAGCAGCAGCGCTGCTCGCCGGCTGGCCCAGTGGCACCACCAGAGTGCTGTGGGCCAGAGTTTGCCTGCATGGGCCAGATTACATAATCAGCCAGCGGGGGCTGCAAAGATTTTTTAGTTAGGTCGGTCGGTTGGTCTGTCTGTCTGTCTCTCTGTTTTGTTGACCTGCACAAAGACTCCTATTAGGTTGGAGACATAATTTGCCTTTACAGAATCTTTTCCCTGTCCTAGCTTGTTTGTATAGGTATTTTATGGTTCTGTTTGCAATGGTCATGTCTACTAATTTTCCTGGTACTGAAGTGAGATGTATAGGTCTAATTCCCAAGATCACTTTATCTCATTTTTAAAAAGATTAGTTGCTCAGTAGCCCTTTCTGATAGTAGCAGATTTTAGTGATGGAAACCCTTCATCAGTTGGCAAGTTGTTCAAAGCCATTTGTGGATGGCTGTGTATTAGTAGTTGTAATACATAGTTGCATCTTTAATGTAGACTGGGTCTTTGAACAAGTGTGCTGAGGAAGAGTATGGGAAGGTTTTTGCATGATTTTATAATGCCACCAGTATGACCTGAGCAAATGCTTTATCTGGCTTCCATGCTGTCTTTCAGTGAATAAGCTATAAAAGCATATGCGACTATATCTAGAGATTAATAAGATAAATTCTTTACTCACATGTTACTCTTATCATATGAGATGTGAGACAAGAAGGGCTGCAACAGAAGACACTGAATTCATAGATGTCAGTCTTAGTTTCAAAATATCAGTCAGTTCTGCAACTTGTAGTGAATTTAAAAATTAACATAATTTCTTTTGTACCAATTGGTAAGTTCCTTGGGCGTTAGAAGCTGAAGTTGTTTGTGCCAAAAGTGGTGATATTTAACTGTGACTAGCTTACTGTTAACTGAAACATTGACTGCAACTATAGACACTTTGTAAGAGAAATCTAGAGTTATGTTGAAATTTGCAGTTATTTTGATTTTCAAGAAATCTGATACTCCTTTTTCCTCAGGTGGAAGAATCGCCGTCCTCTTTCAGCAGATGGAAATTACCGTCCATTGGCTAGGACAAGACAACAACAGAATATTAGCATGCGGCGGCAAGAAAACTTTAGATGGATGTCGGAACTCTCCTATGTGGAGGAGAAGGAACAATGGCAAGAACAGATTAACCAGTTGAAGAAACAGCTTGAATTTAGTGTCAGTATTTGTCAGACCCTGATGCAAGATCAGCAGGTAGAATATCAAAAAGCACTTACACTGGTCTCTTAATAAGTCTATATGGTGTCTATTGTAAGATGATGATTTTTTCTTCTAAATATTTCAGGAATAATTCGGCTCTTACTTCAGAGGTTTTTGTGACTGGCATCTTTCTTTTTTTCTACAGACCCTCTCTTGCCTACTGCAGACTCTGCTTACAAGCCCTTATAGTGTGATGCCCAGTAATGTTTCATCTCCACAAGTACATCTTATTATGCACCAGTTAAACCAATGCTATACTCAACTGACATGGCAACAGAATAATGTTCAGAGGTATGCTGTTTGTCCTGTATTTATGAAAAACTTTTGTTACTACTTGTATTGAAATGATTCAGAAGTAATAATAAACTTACTTCACCGATAAGTATTTTAAATATCAAACTGGACGCTTTGCTGAGACTTGGGCATTTGAAGTTTCCCACCACTGTTACCAGCTTTTTCGGGAATGTTTTCATTAGGTATTCTGTATAAAGTGATTCATACCTTTTTAGGCGTTCCCCAGTCCACTAAAGGTTGAGAAACACTGCTCTGGAGTGCTATGACTATACCTTCCTAATGCCTGGTATATATGCAGCTAGGTCAACAGAAGAATGCTTCTGTTAAGTTAGCTACCATTGTCTGGGGAGGTGAAGTTCCTATTGTGAATGAAATAAGATTCTTCCATTGCCGTAAGAAGAATCTATACTTTAATTCCTTCCTTTGGTGTTACAAGCCTTTCCTGAGAAAGCAGTGTGGTTGCTCCTGGCCAAATATTTCTACATTCAGCAGAGCTGCATGAATCATTTCTGTAAACACATACTTTGCTGCAATGTTTTATAGCGTTGGCTGGATCACTGATAAAAAATTTGAATCTTGACATGATCACATAGCTTTTGTGCTGGTGTGAATTCTTGGAATTCAAGTCCAAGAATTAACGTTCTGGTTTGGTGTGCATATCGTACAACTACATTATAAAAGAGAGCCTCTGTGTGGGGTGCTAAGCTATTCTGGTGATACCTGTAATTCCGCCTCCTCTTTTACCAGTGGCATTGAGCTGCTCTTTGGAGTGGTCCAGATCTGCTTGGCTGAGACCAGGGCTACACTACAGACTTAAGTCAACTCAAGTTATACCGAACAAGGAGTCCTGTGGCACTTAGACTAACAAATTTATTTATTGCATGTTAGTCTTTAAGTGCCACAGGACTCCTTGTTTGTTTTACTGAACTAGATTAACACAGCTGCCCCTTTGGAACAAGTTGTACCAATGATCATTAACCACTATAGTTACATTGCTTGTGCTTGTTTACATAATGCTCCTTGTGTTGGAGAAGCACCTCCATAATTGGTGCTCTGTCATGGTTACAGAGAGCAGTGTGTTGTGGATAGCTATCCTACTGTGCAACTTGCCCCCATCTGCCACCAGAGGTTGTGGGAATAAATATTGGATAGCAGTGCATTATGAGTGCAGGCTTGTCCCATGATGCAGCTTTCTCTGCCCCTTTGTTACATGGGCTTGCAACTATGTTATGTGTCATTTTTCAACAGCCTCTCTGTGAACTTGTACCCACCATTTCTACTTGAAAGCATGCATCCTGGTCTCCATACTTGTGACAAGTGTTGAGCACAGTGCAGCTGATCAAGCAGTATTTTGTAGGGCTGTGAATCTGAACAGGAATCCATGGTGCCTATCTTGCTATGTGCCATGGAAAGAAACAATTCCAGGCTACTTTTTGGCATTCACAGAGCAGTTGTACGTGGTGAACCATCATTATTTCGATTTGGAAACAAGCACTAAGTGGTCGGGTTGCTTGTTATGCAAGTACAGGACGATGAGCAGCGGCTGCATAACTTTTAGATGTTCAAAGCCACTTTCCTGGAACTGTATGCAGAGCTTGATCTGGCTTTGTAGCACAAAATGAGAGCTGGCCTTTCAGTGGAGACACGTGTTGATCGCTATGTGGAAGCTGGCACAAATTAGCTTGAAGCTGGAAAGACCATTGTGAGTTGTGATCACTCAAATGTGCTGGGTCATTAATTGCATCCTGCTATGAAGGACTGTGACTCTGGACAACGCATGTGAACCGGTGAATGGCTATGCATCAATAGGATTCCTTAAGTGTGGTGGGGCAATAAATGGTGCACATATCCCAATTTTGGCCCCAGAATCTCTTGCGATGGAGTACATTAATAGAAAGGGCTACTTCTCTATAGTATTGCAGGCACTGGTGGATCACTGGATCATTCTGCTGATATCGGTGCAGATTGGTCATGGAAAGTGAGAGACATCTGCATCTTCAGTAGCAAACTTGCCTCTATAGAAAGCTGCAAGCAGGGACTTTCTTTGCAGACCAGAAGATTACAGTGAGGGATGTTGAGATGCCCATAGTGAGTTGAGTCTGCCTAGCCACTGTTTCCAGCTCCACTGAAGTATCCATGGGACTCATGGGGATAGAGGTGGGTCACCACTGAGAGTAGTGTCCAGCTTCTTGATGAAGTGACAGGCCTTTGGCGCAGCACAAGGGCAATGGTTTGTATTCTTTGCCCTCTGGTGTGCCTGCTGCAGGGCCTTTTCCCTTGATCCTCACATGGTACTGATGCATGACCCCTCTCCAACATGCACCATGTGCAGTATGACTATAGGTATTGATGTTCCTGCTGCTGGAGTGACTCTGGGATTACATAGCTTCCCCTCCTCACAGACCAAGGAGATCCCACGAGTCTAGTGTGCTGTTGGAGCCAGCATGGTCTGCTGGGAACATGTGGCTTGGGGTCTTCATGCTGAGCAAACAGGAAGTGGAATTTCAAAACTCCTACGGTTTTAAAGGGGAAGAGGCAAATGCCTGTGTGCCTGGCAGAAGAGCTCAAACTGCTACTTAGAGTAGTCTGTATGGCCTTTGTGGAACACCACCTGGAGGCCTTAACAGTAACACAAGCAAACGCAGTATTTACACCGACATGGTAGCAATCTTATTTTGTCACAAAAAGCTTTATTTCTCCTTAAGGTGGTTTTTTTGGCTTAGCAGGAGAGTCGCATCAGTGGGAACATTATAGTGTGTACATCTCCACTTCTGGACAACAAAACTATGCTGTAGACTAGTGGTTTTCAAACTTAGGGTCAGGACCCAGTACTGGGTGGCAGACCCTCAGGCATTGGGTTGGGGCATCCCTTGTTGCCACTGCAACAAGACTAAAGTGCATTGCTCAAAGATGTAATTGCTGGGTCATGGGCATAAATGATTTTTTTCAACTTGGTCCCGGGGGAAAAGTTTGAAAACTGCTGGTGTAGACAAACCTGAGACTGGAAACTTTCACAACCGATTTACCTCTATGGGACTCTCACATATATGGTTTGTTTCTTCTAAGTACACAAATCCCCCTAAAGCATAATTTGTAAGGCTGTTGTGGTGAAAGAATGGAAGCATTTTTTTGAAGGCAAACAGAATAAGGTCTCAAATTCCATTCTTTTGAGTGCTGATGAAGATCAAGAAAATACACGTTGTATCCGTGTACTGGTAATTGTGATGGCACAAACCAGCTGACCTCAGCCATAATTCAAAATCCTGAGTATGCTGCCTCAGCACTCTTAGGAAGTGTATTGATAGGTGTAGACCTCCTAAGCATAATGTCATTGTATCTTTATTCTGGTGCAGTCCATTTTAGCTCCATCAGAGCTTGGAAGAAGGCTTGATCCCTAATTAGTTAGCACTTGATGTTTCTGTTGACTTTGAGACTTGTGCAAGATTCAGTGTATCAGCTCCAGGAGTTGGGGACTGAAAGATAGGCATGTAGTCAGCCATGTTTAGTTTAATGGAGAATTACTATTACTGTGCTTATCATTACAACCTGTCCAGCCAGGTTTTTTATTTTCAGATTGATATATATGAAAAAATATCATATCCTGTGCTTGTCCTTGTGCTTTCATAGCTGACTGGCAATCTTTTTATGTGTCCATTTTAAACCATTCTGTCAAGACATCTTCATTGAATTTTGGTTGGCTTATGGCTTCTATGATATTAGCAGGAAAGATGGTTTGTTGCATCTGGAACATTCAAAGTTGCATGATTTATTGGCTCAGTGTCCTGCAGTATCTGATCAGATCCAGGCCTCTTTGCCAGGTAGCATTCTGTGTGGTATGTAATGTGTTCTGTCCTCAAAGCGTATGCTTATTTATATCAGTTATCTGCACTGGAATGGGTAAATCTTCCTTTAAGTACGATTGATGGGATCACTGTTCAGTCCTCATTCATGGTCATCAGAATGCTCTTGACCAGAGCTATATCAACGTGAAGTATGTCCTTGTAGCTAATACAATGCCCAGTATTGCGAAACATCTGAACAAGCTTTTATGATCTTGTGATCATATATAGCTTATGATATGAGCTTTAGTTTAGATTACTGATTTAGGTTTAACAGTGAGCTAACAATAATTGCTTGTATTTTTGAAAGAGAGGAACTTACAAAAGTAAATTGCGATCATGTGTTGCATATACTACTTTGTGTAATGGATGGCAGTGCATTTAACTCCTTCACTTATCAAAAATATTGAAAAGTAGTCAACTTAGTCTTAAATGTTGTCCTTACTGCAAAGCTGACAAAATTCAAGTGCATATCATCACATGACCAGAGGAAGCAGAGTACAGTCTTCAACAGATTGCTCCCTGCATTTTCTGATAACATGGTATTTAAATTAAGAACATATTCCATATTTAGTATCCCTCCTTTACTTCTTTTTTGTTTTTGCTTACTGTATAGTAAACAATGTACAGACTCAATACATTCAAACCATGAATGAAAACCAGGTTTAGCAACTTCTCACCAGAAATGCTTTGTTTCATTAATATCATCTTGTTTGGGAATTTGAGCCTAGGTTGTCTGTTAATAGGTAGATCCAAATCTTTACAACTTCCACATTGCTTTAGCAGTTGGGCTTCCTGGATGGACTGTACAGTTCATTCAGAACTGCTGTACTGAAAGAGAGGCAGGGAAATAGCCAGTTGGTTGTGGGTCTTTTAAAAATTACATGTATTTGAAATAAATGAAATTTTCTACTTGATGTCATTCTCTTTCATTTTAACTTTCTCTTCAGAAGTAATTCTTCTATATTTCATAGGTTGAAGCAGATGTTAAATGATCTCATGTACCAACAAGAACAGCAGCAGCAGGAGAGGCCACAAAAAAAGGAAAAAGGCAGGGGCAGCAGTGCACCACCACCTCCATCTCCTACTGTATTTTGTCCTTTCAGTTTTCCTGCTCAGCCTGTGAACCTATTTAATATACCTGGATTTACTAATTTTAGTTCTTTTACACCAGGTAGGTATTTCTGGAAATGTAAAGAGGATGAAATGACTAAGTGCAAAGTTTTGATGAACAGGTTACATAAACTTTTTTTGCTTTGCTGATTTTGGTAATTTGGTTCCCATGTTAAAATAACATTAACTGTTTATTCCTTATTTCCGTGCATAAACCAGCTGACCTCAGCCATCACAGAGCTGCTTGAGGCCTACTTTATCTTTCTTTCTCCACATGCTTTCCCAGATTGCCCAGACTATCAAAGTAGAGGGGCATGAACATTTGCTGCCAAGAGATGGTGTACAAATTTTGATCTCCTTAAAGAGAGCATGGCTTCTATTTGGCAATGACAGAAAAAAGTGAATTTAGTGCTGGTGAAACATGCTAGATGGCAGCACTGATGTTTTACGTCCTCTTTATATAGGTCAGGTATACAACAAATAATGTTAAAAGAAGCTTGCATGCAAAGCCATGTCATTGTGCAGTAGCACTGTTCTGAAGAAGGGCTACCTTTTTAGATGGAGAGTGAATTTGTTTGGTACTTGACTTTTCTAATGAGACTAACACTTTTTTGAATTGAGAGAACCAACAAACATACAGTTACGGAGTTGTTAGACCAGTGCAAAGCTTTAGTGTAGACAGGCAGGGTCACTCTTTGCACTAGCAGAACTTACTCTTGCTTGAAATCTAAGTAAAAATCTATCCTGTGCAAATGGCAGATTTTCTCTGGCTACATTCTGGATTGCACTGGTCTCCAATGATGGCTGTTCAAAGATGGTCGAAATTGGGGCAAATGTTCAGTCAAGACAAAGCCTCAATATCACACCAATTTAAAATCATCTGCTAGCATTTTTCCTTTGGTATATCCTCTTTTCCACTATGGTTTCATTTTTTAAAATATTTACTGGAGTATTGTATTGATGATAAAGCTTTGAAGTTGTAGTGATACACAACATATTCTCTAATGTGTGGTGTCATGTTTGTTGCCCCCCCCCCACGTGAAATGACTTCTGATTAACTTTTATTTACTCACAGGTATGAACTTCAACCCTGTGTTTCCCTCTAGTTTTGGAGATTTTGCACACAATGTTACCCCACGCAATAGTGAGCAGCCGCAACAGCAACCTCTAGATAATAACACTTCTGGAAGAACTGAGTATATGGCATTTCCAAAGCCCTTTGAAAGTAGCTCCTCTGTTGGAGCAGAGAAACAAAGGTATTTTGTCTGTTTACTGTAAAATTCTCTTCACTTTTAATTTGGTTTTGGGACCCGTCAGAGTATCAGGGCTTCTGCTTAGAAGATAAACTATTGAATTAAAGGCTGTCTGTACTCACTATAATTTGCTTTTCCCAGCTTGTGTTATTTGACTATTTTCTGTTGATCCAAAAAAAAAAAAAGGGGGGGGGGTTGTTAATGTACTTCAGTAATTTGTTATGTGTAAAAGATATACTGGCTATAGATGTAGTATTTGCTGAATATCTTACAGGTTATACAATATATATTTTAATGAGTAAATGTGATATGTTCTGTTGTCAGACTATTAAATTACACTGTAGTAGACTACTTCATGCAGAGTGGTATATATTATTGCCTTTAATTACTGCTTCTTGGAGCAGCTAGTCCTGAAGCCCACAAGGAGAGAGGCAGTTCTTGATTTAGTTTTAAGTGGCTCAAAGGATCCTGTCCACATGGTGAATATAACTGAACTACTCAGCAATTGCAACCATAATATAATTAAATTTAGCATCCTTGTAGGGGAGAAATACCAAAGAAGCCACCATGGTAATATTTAACTTCTAAAAAGGGGATTGAACAAAAATGAGGAAGCTAATTAAATGGAAATGAAAAGAAACAATCATAAGAGTGAAATGTCTTCACATTGCAGTGAAACTTTTTAAAAACACCATAAATAGAGGCTCAAACTACATCTGTGTCCCAAATTGGAAAAACCAAAACAGAACCAAAAAACCACCACCATGACTAAACAATAGAATTTAAAAGGCTGTTACTGTAAAAAATTGGAAGCCAAATTCTACTGAGCAAAATAGAAAGGAACATAATCTCAAGTAAGCCAAGTATAAAAGTATACTTAGGTGGCCGAAAAAGAAATTGAAGAGCAACTAGTAAAGACACAAAAACGAAGAATATTTTTTTTTAAAGTACATCAGAAACAGCAAGCCAAAACATGGGTGAGGCCACTGAAGAATTGAGGTGCTAAAGGAGCAGTCAAGGAAGAAAATGCAGCTGCAGAAAAGCTAGATGAATTCTTTACACTGATATTCACTGTAGAGGATGTGAGGGAGATTCCCACACATGAGCCATATTTTTTTGGGTAACCAATCTGGGGCACCAGTAGAAGAGATTTTGAAACAAATTGACATATTAAACAGTAGTAAGTCACCAGGATCAGGTAATAGTGACAGAAGAGTCCTGAAGGAACTCAAATATGAAATTCCAGAACTACTAATTTTGGTATGTAACCTATTGCTTCAGTCAGCTTTAGACCCAAATGACTGGAAGATAGGTAATGTGATTCTGAGCTTTTAAAGAAGTCATCAGAGATGATCCTGGCGATTTACATTAAGCCCAACCTCGGTACCAGGTACATAATTATCAGAGATATAGATAAACACAGCACAGTGTGGATGGGTCAGTACTGCTTTTATAAAGGAAAATCATACCTCACCAATCTATTAAAATTCTTTGAGGATATTAACAGATGTGGCCAATGGTGTGGATCCAGTCGATATAAAGTATTTTGGACTCAGAAAGCTTTTGATAAGGGTCCTCTTAGGTGAAGAGAGCAGTCGCAAGATAAAGTAAGAAGTTCTTTCTTGCCTCAGTAACTGGTTAAATGATAGGAACAAAGTACAGGAGTAAATGGTCAGTTTTCACATGGAAAGAGGTAAATAGTGCAGTCCCCCAAAGAACTGTACTGAGACCATTGCAGTTCAACATGTTCATCTGGGAAAAGCATTAAACTGGGACTTGACAAAATTGGCTCCCAGCTAGGTGTCAGCAGTTTTATTTTTGGTCACCAGAGGATACTCCTCTGCAGCATGTTCGCAGTGGAGCTAGGCACCAGGCTACAAAACCTGGCACCTCAGTTTTTTTGAGCCCTCGGTTAAACAATGAGGTGGCAAAATTTGTAGATAATATGAAATTACTAAAGATATTTAAGCCCAAAGCAAACTGTACAGATTTATAAAGGGATCTCTCAAACTGGATGATGGGGCAAGAAAATGGCAGATAAAATTCAGTGATGATAAATGCAAAGTAATGCACATTGAATGACATAATTCCAGGTATCTGTACAAAATGAAGTGGTCTAACTTAGCTGTTACCATTCAAGAAAGCAATCTTAGTGTCATTGTGGTTAGCTTTCTGAAAACGTAAGCTCAGTGTGCAGTGGCAGTCAAAATAAATAAATAAAATGTGGACCCATCTGGAAGGTAGTGGTTAATAAGACAGAAAATATCATAATTCCACTATAGAAATTCATGGCACACCCACACCTTGTATACTTCATGCAGTTCCAGTTGCCCCATCTCAAAAAAGATATATTAGAATTGGAAGAAGGACAGAAAAGCATAGCAAAAATCATTACGGGTATGGAACAGCTTCCATTTGAGGAGAGAGTAATAAGATTGGGACAGTTCAACTTGGAAAAGATGACCCGGGGGAGAGGGAGGGCAGAGGGAGGGAGATATGATGGAGGCCTGTGAAATCATGAATGATACGGAAAAAGTGACTAAAGAAGTGTTAGTGCATCACATCACACGAGAACAAGGTGAGCAAGTGTAAAACAAGCATATGAAAGTACTTCTTTACACAATGGACAGTTAACCTGTGGAACTCATTGTCAGGGGTTGTTGTGGAGGCCAGAAGTCAAACTAGGTTCATTCTCTGGATGTCCCTAAATCTCTGACTCCTGGAAGCTAAGACTGGACGAACAACCTGGATCACTGGATAAAGTTTCTTGGTCTGTTTATACCAGCGGTGTCAAACTCACTCGCTCTGGCAGGCCAAATTTGATTTAAATGTACTTCAAATGGTCTGTACATACCATAAACCAAAATACTATGGCACTCTCACGCAGGGGTTGAAGTACAGTGGAACACCCCAGAATGGTGTTTGGGGGCCCCTTATTTTTAGGGGGCAGCATTCAGGGGGCCCCTAAAAATAGGGGAATGCACTGGAACACCGTTCTGGGAGGCCCTAAAAATAGAGGAACGCACGGGAATGCAGCATTCTGGTGCATTCCCTTCCCCCCCGCCCCACGCCAGCTGAAGGAAGGGGCTGCAGGTTGGGGCAAGTCTGGCAACCCCTCCACCCCTTCCCTGGCACCTGCACTGGCCTTGCCCCTTCCTGCTGGGCCTAGGCGGTGTGCGTGGCCTGGACCCAGTCTTGGGCCTGTGTCCCCTCTCACCAGCCAGCCAGTGCTGCAGTCTCCCTCCCACTGGCCCAGCTCCTTGGCCAGATCAGTGACGTGGGTGAAAGGGTTGGGGACAGTCAGGCAGCTGGTGGGGAAACGGGGGGGGGGACTGAAAGGAGTGGAGTGGGGGAATGGGGAGAAAGGGGCTGGGAAGGTGTGGAGAGTATTGGGGGGCTGAAGGGGTGGGGTGAAGATGAGGAACAGGGGGGGTGGAGAGTTAGGATGTTGAGTGGAGACATGGGAGCAGGGAGCTTAGGGAATGGAGATTGGGGCTGAGGAGGACATGGGAAAGGAGGGGTCTGATGGACAGGCATTTGTGGGGAAGTAGCTGGGGTGGAGGGCAGGTGTTAGGGGAGCAGTAGCTGCAGTGGATAAAGGGGGCCCAGAAATTTAAGAGGGTTCCATGGCCCGCCAAATTATACTTTAACCCCTGCTCTCAAAGTATTGAGGAGTGCTTTGTATGCAAAACTGCACTCGGTGATACATCCCTCTGTTATGGAGAGAGTGTGGTCTTGTGGAGCACTGTCTCTTACGCTCAGTGCTCGGTGATGCTGTGAGACCTGACCCTCTCATGGCATTGTGGAGTGCTGGGTATGCGAGACTCTCTCTTTCAGTGTCAGTGTGTGGTAACGCAGAGCACAGTCACAGGCTGGATATGCAGCCTATGGCAGTTTCTCCCAACCAGTGTGCCATGTCACACAGGTGTGCTCTCAGGTCTGAGCAGGTGTGCTGCTGAAGTTTTTTGAAAAACTTCTCAGAGTTCTGGATTGGCTCATGGATATTCATGAGTTCATTTGGAGACTATAGGTTGGTGTGCCTCGAAATAATTAAAGGTATCAAGGTGTGCCATGGCAGAGAAAAGGGTTAGAACCACTGGCCTATGGGCCGCACGTTTGACACTCCTGGTTTATACCCTCTAAAGCATGTGTCACTGGCCACTGCTGGAAAGCAGGATACCAAGCTAGATGGACAGTCCGTCTGACCCAGTATGGCCATTCTTATGTTCTTAAAAATAGTATGTTGGTGCATTGATTTTAAAGAAACAAAAGTAACACTACATGTTGTACAAACATAAATCTGAAATATAAATCTATATGATGAAGTCAGTAGATAATGTGACTCTCTTCTACTGCTTGGAATTCTCTCCTATTTTTTTAACTGTTATTAATTCTGTAGCAATACGTTATAGTTGCTGACTATTAGTGACTGGGACAGGCATTCTGCCAGTCATGGATGAACCTGTAATTTACTTGTCTGATAGAATTCACAGTTCTTTCCCTTAGAGTTTTGTTGTAATGTTGACTTTTTTACAACTTTTATTTCTGATAAGGAGTCAGAGACAACCTGAAGAGGAAATGGAAAATAACAGATCAGTTTGGCTAGATGACAGCCAAGAAGGAGGAAAAGAAAAACAGCCATTCCTGAAGGCAGGGTTTGCGGTTTCAGTACAAAATATGGCCTCTGGTAATCCCAAAGGTCAGTCTGATACCAGCCGAAGGAGAAGAGAGTTTGATGAGGAATCTTTGGAGAGTTTTAGTAGCATGCCTGATCCAGTGGATCCAACTACTGTGACTAAAACATTTAAATCTAGAAAAGCATCAGCCCAGGCTAGCTTGGCATCTAAAGATAAAACTCCTAAGTTGAAAAATAAGAGGAAGAGTTCTACTCAGCTGAAAAACAGAGTTAAAAATAGTGGTAAGTGTTACGTTCACCTTAAGGGCACTGATATAAACTCCATTCTAATCCAGTAACTTCAGTGCATTGCTTCACTTGTACTCTGGAATGTAGATGGTGTCCATAATTAACACTAGAGTTTTTTTTTTGTTTTTTTTTTAAGGAAGACATGGAAATGTCAAGTGACGGAGCAGAAGTTTATTTTTTTGTCTAGTTCTTGAATGTGTCAAAAATGTTAATAGCTTAAACATGGTGTTTTTAGCATAGAAAGCTATGAAACTCAACAACATAGAAGTGAGTTCTGTGGTGTTTATGCTGATAAAATTAATATACTTAAAAAAGACCCAAATTTAAATTGCAGTTTGTTTATACAATATAATACAATATAGAGTTGTTTGCCAGTGTACAGAAGCTCATGTAATTAGTGTTGCTGTAGGTGTTTGGAATCTGACGACACACTCTGTGTCAGACTTAATTATCCAACAAGCATTCTATGACAAATTGCATCTTACTACTTCTCCACTGTCCTCCTCTCCATAATAATCTCTAATTCATACTTGACACAGTAAATGATAATTATATAGGCTCCTCATGTTTCCCCCTCCCTTTCTGTATAAAAATAAATACTACATAGTCTGAAGTAACAAAAGACTGGTTAGCAAGTCTCTGAATTGTCTTAAAAAAACAGGAAAATGCACTTTTGAGCAATCATTAAATTGAGTAGAAACTGGTGATCTTAAGATCTTTTTGTTAAAAGATACTTTTTTTGTTCACTTAAGGTTATGAAAGTGCCAGCATTTCCAGTGCATGTGAACCATGCAAGAATAATCGGAGCAGGCGCTCTGTGCAGAATGAAGAGGCTGTTCAAGCGAAAGTGTTCAGTAGACAGAATCGGGAACAATTGGAAAAAATAATTAAGTATAGTAGATCTACAGAAATGTCCTCAGGTATTCTTTTAATTAATTTGTAAAAGTGTGTTGATCATGAAACTGCTTATTAGCTGTTAAGGGTATTTGACCAGTCTTCCTGTGAGCTGTTCTAAAGTTGGTCACATAAAGGATAGTCACATACTTCATGACTTGATAAATTCACTGCTGTCACTGTTAAAACAAAGTCCATGCTAAATATAACTAGATAGGATATGTTTGTAATTTGCCCTTACAACACATTTTTAATCTTCAAAACTGCTGTATAAATGTTGTGATAAAGAACAATGTATTTTGAAGTACATTTAACATACTTCTGAAACTCAACTGTAATCGTACTATAAAGCACTCCAGGGAGAGATAAAAGTGCTTGTGAATGGTTTTTATGAGAGGTACAGGTTACGTTAGATCAACCGTAATGACGACAAACACCAGTTACAATTTCTGATATTGTGGCCACCTGCACTTAATATTTTAAATGTTGTCTTCCCATTCATGTTCACAATTAAAGGAATTTGTTCAGGATTTAAAAATGAAGTCACAACTTTAAAAGTCTGCATTTATATTTTACCATTCATGCTGCTTGCTTTTACATTTCTGCAACCTTCCTCATGGACATATATTACCTAGTGTCATTTTTAGATTATTGTATATTGTTTCAGTGCTGCAGCTCTTGGATGGAAACATACCTTCCCAAAGGATGTTTAAGGGCAAAATTAGTTAAAATAGGGTATGTCACTTAATTCCTTAAACATTTTGGTGGTGAAGAAAAAGAATTTATCAAAACAAGCACCTTACAGCATCCCTGCAACTGCCCCATGGCCTCCTCCGCCTCCCCCCCCGGGCCCCCCCCCCAAACAGGTGGGCATAAATACAATGCCTAGGGCTATGTGTCTGCACTAGGAAAAGTTCAAATTTAATTTGAACTAATAAGTTCAAGTTTAGTTCAAACTTACTAGTTCGAATTAACAACATGGACTAATTCAACGTAATGTTAAGTCGAATTAGTCCACTTTGTTATTTCAAACTAACTGTCCTCAATTCATTTATTAAATTTGAACTAAGGGTTAATCCTAGTCTACGCAGTCCTTAGTTCGAACTAACCAGCAAGTTTTACTAATTTGAACTAAGCTTTCATTAGTTCGAATTAAGGAATCTCCTTCCTTTGAACTAATAAAAGCGTAGTGTAGACAGGTACTAAATTAGCTTGAATTAAGCCTCCTTAATTCAAACTAACTTGCAAGTGTAGACATACCCTAGGACATTAAATTTAGAGTACGTTGCTGATAATATGTTCTATCTAGTTTATCTCTGGGTCTCAATATCTGAAGTTTTATGGGCAAATTTGGCACTTGGAATTATATTTGTGGTTTCTGTTGGATTTTTGCATATATTATAGGGCAGAATATGGACCATGGGTGTTTATCACATTTGTAAACTGATTCCTAGTTTTAAGTTAAATATTTTGAATATCTTTGGAATTTGTCAGTTACCGTTGGTTGACCAGATTAGATTGTATTTTTCTAGCTGGGGTATTAGTTTTTGTTGTTTAAAACAAAACCCTGAGTCCCCCAAACAAACTACCTTCTTCCCCATCCTCTCTTCCTCTAGTTCTGTAGAAATTGGTTTAGTGTCATTTGAATGAGTCTTTCTCCCACTGATTCATGTAGACCATATTTTATTTCTGGTACACATTTTTGTGTTTATCACTGTCTGTCCCCGCTTTCCTACAGCACATGCTAGGAGAATACTGCAGCAGTCTAACAGAAATGCATGCATTGAAGCCCCAGGTAATGCATTAACCGCTTAGCTTCAAATCTGTTCACATCTATTTACCTTTTTTCTTAGCCTTTGTCCTGTAACTGACCTGTTTCTTGATAGTCCTTGTAGTGAATTAGCATTATGTATACTAATTTGTAAATGTTGCAAGTGTTTTATTTTTTAAAAAACAAAAGCTTCCCACAGGAAAACAAAAACATTGTTTTGCTGAATATTTGATAAGAGCTAGTTTGGATTAGAATTGATTTGTATTACATATTTTTCTTTTAAGTACAATATGATTGATTACATCATTAACTGCTTTTGATACAAAATATACAGTGTAATATAAATTTCAGAGAACATTTTTGTGCCCTTAATTAATACCTTGCAGTATTGATAGAACTGATAATTGGATTCAGTCCACAACTGAAAAAGCAAAGTACATTTTAAGTAGATCAGTAAATGTTCAAAGGCAATTATTATATTTTAGTCCTTTTAAAAACAAATAAATAAAACTGCATTTAGGCACACTTTTATAAGACTGCTGAACTTGTGTCCGAGGATAAATTTAATACATTTATCTACATTCTTGAATAATTTGGTAAACTTTGTTATAAACCACAGGCCTTCAGCTGTGTTTAATTAAAGAAGAAAACCAGTAAAACTGTACCCCCATCAATTATATTCAGATAGTGGGAAATGGCCCTTTAAAAAGGATCCGTAAGCTTAATGAGTTGTCCAAAGATTATACTTTCTCCTAACTTTTTTTTGAGGGGAGGGGGTTACTGTTTTCAAAGAACTAAAATTAATAGAACTTAAAGTACTTTATTTTCAAACTCACGGAAACTTTTTTTTTTAACCTTTGCATACTTTTCAAGATGTTGAACAAACATTAGGTACTGCAGGTGAGAGTCTTTAAAATAAAAGGAATAAATTCACCTCTGCAAAAAGCTGAATTTTACATGCACGTTCTGCTTAAAATGAAGCTGGGATAGAATTTACTCCTGTTGTAGCATTACTGGAATGTCATCTTTTGCACTCTGACATTTGTGAGCCACTGGATTCATGTAAGCATATGGATTAGGCCACTGTCTGCACTGGTCTGTTCATAGTTTCGATGGAAACCCTTTTCCCATGTATAGTCATTGTGTACTTCCTTATGCACAGCCTACCACTACAATTTTAAGTGTTGCAGAAGGTTTTGTTGGGACTTCAGTAGTTCAAAGAGTAAAACTTTTATCATGCAGAAATTAGGACCAGACTAGATTTTCTTTGCTCCTTTTTCTTTTAAAGAGGATATGCTGTGTACAGTGCTACATTTTTCAAAGTAAACTTATAATTTTTTGGGTGCCCAGCATGGAGCACCTCAGTTAGGCTTCGTTTTCAAGAAGTGTTTTACCTGCTACCTCTGAAAGCTTTTGTCTGTATATATGTGTTTGATGCATAATATGTTCAGTTATATATTACTCCCTCTTAAAGTTGTCTTTTGGACGTTTTAAAGAAAAATACAAAGTCAAAAAGCGATGATTTTTAATACGTGTATGTGTGTGGTATATTTGAATGTGTGTTACACAGAAGTGCTTACCTGAAGTCCAATGGTCTAAAACAATGGTTTTCAACCAAGTCTTTAACAACCCGGTGATCTACAGATCATCTAAGACTTCCAAAATGGTCCACTCCTCCACTAAAATTTGATACGAGTCCCCAAAAAAGGGGAGGGGGTCAGAAATCACTGATCTGAAATATTTTATTATGTTTAAAGCTTTGTAGTCATCAGGAAATAGTAATCCTTAAGAAACAATAAACTTGTTCAGTGAACATAAAATGTAAGCTGAATCCAAGATATAGTTTTCAAATATACTTGTGGTATACGTTAATAGAAAGAGAACTGTCAAGAATTTTGTGAGCATAGAGTGGGTCCTTTTTTTCTTCCACAGAAACTGGTAGTGATCTATCCATGTTTGAAGCTTTGCGGGACACCATTTATTCTGAAGTAGCTACTCTGATATCTCAAAATGAATCCCGCCCACATTTTCTTATTGAACTTTTCCATGAGCTTCAGCTGCTAAACACAGACTACTTGAGGCAACGAGCATTGTATGCATTACAGGTATGCAAAACATCTTTCTTCAGTTTATGAACTGGATAAACCTTTTTCACAATATAGATTTTAAGATTCATTATCTGGTCTAGGACATAGTGACTAGACACATATCAGAGAACAATGAAAAAGAATGCACAAAGTCCCTGAATTCAGCTACATGGATGGCTTCAAACTCTGAACTTACTCCCAGTGAGAGTCTTGCTACGACTGATGATGTAAGTTCTTTATTTTATCTTCAGAAACTAGTTTAATATGAAATACATTTCATGTTTCAGTTTCTGGGCAGGTTGTTATGCTGAAGTTACCATAATGACTTGTTTTCCAAAGCTCCACACTAGCTTATAAGCAGTTACTTTGTTGTAAGAAGAAACTTGCATCTTTTCATGGGAATTATGTAGGATCTTGGTTTCGGTATTATTATGTGAATAGTGTAAAGGTTAATATGAATAGTAGGGTGTCGTCAGTGCCCAACAGTTTATGTAAATACTCCGGCTTACCTCATACCTGAGACTGAGATTCCAATTAGAGCTCTGAGCAGCTCTCTTCAGTCCTTCAGTTATCAAATCTGCTCAAGGAGTGGAAAGATGAGTGCTGCTCTGCCTCAGGCTGTGGACAGAGAATGATGGCCACTATAATCCTAAAGTCTTAAAAGCTTTCTATATTTTGTTTTTAAGAAATCACAAACGGCAGTGTCCTACCACATTATATTAACTACATGTGGAGGCAAAATGGATCATTACATAAACACTCTAAAGATTTAGCTCCTTCACAAGTGAGGTCATTCCCAGTATGGAAGGTCTGGGAATGTTTTCTGATATTAAGGGGAGAGTGAAGAAAGAATAAATGGCTTGCTGAGATATGTGAGGGAGCAAAGCATTTGCTTGCTTTGTGTAAATTCATTTTGTATATTTTTTTAGGAAACTTTTGAGAAGAATTTTGACGCAGGAGCCAGTAGAGACTGTGAGCAAAATGATGCGGACAATGGAAGTACCATGTCTACATCTTCAAATTTTGAACCCTTTGCCACTGATGATCTTGGTAAACATTGTATTGTATAATACTGGCAATTAATATATGTGAAGCATTTAATTAAATACTTTAGATTAACTGTATAGTTATTGTATACAAAGTAATTACAGATCTTGAACTTAAACATAAGCCTTTTAATTCATTGTTGTGTACATTGTCTTTACATATGCAAACCTTAATGTAGATTTAAGAAACTTACAAAAGTGTTTTTGTTCTACATATAGGCAACACTGTGATTCACTTAGATCAGGCATTAGCCAGGATGAGGGAATATGAGCGTATGAAAACTGAAGCTGAAAGTACTCTTGACTCAGATGGCTGCTGTAGTAATCCCCAGAGTGCTGCTGCTGCTAAGTTAGAAGGTATGCACATACATATGTATCTTTATTTTGCATTTGAAAACAATAACTGTAGATAATATCAGGAACCATTCATCCGATTACTCATTTTCACTTTTATTGTAGATTATTGTAATATTTATTTAGTTGCATAGGATTTCTGCTACAGTTAATTAAACATATACAGTTTTAACTTAAGCATACAGTGTACTTTTTGAAACTGATGCTCATTTAATAGGGTTATCTTATTATTTGAATAAATGTTGTTTTATAAGGCCCCTCTACTGGCGAGAGTCTCAGTGTACCATTGCCTGGTGAAGTTTCTGCTGTTCCATGTCCTCGTATAGATACTCAACAGCTTGACCGGCAGATTAAAGCAATTATGAAGGAGGTCATCCCTTTTCTGAAGGTAAGAGATTTTTATTTCAGTAAGACTTGAATTGGAAAAAAATATTTTTTATTTTTTTTATAAACCTTTTGTTTATCAGGAAAATTAGCACACAACATAGTTGTACAAAACAAATTATGAAGCAGCAGTAACTTCTCTATGTATGGTTACAAACTGGCTTTGCAATTTAAGGCAGATTTTTACCCAACCTACTTTAAAATGATGGTAGTAAAATTACTAATGACTGGTGTGAAGTATCTATTTGGGGAAGGTGGAATGGACTCGGTTGGTTTTAGGGTTTTAAATAAAGTCTTTGCTGTAATTCTTTCCATGTGGGGCATTTAACAAGTTACAATATGGATTAAAAATATTACCTGGTTGTGCCATGTGAACCGGATGGAACTGAACTATGCCTTCACTATGTTCCCAGACTGTCTCAGCTCTGCAAAAATGTCTATATAAATGTTAGCTTCAAGATATCAGGATAATCACCACTTCCTTAAGTAGTGACAATTTTCTTTATCTCTTGGAATTTACTAGGAACACATGGATGAAGTATGCTCTTCTCAGCTGTTGACATCAGTAAGACGTATGGTCCTGACTCTTACACAGCAAAATGATGAAAGCAAAGAATTTGTTAAATTTTTTCATAAGCAGCTTGGTGGCATACTGCAGGTTAGTAACTTCAATTCTTTGTTGGGATTGGGGTTTTTTTGCATTATACAACAGAACCTCAGAGTCACGAACTGACGTATCAACCACACACCTCATCTGGAACCAGACATGCACGATCAGGCAGCCGCAGAAGAGGGGAAAAAGCAAATAAAGTACAGTACTTTGTTAAACAAACTACTAAAAAAGGGGAGGAATGCACCATTTTTCTACTGCATAGTAATGTTTCAAAGCTGTATTAAGTTAACATGTTGTTGTAGACTTTTGAAGTTCAAACAGCCTCTGTTCCTGAGGTGTTCGTAAGTGAGGTTCTATTGTATTGCAAATTGGATAACTTGCATCACCTATGTGATCTGTAAAACAGACAAGGAGTCCTGTGGCACTTCTAAAGACTAAAAAATTTATTTATCGCATGAGCTTTCATGGGAGAGAGTCCCACTTCATCAGCTTATACTATGGTGAACTTGATTCTTAACAGTGCTGAGCAGCTTGCAGCACCTATTGACTTCTGAAAATCAGGTCATAAGACTCCAGTCTAGCATGATTTGAGTGACACAAACCATTGCCTCTCTTGTCCATTCTTGACACGTTCATGAAATAATTATTTTTTTCCCCTCTCAGGATGGAACAGTAATTCAAGTCTGGCAACATGAATATAAATTTTGAAACATGAGCCAGTTGCCATAATAATTGATATTAACATAACTTTCTGGCATTTGGTGAGAAAGTCAAGTGTTTGATCAAAATTAAACCAGCTTTTCATTACTGCCCAGATTCTTGGGCGTATTGACCATACTGAGATCCATACATGGTTCTTCCATAACAAAATTGAGCAATGTTATCAGACAAGTGTGCATTGCTCCTCTAAGCTTTAACTTCTTACGTGCATGAGGACAAAGAACAGTCAAGTTCTGGGGATTCTGATACCTTCCACAAGCAATGACATTATAAAATATGAAGAAATATTTAAAATAAAATATTGGTGGAGAAACGCATCTGCTGAGATGGTCTTTAAAGCTAACCATGATGATGGGTTTTTTTGTGGCTACTTGTACTGTACTGAAACTAACTTCATGTTGATCATGGAGAGCCATCCACTGATCATGATTCTTTGACTGCCATAGGCCTGGGTCCATTTCAGACCTGTGGTCTGGTAAGAAGAGACTCCTTGTTATGTTATGGTAGATTCTGCTTAAATAGAATGGCTTAAACAAGCTATTTAGATAATCTGTTTCTAATTAGCTTAGTTCTGTTTGTAATGTGCTGGTTTCCTGATCTTTAGGAACATACTTGAAAAACCTGTTTACTCTTCATTTCTGTTTTAAGAACATGATTCAAACTGAAGAACTGTTTCTCTTTTGACAGGATTCACTGGCAAAATTTGCTGGTAGAAAACTAAAGGACTGTGGAGAGGATCTTCTTGTGGAGATCTCAGAAGTTTTATTTAATGAACTAGCTTTCTTTAAACTGATGAAAGATTTGGACAGCAACAGTATTACTGTAAAACAAAGATGCAAAAGTAAAATGGAAGCAGTTGGAGTGATACAGCATTATGATAAAGAGGTTATCAGTTTACACTTCTTACTTTGATGTAATTTTTCTGATTTCAGCTAATATGTATATGTTTAACTCAACTCATTTTAAAAACTCTTCCTAGAAAAAAGGAACATATAGCTCCTGAGAAGATTTTTCTACTATAGTAATGTCATAGTAGCAGACTGATTGTATAGCGGCACTAGAATTACAAGTAGTTCCTCAAGTTCCCAGTGCATGGAAGACTTCAGAGCTAATGCTCTTTTGTCACAATTTTTTCTGTTCTTCATAAGCAACAAATGTAGGATCCAGCCCTGTAAATTTGACACTGCTATGTCAATGGGCAGTCTAGCAAAGTTTCAGTTTGGCAGGGTGTTTCTGAAGTGTAAGAGCTTCAATAAGGAATGTAAATAAAATGTTACTCTCTTACTAAAAAGAAACATGCAAGTTAAGCTAAATAAACTCAGATTGGAGATAAAGGATAGATTTTTTTTTAAGAGTGAGGGTAAATAACAGTTGGAACAAACAAAAGATTGTGGTGACTTCTCCATCACAGGCAATTTTTTAAATCGAGATTCGATCTTTTTCTAAAAGATATGCTATAGTGAAAACAAATTATTTTGTGGAAATTCTGTGTCCTGTGTTACATAGGAGGTCAGGGCTCATAATGAACTAAATGAAAATGCAAATATTTTGTATAAACTAATTTCCCCTTTTTATGTTATCATAAATGGCCTTAGTGGCTTTCTTCAGAAGTCTCAAATAAAATAATGCACCTCAACTAATTTCAGTTTAATGTGAATAAATGCATCTGTAAAACTGGGGTAGTTCAAGAGTCTTAAATATTCATTTGAAAAATACAGCTTAATGGTAGAGATACCTGGCAAAGCATTTCTGAATGAGTATTGCAACTCTCGGGTAGTGATGACATAAAGATGTAGCCCTTCAAAAACTACAGCAAGACTTGAGACATTGCTTACTTTTTTCCTTGTAGTTTTTTGAGGTTAAATTTATAATAGTGGTTGTGGAAAGTAAACAGAATTTTTGGTAAGGATATGAAACACTAAGTCTTTTTTTTTTTTTTTTTGTATTCCAAAGCCATTTCTGGTTTAAATGTGGATTTATATGTAGACTACATTTTGTAATATGGATATTTTCAATTCAGAATTGAAGTACCTTAATTGGTTGTCTTCTAGGCAAAGAGAGTTCTTGAGATAGGCGTTAGTTCATCTGCTGAAGATATTGATGAAGACAAAGTAGGTTAATCTTTTTTATTTCAAAACAGTAGCTGTTTTTACTCCTTTTTGTAAGAATTTCATAAATCATTACTTAATCAATCTTAGTGCATTTTAGTAACAATTTCAAAAGAAGTGATTGACAAATCCAGTATTTCTGAAAAGTCCATTTTACTTTGCTTCTTGGAAGGCAAATGTTTCAGGAGTTGATTGAAAATATATTAATACCCCCTGTTTTAGTCTCAACAGGCTACCAGCTTTTTAATTGAGTTGTCTCTGAAATACAGCGTGCACTGTAGCTTATTTTCTGAAGTACAGTTCTCTGAAAAATGACTACATAGGAGAAAGTACACTGAATCAGTAGATTCCCTTCTGCATGTGTTCAGTAATGGCAGCTTGCTTTAGTTAGTTTTTTATTCATTTTTAATTGTTTGTACAGCACATTTTAGAGACTTTGAGTTTGTTTCTATTTCATGTGCATTAAATTTTTGTTGCAGAGCCAAATTCTGGCCTTAGTTATCTGTGTGCATCCCCATTAAAGGCAGTTATAGTTGTGAAACCTCTTTGAACACAAAGGTTGAATCAGGTTTGTCTGATGATGTAATGAGACCTGCAGGTCCTTTGTTAATGATGATGCAAGTGTGGTAGAACAGGCTTGACTTGGAGATCCCAGTAATAGTTTGCAGGGCCAGCAATTTAAAATGAATAAAAATCATCTCCAAATCAAGCAGAATGTAGATGTAGAAATAGATACAATAAAGATGGAATTCCTCATTTTCTTTTTTCAAATTAGAATCACCCTAGTTATTTCTTTTCAGTATTTGTTCTCAAAAACTGCCTCTCAGTCGTTATTGTAGGATGCTGTATACCCTCAGTACTCTGAATACAGAATCACCTTGAAAAGAAGACAAAAGTGGCTCTTTGCGGAGTCAGACAGAGGTTATAAAGAGGACTTGGGCTCCAGCCACTTTGTTGCTTCATTATGGCTAACTGTGACATAGGAACCTTCTTCTGCACCCTTCATTTGGAATTATTCAACCAAAAATCAATTTGTTTTAGATAGATTGATTGAGAGAGAGAGAGAGAGAGAGAGAGAGAGAGATTGTGGTATGTGTCTTTTGTCTCCACATGATCAGTCAGCTCTGTCAGCTACCTTTTCTTTCCTTCTCTTCTACTCAGAACTGTTGTTTTGTTAGGCTCTATGTCAGGTCCCTGCAATCAGGGAAGATCTGTGTTTAGTGTGTCACTCAGATAAGGTTGGTAAAGAGTCACTTACCTTGTCTGTGCCTTGCAGATGAATGCTCCCTTTAGATTGCTTTGTGTGCACAGGATTTACTTACAGATAGAGGATGGTGAACAACACCTCACTATCTTACTGGAGGATCCCTAACTACTAGATTCTTGATCTGACTCCTTTGGTTCTAGGTCTGTCTTGGGATCTGCTTTCTTTGGCATGAATGAAGTCTCTGAGACTTCTGAATGTCCTGGTGTCTATTCTGGGGTCCCCCTGGGATCTGAACTCTCCTGGTTCCCATCAAGTTTCCATAAAGTAGTCTAAGACTGCTGGGTAGTGTTGGATTTAATTTGTCTGTTTAAAACACATTTAGGCTCACAGGCCCAGTTTATGCTAATATATTAGGTTTTTTTCTCAGTGCTCAGCAATATGTCTCTCTTTTTTTAAAGACAGAAAATAACTGTCTTCTCTAAGCAATTGTGAATCTTGTTTCTATGAAAAGTTGGTTTTGAGCAGGGAGGACATTGTAGGCAAGGGACTCGGATCCAAAGACAGCTTATATGCAGTTGACTTTAGTGTCTTGGATCAGATTCTTCCTGTTTCAGTGATATTTCTATAGCTTTCAGAGTGAATTTGATTTTTATATACAAGCTTGTTGTTATATCAGAAGGCCCAGAAATTTATTCTGCTCTCAAATTAAAAAATCTGACAGTGATATATCAGCCGAAGAGCTGAACTTATTTCTAGTTAGGTGGCTGCAATCCGTATTTTAAGTGCTCTGTTTCTGCTGCTCCCTTTGCACTATTCAGATAGAGCAAAGGGAATGAAAACCACCTGCTGGGAATTCTTCCAGTATGGGAGGGTCCTCCAAAAAGCTTACAGCCAGACAAAGCTCCTGAGCTTTCTGTTCAGACCCTGGGGCAGGGAAGGCGAGTGACTTTAGCATGTTGCACACTGGCTATTTCCAGCTGACGTGGTCTCTGGGCAGTAGTCCTGCTCTCTTTGGGTTTCCATAGACAAGATGGAAAATAGCCAGTAGAGCAACCAGAATTACTTTTTCCTCCTTTACCTGTGATGCAGTAGGCATCAGTGTGAGAGCTGCTGAGCAGCTATAGCAAGGAAGGGACAAAAAGCAATATGGAGTATTCCCAGCTTATCACTAGAGCTGGGCCTGAAGCCACAAGGTAAGCAGTAGGAGGCATTTGGGGAGGTAAGGTCCATTACAGCTCCCATGTAGGGGAAAAAAAGTGATTCAACACTGCTCAGATAATTTTCAAGTCATAATATATTTATTTAAAATAATTTGTCCTTGGGAGCAACATCTAAGCCATAACATCATCTTAGGGATCTTCAGTTTGATATCTCATGGTGACATTATATTTTAGAGAGCGATTTTGCATTGCTTGTTCAATAGCCCTATGATGTCCTCACTGGTTACTGGTTGTTATGTTAATTTCTCAATAATGAAGACATACACAGTTCTATGAAGACATCCTGTCAGTAAATTGCTTTTGGAAATCCACATTGTACTCCCACTTCCTCAGTCCTTCAGAACTTTCTGTGAATTCTTGGAATGAATAGAAAGTGAGGGTAATGGGAGATGTGGGTCCTTCTTATAATCTCTGTCAAAATGTTTGGATTGTTGAAGAGGGCACTTAACATGTTCCATTTGGGCTTTTGCTGTTGCTGGGTCTGAGTTTTTAGTGTAGAGTGCAGCTCTGCAGACCCAATGCACTTAATTGTTACTGATGAGCAAAAATGTTACAACATTCTCCTTATCTAAAATAAGGAAAATCATATTCAGTGAAGGTTTAATTAATTTTACTTTTGGCTAGGACAAGGATGAGACTGAAACAGTTAAACAGACACAAGAATCAAAAACATACAAGGGTGAAGCTCTTCAAAGTACAAGATCTGATCCTTCTGATCAGGAGGAAGATGAAGAGAGTGAGGGCTGTCCTGTGTCTATAAGTAAGTGGGGAATTTTTTTGGTGTGGTGGTTTTTTTATGGCTTTGGTTTTTGGTGAGTCATTACTCAGTTTTGCCAGCAACTTCATGCAACTAATTTTATTACATAATTTTTAATGATATACTGTTGGGTGCCATGGATACATTATTAGGTCTTACCTCAGTTCTCTATAAAATCATCTAGTGTCGTATCCCCCTGTACACAATTATTTCTTGTATGACATTTTCTAATGTCTTGTCCAGTCTAGGTTTAAATAGCAAAAGCAATGGAGTGTCCACTGTTTATAAGATCTATTCCATAGATTAGTCTCTGATAGGAACATAGGAATTACTATAATGGATGAAATCCATTATCCATATAGTCTAGGATCTTGTCTGACAATGACCACCGTGCTAGCTTCACAGTCAAGAAACCCCACAGTAGGCACACATGAGATTAAATCCTTCATCCCATGCCATCTCCAATAAAGGCCTCATTGTGATCCCTTCAGGTTAGATTGTCTTAAACATTGGAGCATGTGGTTTACATTCCTTCCAGTTTTTATCTTACCATTAATAACTATATGTGTTATGCATGTATAATCACCTTTTTTAATCTTGCCATGTTTTGGTCCTGGTGATATCTTCTGAGAGTGAGTTCTACAGTCTAATAATGCAGTGTGTGAAAAAGTATTCCTTTTAATTTCAGTATATGTCACTTTGTTCATATGTTAAAACACAGAGGGAAACAGGATTTTATAATCTGTCTTCTCTATACCATTTATTACTTTAAATATATTTATCATTTCCCTCTTTTACATCTCCTTTCTAAGGCAGATGCTTATGGTCTTTTCAGTCTCTCTTCTTAGGAAGAAAATTTTTCCAAGCCCTTATCACTTTCATTCTCCTCCTTCTATGATTCTGCCGTTCAGTTCTAATTGCTATCAGGACTCTTCTTCTGTGTATTCCATCTAAATGTTCTCTTCTCATAGCATTATTTCTAATTGTCCCCTTATTCCTCCCTTAAAACCTCTATGCCCATCGTGGTTGCATTCCTTAAGTAAACTTACATTAATTAAAAGCATGTAGTTACTTTACGGCACATAGTGGTGTCTGGTGGTACATCCAGTAAGAGTTCTGCAGAGTATTTTCATTCCAGGAAAAGGACTCTCAAGAGAATTACAGGTCATAACCTTTCTCACAGATAAATAATTTATCATGTTATATTGAGGTACCTAATGTTACTTATCTCATATTCCTGAATATGAAGAGAACTTAGTTGGACAAAGTCTGTTTTATTTTTTGAAATACTGAGGAGAGTTTTAATTGAAAAGTCAGCATAACTTACATCAGTGACTAAGCTATTTTGAAATTATTGCATTGACTGACTTCAGGTTTGTCTAAAGCGGAAACACAAGCTCTAACTAATTATGGAAGTGGGGAAGATGAGAATGAAGACGAAGAAATAGAAGAGTTTGAAGAAGGACCAGTGGATGTTCAGACTTCACTACAAGCCAGCAATGAAAATACAGCTGAAAATGAACAAGAACAGGTATTATCAGAGTTCTATGAACCCAAGCCAACATAATTGGTACCCAATAAATGCTTTAACTGAGGGAAATTATCTGTGCATTATGTGCTTGATCTCAGTCCTTTTTTCTATTACTTACTGCAGTGTTTTAAAGACGAATTCCAGACAGATGCCCTTTTTCCTATCATACCTTTTTTTTCAGATATTTACATGATCAGTTCTTGAGCCTATGCTATTTAACATTTTATCCATGACCTGGAAGGGAACATAAAATTATTATTAAAAAGTTTGCACAAAGATTGGGGAGTCCTAAATAAGAAGAGAAGATCACCGATACAGAATAATCTTTGTCACTCGATAAGCAAGCAAACAATGTGTTTTAATATGACCAAAATATAAAGTCATACAACAAGAGGCAAAGAATGTAGGTCATACTTAAAGGTTGGGAGATTCTATCCAGTATGACCCATAAGCCTATTTCATAGTTTCTGAGTCCTAGCAAAAAAAAAACAAGGAGTCATGTGGCACTTAAAGACTAACAGATTTATTTTTCGCATGAGCTTTCATGCAAGAAAATCCTGCTTCGTCAGATGCTTCAAAGATGGGTGAACTTACAGAATGGAATGAAAATAAATGCAAGGGGGTGTAAAACATAGGATCAGGTCATACAGTAACAGCAAATCAGAGCAGTTGTTAGGGTCAAACCCTGGGAAGCCTGAAGTCAAATTACCTTTTGTAATGGGAGAAGATCCCATAGTCACTCAACTGAACGTGAGTTCCCTGTCTGATTGTGTGGACAAAAGGGGCTGATGCAATCCTTGAATATGTGATCAGGGACTCCTGAGTGCAGTTGTGGAAGCTATAGTACTTCTATATTGGGCACCAGTGCAGTCTCACTGGAATGCCATGTCCATTTCTGCTGTTCACAGTTCAAGAAAAACGTTCATTAATTAAAGAAGGTTAGAGATGACCCCATAAGTGTGATTAAAAGATTTGGATTGGAAACATACCTTTTAGTGATAGACTCAAGGAGTTCAGCGTGTTGTGTTCAGCGAAGATAAGGTCAAGAAGTAATTTGATCACAGTCTGTAAGAACTGAGGTGGGGAACAGAAATCTGATAATACAGAGGGCTTTTCAGTCTAGTAGACAAAGGTACAGCAAGATCCAAGAGCTGGAGGTTGAAGCTAGACAAATTCAAATGGGAAATAAAATGTAATTTTTAACAGTGAGAGTAACTAACCATTAGAACATCTTCCCAAGGGTTCAGGTGGATTCTCCATTATGGAAACTTTTAAATCAGTATTGGATATTTTTCTAAAAGATATGCTCTTGTTCAGACAGAAATTAAGGAATGTCCTCTGTCCTGTCTTATATACAGGAAGTTGGCCTAGATGATCAGTTGTTTCTTCTGGTCTTATAATTAGGGCTAGAATTTGGCACACTGATTTTTAATAAATTTGAGAACAGAGATGTGTGAAAATCACAACATATCAATTTTAAGAAAGGGCAGGATGCAGGTGGGAATGGAAGAAAGGAGGTGAGAGAGCCCACCTTGTATTCATCTCCCAGCTGCAGTTCCTGTCCCACAGAAGAAGGCCAGGTTCCTCACTTCAGGGCGTGTCCTCGTACACGTGGTTACATCAGTACTTGGGTTTGGTGTGTCCTCCCCTCCATTGCTGGAGACAGAGAGGCAGACATGCCAAACTTGAGGTGTGTTGTGATGCTACAACTCAGTACCATTCAGCTTGGGTGTATTTGACAGATTGGATGCAAATTCATTTTCTAGCTTTAAAATCTCTATTGCTCATTCCCCATCTCCAGTTCCAATGTCAGACTCTTGTTACTTTAACTTAGAAATAAGCAATGACTAGATAAATAAAAACCTTCTATTTTCTACCTCCTGCCTCCCATTAGAAAGAGAAACTGAAAATTTGAGAGAATAGTTGACTTTAAATAGTATTATTTCTCAGTGAAGTTTGCAGATCTCATACATTGTCAATATTTTAAATTTCATGTGCATCTATTCCCATCACTTACCTTTATAGCTTTTTTAAATCAGAAGTATAACAAGTACAGTCATCTAGTGTGAACAGCATAATAGAGACCAGCAAGCTTCACTCAATGATTACTTCATCTGGCCCAACAGCTTATGGTTGAACTAAAGAAGCATGTACTGTAGAGATATCTAGTCTGGCTTTAAGGATCCCAAGTGAGAGAGATGTACCATATTTCACAGTGTTAAAATATATGTATTTTAGTTTGGTGGATTAATGTTCAGGATCTCTTTATAAGAGATACTTAGCTAGGGTAGTCTTCAGCTTCAGTCTGGTTTTGTGGTGTTTGTGCTGTTAAAGCTTCTCTCTCACACTTGCACTTCGAGAAGCAGCTTTGGCATGTATTTTCTTTCATAGGTCAAATGAGCTGATCCTCCACATTCTGGTTACAGTCTATAGGTATTAAGTATTCTGTGTGAAAGCTGCTGTTCCAATATGTGTGTTTGATAAGATGACCCTCCATGATGATCTCTTTTCAGTCTGTTATTTAAACTGAGTTTGACTCTTAAACTCTGCATTAAAACAATGCACTCTTGCCCCCTTTCTAAATGCAAGATAATGAACTTTGGTTACTCCTCCAGGATTTGGCAGAAAAACCTAGTCTTGTAATAGGATAACTGCAATGAAAGAGGCTTGGTCTTAACCCTACTACTCAGTTTTTTAAAAGAAAACTGCAGCATTTCCATGTTTTCTGTGATGGTATTTATCCAAGAGTCATGGCAAGGACATAGACATATTAAGGAAGTGATCAAAGATTTCTTGAAAGTTCAGATACGTTGTCGGGTGATGGTTTTTTCTTCATTGTTGTGTTGATAGGCTGCCAAAATTTTACTAGATTACTAAAACTCCATTTGCCTTCGGAGAAGACATTCAGCATCCCCTGTGCCATGTGCTTTATAATTCCATTCTGATTTTTTTCAATCCAGTTTAACTTTACTGAAGTAAATTTTTCTAGTCTAGAATTCCCAGGGTCACCTCTAGAGTCTGTAGTGGGTACTCTCTGGTCTTCTAGTGTGGTAGAAGATTTTGATAAAATTACAGTATTTTATATGCTGTTGAGCAACTTCTTGTTTTTTAGAAATTCTTGAATGAGTTTGATTTGGTTCTGGAGATGTGATCCTGAATTTACCAATGATTGAAAGGTCTGACCTATGACAATCTTTTAAAAATACATTCATTTTGCTAAAATGTGTGTGGGGAGGGGTAGTATAACTGCCTAAAAGTACTGACTGATGTAAATGCTGAGGGAGGAACTTTTCAGTTTGATACATAGGTTTATGATGAGGATTAATGTGGGCTGTCAAAGGAAAATGTCTGAACAGCAAGCTGTTTTAATCTATGAAAGAGCGACTAACTAGTAAACAGTGGAACACACTGGGTATGTAAAACTAGTATAGACACAGCATTGGTGTTTACTCTGTAGGAGACAAGCCTACCTTCTGGGGGGACCTGAACAGGGAGGAGTAGGCTGAGCTACTGAATTCTTACTAATAGAAGTTATCTATTGTTTTTCCCCTATAGATTCTAAAAGATGAATCTAATAAATCAAATGGATGTGAGATTCTGTCATCTCAGCAGGAATCTGTTCATGCTAAAGGTAAGGTCCAAGTAAAGCTTTGTAACTTTTATTTAAATTTACTTTCTTCAAAAAGAAGGCAATTGACTTGTAAGAGCTTATTGGATTAATTAATTGGATAATTTTACTAATTCCTGCACATGTTGAGGTCTAATTTAATATAGTTAGATAAAATAAGCATTTTAAAAGGGAAAAACTTCAATATAACTGTTTATATGATAGGATGGATTTTGACATTTGTCCATGGCCTGACTTTCAGGACTCTTGTGATAAAGTCATGGTTCACACACAGTTTTAGTTGAATAACTCTTGTATCAAGAAAAAAAATAATAATAATCCATGGCATTGAATAATAGTTGATGAGGATAATACCTTAGTACATTGGAAAGTAAAGCTTAAATTTAATAATCAACAGATAATTTCTGCTGGGCATATTCTTCACTGCCCACCACCTTCATCACCAATAATATAAAGCTTTAAAAAATATATTTGTGATCTTTACTGTGTAAGAAATCTTAGGTGAGATGGAACTAATATCAAACCCATATCTGTTAGAGAAGTGGTGGGAAAATAAGCCAACTTTTTTTGTTGAATGTGGCCCTCCTACAGTTGATCTAACATAAAGTGCACTTCTATTCATGGCTACTTACGTGCAAAAGTTAGCAAGTCTACCAGGTTGCTTGATGGTTGCTTCTTACTTTATTTGAGATTTCTTTTTTGTTACAGAGAATTAGCAGTAGTCTGTGTTTTCTGCACTGACACGTGCTCCTCTCATAGCCTGACTGCTGTGTGTGTCTGTGGAGTCTGTAGTGGTTCAGCAGTCAGGCAAATATTAAAAAATCCTGCACAGTGTACTATTTTCTAAATTTTTATGTAAGAAGAGCACACAAGACTAAAAAGAACAGATGATATGCACGTGTAGGTTCCCATCAGTCGTCATAATTGTGCTTTAATTTCTTCAACAATAGTCATCTGATCCTTTCTACAAACACCAGTCTTTTCTAAAGATGTATCTGTTGCCTGGAACAGTCTCACAATAGTCTCTGTCAATATCTTCAGTGTAGAAGAAAACTAACTTAATCATGATGTACCACTTCACCACAAAAAATGTTAACTTTGGAGGCATGATGCCATCAGAACGTTGTATTATGCTTTCTGTTTTAATATAAAGTTTGTGTCTGAGTTAAATGTCAGAATTTTAAATTAACAAGCTTAATCTGTGGTTTAACATACTGCGGATTAATTTTCCCAAACACTGCTAAGAATTACACCGTTTTAGTACTAAACAACTAAAAATGAGATGATTTTGCACTTGAGCAGTTTACTAGTAAATAACTGCATCACCTTTATGAAGGAGTTTGTTTCTGTATTTAAAATATTTCCGATTTCGCTGTTGCCATTTATACAAAAATGTTTTATTTAAAATGGTCTTTAAAATGGTGGATTACGTGAGTCTACTGTAACTTATGGCTTTATAGTATCCCTCTTACACGTGTTTTGAAATAACTAATTTTTAAAAAGCCCGAAATACTGAAGTGTTTACTATAGGTATGATCTATAAACTAGATAGGTTAGTCAAGTTTTATGACAAAACTGATCTTTTTGTTTACAAAATGATGCTTGACTTTAAGATTAGCCTGTCAACTTCAGGAAGATATTAAATATCTGGTATTTGTAGCTTCATACATTGGCTTTTAATGAGATTTGTTTTACTTTGTAATGAGTATATTCAAGGCTGTTGCCCTCTCAAATGTTGGTGCAGAATTCATTGGGTGTTTTTTTACAAAATATTAAGAAGCCATTTGCTTTCAGTCAAAATCCATGTCTGGTTACAATGCTTTGTTTTTTCAGGTGAACAAGATGCGCATGCTGTTTTGCCTCATTACCTCAATATGCAGGAGAATAAGCAAGCTCTAACAGTCAGTCCTCCTGAGTCTGTTATTGCTACCAGTGTGTCCCTCCCAGAAGAGCCAAGCCCTTCATTAGTAGTAAATGAAATTAAGACATCAGAAACAATGTGCTTGGAGCCCAAATCCTCAACAGGAAGCCCACAAAGCTCCATGGCTGGCAGCCCTGATACAGAGTCCCCAGTGTTAGTGAATGAATACGTACGTATAACTTGGGTTTTCCACCTTGTCTTTCTTGAATGTATAATTCTTCATTTCAAAGTTAAGCTCTCTGTCCTGACTTGTTCAGTTTGTAGGTTATTGAACATATGTGCACTTCATTTCTTTTATTTGTAGTTGTATTTTAAGGAAAGTTATCAGCTTTCTGTTCTTAGAGAGAGCAGAATCACGTACCCTGCTACATTCTTAAAATGCCATAAATTGTGTCAACAGGAAGCTGGGTCTGGTAACATAAGTCAAAAGTCTGATGAAGATGACTTTGTGAAAGTTGAAGACTTGCCCCTTAAACTCACAATATATTCAGAGGTATTTTGCTTGTGTGTGGTGTGGTGTGGTGTGGTGTGGTTTTTTTGTGTTTTTTTTTTTTTTTATCTGAAAGTGCTCAGCAAAGAAATGACTCTTGGTTTTATTATTATTGGGGGGGGGGCGGCCTGAAAGGGAAGAAATAAATATACATTACTCTGGAAAATCCTTTTTGTTTTGTCCTCTCCTAAGGTTGAGTTAATGAAGAAAATGGAGACAGAGGCCCAGACTAACACTTTGAGTGATGAAATACTAGATGGTGATGGTGAAGAATTAGCAGGAGACTCTCAAACACTGAAAGCACCTGGTGAGAGATTGTTTCTAATTCCTGAGCATCTTCTCAGGAGAGTTGTTTTTTTTAGGATCTAAATCCCTTAGGATTATTTCTCAGTAAAGCAAGAAAATTCAGTTTTCTGATTGTCATGGTATCTAGTATGTTATAATGAAAATTAAATTTTTTGACATCTTTTCTGCTACTGGTAATTTTTACGAGTTACCGTATATCATTGCGTGTAAACTGAGATTTTTGTGCCTTAAAATTGGCTTCAAAACAGGCACTCGACTTATACACGGGAGAATATGGCAGACAGCCTGAGCCCAGCAGTTTCCCTGAACATGCAGCAGGCCGGAACCCCAGTGTTGCTGGGCAGCCATCTTGGGTAGCTGGCCGTGGCTGGGCCTGGAGTAAGGAAGGGACCCCAGCGCATGAAGTGGCCAAGTAATGGCGGCTGGGGGAGGGTCGGCCCAGAAATCGAGGGGGGGATTCAGGGAGGCCAGGGAAGCGGTGGCAGGGACCGGGCATTTGGAGGGGAGGTTGGGGAGCCTGTGGAAATTGGCAGAAGGGCTTTTGGGGAGCCCAGGGAAGCAGCTACAGGGCCCAGGGATTTGGGGGGGTGCCTGCGAGGCCAGGAAGAGCAGCAGCAGGGGTCAGGGGTGATGGGGAAAGGGTGGAAAAGGTGTTGGGGAACAGGAGAGCAACAGCAGGGAACTGAGAAGTGAGCAGGGGCACAGCAGGGTTGATGGCAGTGAGGAAAGGGGCGCAGGAGTGAGGAATGGATGGCAAGGGAAAAGCAGCAGCAGAAATTTGGGGGTTAGGGAAGCTGTTGGAAACCCCAGGGGAAGCCAGCAGCAGCACTGGGTGTGGGGGTTAGAGGCCAAGGCCAAAAGGGGACCTCAGCTTATACATGGGCCACCAATTTTTGCCCCTTTTTTTGGGCTCAAAATTGGGGGGTTGGTTTATGACCAGATCAGCTTATACCCGAGTATATACGGTAGGCTATTTTCAACTAATTTAAGAAACAATCCTTTTCTCACTGAAGTTTATGGCAAAGCAGGATCTTGTACATCAGCCTGATAGTGTTAAATATTCTATTAATGATTCATAACTCCTTAAATAGGTCCCTTCCAACCCTATGATTCTGTTCTAAATCATGTGTGACTGGGGTCAGATGTCTGAATCATCTTAGAGTCCTGAAGTGACTGTGTCAGCAGGGATGTGAGGGGCAGGTGCTAAACTTCAGTTACATTTTAAAAAGGAGGAAAAAAGTTCAGCTGAATAAGTCTGTTGTAATCAGAAATCTCTTAATGGCATTTCAGAAGGGTAATTCAGTTAACTAAGAGAGGAGTGTTCAAGTAACTTGGAAGGGAGGTTGAACCCCAAGGCAGAGTCCCTTAAAAGAGTAGTAGTGTACGAGCCTGGGTATAGCTTACTGATTATGGGTCTTCCTTGTGTAACTTAAACTGATATTTTCCTGTTTAACTTTCTGATACTCTAAGACATACTTAAGTGTAGAAAAATAAGGCATACCCCACTAGGCTGTTAACTGACAGAAGTTTATTCTTTTAATTTTGCCCTGAATTGAGACTTTCAAAATTTTAACTTTATTGGGGGTGGGGAGAACAACTGCAAGTTTGTGATAGGTGATGTACTAAAACCCAGAGTCAATATCTTTGGTTACAGTGTATACAGCACATTGGAGGATGTTAGTACATTGGCAGCAGTTAGTATGTGAAGCAGTGATATGTACTTCAGCATTACACTACCATTTAGTTAAATATGAAGTTATACCAACTTATTGGAATTTTCCTTCTAAATGTTAGATTCACATTTAATTGTAGTAAGAGTTGGTCTGTGTATGCGTTGAACTGAATTTGTTTTCTGAACTAATTAGTGCTACTAATGGAGCTCCTGGCTGTGGACACTTACTTGGAATTCCTCTTTCAATTTTGTTTAAATTGGTTAATTAAGGTGGTCTAGCTGATTAATTCAGTTTCTCACAACAGAGGGTTAGCTGTTCAACTAAATCAGTGTGCAAACTAACAATGAGTAGGGATTCAATTTCTCAATGTGTTCTCAGCAATATTTTTAAACAGTTAATCTCAACATGTGTATTAGCACTTCAGTATTAATGAATACAATTTTTATTTTGCAGAAACTGCTGGAGCTCAAAGTGCATAAAGATAACCTCTGGAAACTTGTATCCCTCTCCTCATATACCAGTGCATATAGAAAAATGGCACAATTCATTGCATTTGAATCTGTATAAAAATGTAAACTAGTTTTTGACACACTACTGCCTTTAGGATAGATATGCTTACTTCTCCCTGGGCAGTTCCAACACTGTAACTAATTTCTCTTACTGCACTGTTCTTTTTCTGTCTTAATCTTTTTTATTCAGTGTGATTTGTTCAGTAATTTTAAAATGGTTTAAAATGTAGTTTTAAATAAAAGTTGGATTTGTCTGTAGAATCTTATGAATCTTTATATTGCAGTTTTCTGATATGCTAAGGCTTCCAACTCTCCTGCACACCATGAAGTGCTTTGTATTGAATTTGTAGAGAATACAGTCTGCCCTTCAAGAGGATGCTGTTTTCCTTGCCCAAGAAAACTAGATGTCTTAACAGTCAGTGGGGTGGAGGAGGGTAGCTTCCTACAAAGCATTTCCCTTTCATTTGAAATAATACCATGCACCCTGCCCTCACATAAAGGAAAACATGATAGTTTGTTTGTTTGTTTGTCTTGGACAAGTTCTGCACTGTGACCTAGGACTGAGAGTCCCACTCCCATGTGCTCATGATAAATGGTGATACAAATTAGTGCAACACCCTGCTTCCCACCCCTGCTGTCCTGTAGATATCTGCTCAGCCTGGCTGAGGGAAGCTGCAGTGCTTGTTATATACATGCTGGCTTTCCTTGAGCTGGCTGGTGTCAGTATAAAAAGCTCAGCATCATACCCCTAACACATAGAATAAGAGTAATATGCTTACATCAACTTAGAAAATATGGTCAAAGGCAGCTAGCAGCTCCCACCTCTATTGTTAGCCCATTAAAACCTAAAGCTTACTTTAGGCCATCTGTTCATTTCACTCACTGTTTCCAAACTGTCTGAATTTTAAACTTGTAAACTGAATACTTAGCCATTCAGATAGTAGCACAAAGTCAAGATTAAGAACTAATACCATTACACATTCAACAAACAGTTCTTCCCCTTTATTTGCAAAATGCTATTTTGAAAGCTAGGATTAACACTTGAAGTATAAGGCAAGACTTCAAACTAAATAGATTTCTAGCTTTCTGATTAGCCTTTCAATTGCTGGACTTCTTAAATCAAATATATTGAGCATTTCAGAGTTTCCTTAACCAGATCCTTAAAATGTTCATCTTAAGGCATCAACTCATTTAAAAAGAAAAAACAGGACACGTATAGCACATGAGGCAGAAATATTAAATTGGGTTGCATTTTTACCCTGACAGCTTTCTCATACCAAATGAGAGAGATTCCTGACTTCACCAGTGACAAACTTTGTTGTATTCTTAGATTCCTCATGCTGTTTTCCTTGGGCTCTTCCCTTACATAGTGCAGAAAACTTCCCTGACCTTGGGGCTCCAGTAACTGCTGCTATTGTATACTTCCACTCCTTATCTGATCGTTAGACAGTAGAAGTCACTCTCTACAAATGGAGGAACAAATTGTTCAGCAGCTGAAACATGTCTGCCTTCAGAACAGAAGAGTTGTATAGAACCATTAATTGCTGCTCCTCTCCACCTCAAACCTGGTAGCACAGTGCCCAACCTCTAATGTAGATGGGGGGCAGGGGGGTGGAAACAAGAGTACAGACCCAGTGGGGAGTATCTTTTCTCTACCTAGATTAAAAACTAAGGGTTTTTGCCTTATGCTGAAAGCCAAAAAGATGCACCTAAACTATGGTACTTTTGAAGCCTGCTCATACTTGATCATGTAGTATAAACATGGCATTGGGAATCTGCCAGCTAGTTATATCATTTAGCCACTGAACTACATATTGTTTGTCTGCAACATTTTTTTGTCACAACAGCTATAGTAGGAGCTGTTACCATTCTTTCACAGTGAAAAGTGGTTTAGGATTTTCTTTGAAGGAGGCACTCTCTGAACTTGCCTAGATGGCACTTTTGTGCAACTGCCTTACATCTGTGTTAGTGCACTCCAGTCAATACTTGGGGCATGCATGTGAATAGGCACCTGACCCAAGAGCTCATGACAAGAAAACAGCATTTGTTTTCTTGAGTTCAGCTTGTCTGGCTAGGCTCCCAACTTCAGCTTTTTAACAAGGAAGTGAGGAAACCAATTAGTCCTCAGGAAGGATGTCTCAGACTCACTTGGTTTCACATCAGTTAGATTGAGAGCTCCCAATGTTTTATTCTCCAAAGTAGTGTTATTCAAGGTCAAATGCTGCCATGTGTTCTCTAAGCTGATCCAGTTACTACTTCTCTACCTTTTCAGTCCCTCTTGTGACAAGTGTTCCTAACATTGAAAACTCAGAACTGTTGCCTTTTGCAATAGGCATCTCCAAGAGCAGTTGTATCCACAGAGAAATATAGCTGCTTATGGTTTCCAGCAAGGTAAGGTAGTTCACATGCAACTACCTCACTTCTCCTCCAACTGTGGTTCTTGTTCCTCTATCCTAAGAATCATCCTCCTCTCCCTCCACTTTAATCATCCTATTATTTAAGTTGCATAATCTAGAGTATATTTACATAGTAGCAGGTGTGGGTGTATAGTACTTCATAAAGAGAATTGCAAGAGAAAGTAGACCTAAGCCAGTACTTTGTTAGCTGTATCATCAAGTGAGATGCACTCAATATATACTTACAAATGACAACCTTTGCTCAGAGCAAATCAGATCCTATAAAGGAATTGGTCAGGAAACCTTATTCTTGGAAGCGTAGGCCAGTTAAAAAACAAGTAATGTGGCAGACAACTGGAGTGTACGTACTTCAATAGAAAAGTTTAGGCTCTGTCTATGCATCTTAAAACAGACTAAAGAGTCCATTTAGTTTTTTAATCCAAATGCTGTAAAATTGACATAACCCATTTAATGTGCTAGAAAATTGATATCTTGAGTTGTAAACACCATCATTGAGCAGATCAGGCCTTCATGTGATTAGAAGAGTTAAATCAAGGATATTGAAGAAAAAATATCACTGAAAACATAAGTTAGGGGAAACAATTAATAGTTAAGAGGACAGGTCATTAATTCAGAGCAGTCTGGGACACTCAGACTGGAATAGTGTGTCATGTTTTGATGCAGAGGCATCACTGGCACTGGGCACAAGCTCCAGGTGGCCAAGTCAGTGTCTTGAGACAGGCCGGGGCTGGCAGCATTGGCAGGAGCCAGTGGCATCAGAAGCCAGACCTGGCCCAGGAGCTGCAGCTGTGGGCAGCAAAGGCTGGGAGCATGGTTTCAGGCAGGAGGGGTGAGGTGAGCCCAGGGTTGTGCCTTGATTTTTTTTTTTTGGGGGGGGGGGGGTAGCAGGATATTATAAATTGAGAAGGGTTCAGGGGAAAAAAGTTACTGGATCAGAAAACTTCCCCCCACCCCTTCTTGAGAGAGATTCTCTGGGAATTTTGGGTAAATTCTCTGGCTTGTGTCATCCCAGAAGTCAGACTACCTGATTGCACTGATCCCTACTAGCCTTGCACTCCATGAATGATGTTTCTTGTGTAGGAACCCACCTCTCATATGTTACCCTGAGACCTAAAAGAAGGGAAGAAAAAGAAAAGACAACTACACCCTCCCTGGCCCCAAGGAAATCAGTTAAAGAGCACCTAGTAATTTCTCTTAGCTGTTGGGAGGGTTGGACAGTGTTCTCCCCCTTTCCTCCTCCCCCATTCAAGATAGTTTTGTTTCAATTATCCATGAATCTGTTACAACAGTTCATTAGAGAAATCTGTAAGCAGGGATTTGTTGGAGGGACAACCCTTTCTTATAGATCTGCCTGCCTATACTACTTCATCCACAACTCCAGAATGATCATGGGACACACACTCTTAAATCCATTTCCCTTTTGATAAACACTGCCTTGGAAGAGAGGTGGATTACATGACCTGTTATATTCTTTTACGCATTTATTTTAAGCAATCAAAAATTTGTCTTGTTATTGATAGATAAGACATAGGAATCATCCTATCAAAGTAATTAAAGCATTACATTGTCTTAGAGTACCAGCATATTAAACAATTTTGGACTCTCACAAAGAGGAGGTTTATGGAAACAAACAGTTGTTTCAAGCTAAAGTAACCAACATCATTACTCTCTAAAGCAACAAAATTTTAAATAGCAAGCTCCTGCAGATTCAGACTGTATTACATTACAACAGTCACAAAAAGTATCTTCAACTACTTCAGATTAAGCTACAGAAGGATCTAGCATATGTAGTGTAACTGCTTTGAATTCATGCATTTACTCAAAGACAGACTGGAACATTTCCTGTCCCACTTTGATGTAAGCTTCTCTCTCTTTGTCTGTCATAAATGATACTAGCTCTGGATTGTCACTAACTTCACTGTACAAGTGAGGCTGTCCAGCCACCATTACTGTAACCTCTAGTGTTTCCTGCTCTTCTTGTTCTAAGTCATTCCCTGCTGCTTTACCTACCACCATTTTTTCATGTTTGGCTTCTTCCTCTGATTCACTGGTGTCACTTTCTGACTCATGCAGTCTGTTTCTGGCAAGAGGAGGGACATGCCCTGTGCCAGAGGAAGACTTAGATTCATGGATGAGAAGAGTCTTTAGTACTTCGTTATCAGTAACAGCAGCTTCTTTAGCATGTTCCTCTGTTCCTTTGGATGTATCTGTTCCGGGGGGGGGGGGTGTCAAATAAGCCACAAGCAATTAACAAACAGACTAGTAACTTTCCAGCTACACAAAATTTGATCATATTTAAGTTTGGCAATTGCAATCAAATGACTATAATTCACCTTTAAGTGAATGGAATGAGCATTTTCCTGTTTACAGATAAGTGGGCTACATAAAATATATTAAAATGGGATGGAGACAGATGGACAGTAAATGCATCAATTCTTTTTAAAGGAAGAAAGAGCTCTCTCACTTCTAGTTATTGTATCTGATACCAACCATACCTCTTAAAGTATTTTCAAGACATAACACCTTGGTTCTGTAATTCAGCACCAGATGTACCAGTTAGGAAATAAAATTAGATTTTATATTTTAAATCCTTGTTTACCTTAAATAAGGTAACACAGCCACTGAAAAGATTTTTGTAGATGCAGCTAGCACTTTTATAATTTTTCCTCCACTGGAAAAATTCTGAACAAGATCTATTTGATTAAACTGACTCACATTAATACTTGGTTCTTCCTCTTGTTAAACACCCATTTCCTGCTTACAAATGGACTGGACCTCTAGTATAATGTACAGAATAGTCCTTTAAACCTTCAGGTCTTTGTTCATAAAGCTAAACCAAACCTCATTCAACTATTGAGGCCTGAGGTCTGTGTTTTCGTAAACGAGCAGTACCAAAAGAATCTCTCAAACCTGGGGCCCAAAGGGGGCACTCATCACTATTTGAAACTTAGTTCACTTTCATGTAACTGTGTGAACACCCTAAAATCATAACTAGCTTTTGTAAATCTTGTTCTGTATGGATTTACAAATCTACAAAGGTACTAGTACCAACTAGTCTGACCTACATAACACAGGTCATGATGTCCTGTTGAGCTACAATGACTCCTAGAAGTGCCCCATCTTGATTTAAAGACTTGGTAGATTTTTCATCCTTGCATCATCTTGGCAAGCTGTTTAAAAGGTTAGTCACCCTGACTTGAATATGTATGCCTTATTTCCAACTTGACTTATCTAGCTTCAAACTTCCAGCCATTGAATCTTGTTCTTTTGTCTGCTTGATTAAAGAGCCTTCTAGCAGCCCTATGCACGTACTTCATAAATGTATCTATGTACCCTAAAGGAGTTTCCTATTATTCCCAGGCTGAAGAAATGCTTTATAAAGAACGCACCCTCCAAAAGAGGGATTTTAAGAATAGGGCTACTAAATACTACGATTTCTGAGAACTTGGTACCTAAAACCTAAATACAGATGTAAGAACCTTGCTTTGGGGAAGTACATGAGAACAGTTTTGAAATGTGCTGGGTATCCATCAGGTACTAATGTGGGGATAAGGGGAGAATTACAGTACATTCCCAGCTAGACAGAGTTCATTGTTAACAGAAAGGCCCTATCAAAACATGACAATAGTCAAATCTTAGTTTCTCAAACTTAGTCTTACCAGCATTGATGCCTGCTGCATCTGAAGATGCTCCTTGTACAGTACTTTGAGACATCCATATAGGATGTTCTTTAATCACCTTTTCCTTTCCTTTCTTCTTCAGCTCGGAATCTTGGACATCAATGACCATGTTCTGAACATACATATTACTGATAGATGAATTCCTGTTGGCCCATTTCTCAGGGCGGCTACTGGAGTCCAGCATGTTTGAACGTACCTTCTGATCAAAGCTGAAGGAAAGAAGTTTAATTATTACTGGCAGGGTGTCACTTTTCCAAGCCCACAGATGTTTTTAAAAAACTTCAGAACAAGAATCAAAACCTTAGTTTTCAATCAAGGAAATAGACAAGATTAGGGTTTGGATAACTACCTGTATTTTCACAGATAAAATTCTCTCCTCCCAAACCTGTCATTAATGGAGGCAGTTCTGAGCCTTGAATAGCTACACACCCTTTTTGAACATACATTTTTTTAAATCTAGTATATTGTCAGTTAGCCTACCAGTAACAGTTTTCACAAAACAGTTAAGGAAAATGAAAATAGCCAAAGTTAATGTGAGAAAAATATAAAGCGTTGGAGAAATTGTTTTTATTTTCAAAGTGAAAAAAGATTTAGCATTTGAAAGGTAAATATATTTCATAACTGGCACTTTTTAGAATACCATGCACTATAGATTTGCCAAACATACACAGATTTGTAGATTAATCAGCTATGGTCTAAAAATTCATGCACAATGCATGAGAGACTAGACCTAGAGCAGTGAAACTATAATGTTGCACAGAAAAAGATAATACTTTTATTTTCTATGCATGGAATTGGGTACATATTAACTAGGAAGTTGTGTCAGGACAGCATTAGAGATACTTCATTCCAGACTTGGTGAAATGGTGACAAAGTTTAAGGAAACAAGGGAATTTTTGGGCAGGAGAAGATACAAATAGGCATTAAAAAAAAAACCAAGGAGCCTTGTGGCACTTAAAGACTAACATTCATTTATCGCATGAGCTTTTGTGGGAGAAAAATCCCACTTCGTCAGATGCTTTTGCTTTGAAGAGAGGGAACTTACAGAATGCGATGAAAACAAATGCGGGGGAGTGCAAGATATGGGATCGGGTCATACTGTAACTAGGAAACAGCACAGGACTGAATCATGACTATGGATTCTTTTCCCATTATAAAACAGGTAATTTGACTTCTTCCTCCTGCTACATGCTGTTTCCTAGAGTTCGAATCCTTACAAGTGCTCTGATTTGCTGTTGCTGTATGACCTGATCCCATGCATTTATTTTCATCCCCTTCTGTAAGCTCCCCCTCTTCAAGGCGTCTGATGAAGTGGGATTTTCTCCTACAAAAGTTCATGTGATAAATAAATCTAAGTGCCACAAGACTCCTTGCTCTTTTTTTTGCTTTACTAGATAACACAGCTGCCCCTTTGGAACTTGGCATGAATAGGCATGGGGACAGAACTTAGTAAGGAGTAAAGAGCAGCTGTCAAGGACAGGAAACATTTTTAAAGCCTGGCTAGGTGTCATTTTAGGAGACTGGAATTTTGGAAATAAAAAGCAGCAACAAGATGTGCTTGAGAGCAAGAAAGAAGGCAGAGGAGAACTGAAGATGACATCAAGACTGTGAGCTTGGGCAGGCCTTAAGGGGCCTTGGGATTCCCCCTGCAGCCTGCCCCACCCCATCTGCAGCCCTAACCCCTGTTCACTATGGTGGGCCCCACGTGGGCCAGCAGAGGGAATACTCCTGCCCTGTGGCTGGCTGGTCCACCCTGCCCCTCAGGAGCAAGACAGGCTGGCTCTGTTAGCTACACTCTGCTCCATCCTGGGGACAAGGATGGCTGGCACATGGTGACCCCAGAAGGGGTAACTTGGATATCAGTGATGCAGAGGAAATCGTTCATGGAACACAGACGTGGCAAAAATGTAGGTGACCATGGGAACCAACACACATTTCAGAAAAGCAGAAGGGTGTGGAAAGGGGAACAGATTGAAATGGAAGTGATAGATTTTGTCAGAGGGAGTAGAGGGGAGCTATGGGGGAGGGAAAGAGTCTTTAAAAGAAGAGTTAACTTCTTCAGGAGGCAGTTTTTGGTGACTTTCCTCAGCTTATTTTCTGTGACAGGAAACTGGGGAAAGCCACATGGCGCAAAAAAAAAAAAAATGTTAGAAATTATTTTACTGCAGCATAGTAAGGTGCTTATTCAAGGAACAGAGACCAAAGAGAAAAGGGAAGAAGAGAGGACTGACAGGGGTACAATGGTGTTTTAAAAGACACAGAAAAACAAGGGCATGTTTGAATGTGGAAAGCACACAGAGATAGGCAGGTAAAAGAGGATTAAGGTGAAGTGTGAAAGGAATCAGGAGTTCAAGAGCAAACATCAGGGTTGGTGATCTGTAGGAGAAGGAAGAGATGACTTGACAGGGAAGGAAAGCCTAGCAGCATCAGTTCCAAAAGGGGCAGCTGTGTTAGTCTAGTTCAGCAAAAACAAAGAAGGAGTCCTGTGGCACAGTTAAAGACTAACAAAAATTTAATCACACAAGCTTTTGTGGGAGAAAAGTCCCACTTCAGTTCTGTTTAAGTGGCTAGCAAGATCTTGGGCAAGTACAGAAAGGGTGTTTCAAGGAGGACACTGAGGAAAAGATGCCAGTGTTCAGAAGCACACAGGAGTCAGAACTGAAATTGCTCGTGTAAAAATAAGCCTAAGTGTTTGAAAGACAGTTAGGCTATGTCCACACACAGGCAGTTAAATCAATTTAACTTAGATCAATTTAATAAAATTGCTATAAAATCATTAAAATGGATTTAAGCTAAATGGATTTAACAGGTCCACACAAGAAAGTCAAATCGAACTAGCACTTCCAGGACTTGCTAGTTTGATTTAGGAGAGGGACACCATGGGAGGTGTGGCAAGATGACCCACTAGAAGGGCCATGCCTCCACCCAAAAGATGAATAGAGAAAGGCACTCTAGGAAGGAGAAGGGGAAAAATGTTAAATCGAAACAACCATTAAGTCACAAACAACACATGCACACAGCGTTATTTTGATATAATGGTTTTGATCTAAGCCTCAGTGCTATTTAGAACAGAGGTTTTAATGAATTTCTCTAGCTTTCCTTGTTTTGAAATGACAGAGCTCATTTCGATTCAAGAAAATGTCATGTGGACCTACACATTTTTAAATCGAAATAACCAGTGTTATTTCAATGTAAGAGTTGCGCATGGACATACCCTTAGTGATTACAGACCTGTCAGCCTTACCTCAATCCCTGGAAAAATTATGGAGCAGGTTCTCAAAGAATCCATCGTCAAACACTTAGAGGAAAATAAAGTGATCAGGAACAGTCAGCATGGATTTACCAAGGGTAAATCATGCCTGACCAATCTCATTTCCTTCTATGATCAAATGACTGGTTTTCTGGATGCACGAAGAACCATTGACGTGATATACCTTGATTTTAGCAAGGCTTTTGATACAGTTTCCCCACAGCATTCTCATTGGCAAATTAAGGAAGTATGGGTTGGATAGGTGGACTATAAGGTGGATAGAAAACTGGCCAGATCAATGGTTTCAGCGTGTAGGAATCAATGGTTCCATGCCTAGCTGGCAACCAGTAACGAGTGGTGTGCCCCAAGGGTCGGTCCTGGGGCCGGTTCTGTTCAACATTTTCATCAATGATCTGGATGATGGAATAGACTGCACTCTCGGTAAGTTCGCGGATGACACCAAGCTGGGGGGAACAGTAGACACGTTGGAGGGCATGGACAGGATTCAGGGAGACCTAGATAAATTGGAACAGTGGGCCAATAGAAATCTCATGAGGTTCAATAAGGACAAGTGTAAAATCCTGCACTTGGGACAGAAAAACCCCATGCACTGCTACAGACTGGGGAACATTCAGTTAAGTAGCAGCACTGTAGAAAAGGACCTGGGGGTCATGGTGGATGGGAAGCTAGATATGAGCCAGCAGTGTGCTCTTGCTGCCAAAAAGGCCAATGGCATACTGGGCTGCATCAAAAGAAGTGTTACCAGCAGATCAAGGGATGTGATCATTCCCCTCTGTTCTGCACTGGTGAGGCCACATCTAGAATACTGTGTTCAGTTTTGGGCTCCCCACCACAAAAAGGACAGGGACATGCTAGAGAGAGTTCAGAGGAGGGCAACCAAAATGATTAAAGGGCTGGAGCACAAGCCCTGTGAGGAAAGACAGAGCATTAGGCTTATTTAGTCTGCAGAAGAGAAGATTGAGGTGGGATTTGATAGCAACCTTCAACTACTTGAAGGGATGCTCCAAGGAGGAGGGAGCTCAACTATTCTCAGTAGTAACGGAGGACAGAATGAGGAGCAATGGTCTCAAGTTACAGTTAGGGAGGTCGAGGCTGGATATTGGGGGGGGGGACACTTTACTAGGCGAGTGGTGAAGCCTTGGAATGAGCTGCCGAGGGAGGTGGTGGAATCTCCATCTTTGGAAGTATTTAAGGCCCAGCTGGACAAAACCATGACTGGGATGGTTTAGTGGGAGTGGTCCTGCCTGTGGCAGGGGGTTGGACTAGATGACCTCATGATTCTATGATTATAGCCAGCATGGATTTTGCCTCACCATCTTGAGTCACTTTCTGTCCTCCACTTACATGAGAGAAAAAGTTTAATGTTTTGGCTAAAGTTATACTTTGGAAGAAAGGAGCTAGAAACTCGTGCCTCCACACAAGTTAGAACTTGTATAGAGGAGAAAAAAGGACTTGTCTTTATACCTTTCTGAGAGTTCTGGGATTTCCATTGGTTGAGGTTCAAGCAAGTCATGTGGTAGAACAATGTCTTCAGTCTCACGCAGTAATGCAAAGATGGGTTCAATCTGTTCATTAAATTTTGCTAGCAAGGTTCGAGCATCTCGTTTGGGAAGTGCAGAGGCGTCCTCCTCAACTTCAGCATTGCAGTAGGTGCAACGGAAAGTCTCTGTAACATTACCCCCCCCCCCAATATAAAATTCACAGGTTAGTAAAAGATGCAAAAAAATTTAGCAGTGACCTTTACCAAGGAATTTGCTACCCAAAATACATGAGATTTTTGAAGAACAACTTAGTTTTGTGCTACAAGCATTTACATTGGTTGCAAGGACACAATCAACTTCAAAAATCTGTCAATTTAAAAAAGTAAGCTAAAACGCACTTGCTGATTTTATTCCTGCCTCAATGTTGGGGAACAATTTGAGGGTTTTACAGTCATAATTTTCACACACCTTGTGGTGAAAGGTCCACACAGGCTATCAGCAGAAAGATGGAGATTGTGCATTTGGCAATGTCTTCTGTATAGCCAATTTCTACTCTCTAATCTCATATAGTCATTCATCCTAGATGTAGCATGGAACAAATAAAATTTTCAGGCAGATTTGATGTTTGTGTTTTTAAATGATGCTGTCAACATAGTGGTGCTATTTCTAACTGAATCCTGGACTGCAAACCAATACCTCTACCTCAAGGAACCAGTTTAAAGTGTATAGTTTTCCTTTGAGACGTTACTCTGTAAAAATGTCATCATCACCAGCTTCCATGTTTTTTGTTTCAGTGTAAACTGAGCAAGTTTGATCTGTAGTCAAGCAAAGAATGATTTTGCCAGCAGATGGCCCTGCAAGCTCCCCTTAAACTTCAAAATAAATAAAACATTATTCATTCTTTTGGCTCATTCATCCTTACCAGCTACTCAAATGTTTACACTGTAGGAGTCATTAGATTGCCGTTACAATGATGTGTGACTGACAGATAACCATACACAATATTGATGCTACTGTTATACAACTACAACAAAACATATGCAAGTATGTAATGTGAGAGGTCAATGGAAAAGTGCTGCTTGATTCCTTGTTTGTTTTGCTGGCTTATACTAACATGGCTGCCCCTTTGGAACTTATGATTATCCTGTTTATTTCAGACATAAAATAATTTAGGCATATATAGATTTTTGTATTATTGACTAAGCTCAGGGCCAGTCCTACCATAGAGGAGACCAAGGTGGTTGGCTAGGGTGCCAAACACTAGGGGGTGCCACGTTGCAGCACACAGACACATAGCCCAGTGCACAGCAAGGTGAGAAGCTTTTTCGGCTGGCTCCACTCCCCACTGAAGAAAAAGTAAGTGCTGGGGGAGAGGGGCATGCTAGAGACAAGCTGTGGGGGGCTAGGAGACATGGGTGTGCAAGAGTCCATCTGCCGTTTGGCTGGCTTCAGGCTGAATCCAGCCCGCTGCTCACTCAAAGCAGTTCACCACATTAGCTGGCCCACCACCTGGCTCACCATGGGTTGGGGGGGGGGGGGGGAGAAAAATCCCAGATGCCTAGGACACCAGAAAGCCTTGGGCCAGCCCTGGCTATGTTCTGGCATCCTGCATGGATGCTTCATTCCCAAGTAACTCTCACCAGGTAAAAGTCTACACTGAAGTCAGACAGCCCACTGGGAATGTGCCATGCCAGTTAAAGGCCCATTAAAGAACATTTCACTCTCACAATAGACACTAGACGAAGCTGCTCCCCACCCAATGAGGATCTGCTAATTGCCATGCTCAGACAGATGAATACCACATCAAGGCTTCAAAGAAAAGCTGCTGAGATTGAATTTATTTGCAAATTTGACTGCATTGCTTCAGGGCTTACTAGGGCCTTTCAATTTTTCTCTCATTACAACAGGTCATTTGATCCCATCTTCCTCTCTATACTGTTCCCAGTGTGACCTGACCCCATGACTTACACTTCCCTGCATTTATTTCCTCCCATTCCGTAAGTTCTCCCATCTTCAAAGCATCTGATGAAGTAGGATTTTCTCCCACAAGAGTTCATGCAATACATGAATTTGTTAGAGTAAGTGCCACAGGGATGTCTTGCTTGTTTTACTTGACAACGTAACCAGAATGTGGTAATGGCTGTTCTTATGAGTCATGAAAACATGCAAAGGCATGTGACATGCTCATGTGACCCTAGACTCCATTGCGGGCTTGTGATTTTCCACAAACTAGGAGAAAGCATCCACTCACATGAAAGAAGGTAGAAGGCCTTGGAAACATTTCCATTTTGTCTTAAATTTCTGGGTTCATCTCTCTGCACTGGATTTTTTTTTTTTTTTTAAAAGAAGCTTTAAACAAGGACTGGTGAGCCCCAAACTGTTTGGGTAATTTCCAGAGACTTCACATTGGCAGTTTATTTCACCACTGCTCTAAACTTGATCCAAAAACTTTCTAAATGATTGCATTATAGGATTGTTTGACCATTTTAATTTTAACTCTGTTTCCCTATGAGTAAACCTTTAGATATTAAAGGATCACCAGCAGCATGAGTTCTGTGGTGTGGCTGGTCTGTGGGGCTCAAAAGAGCCCTTTGGTTCATGACATTGGTTTTAAATAACCACTCATCATAAAATCTGGGTGGTGAAACAAGGTCTGGGACTCCTAAGGAGACTGTTTTTCTGCCTGTCTGTTAACCAGTGTGGTGACACAGTTGTTCACTTTTACTGCTAGCTTAGTCTATCTGATGGAATCACCATCAGCCTGGGGAGGGTCTGTCACATTTCTTAACAGTTTGTTCTGAATTTGGTATGCTCAGCTGTGGCCTCCTGAGGCGCAGTGACAGCCATCCTATGCCTCATCCATTGAATCTGAAATGCAACTTCTCATTCAGTTGGCGGCAGAAAACACGAGTTCTAATGCCAGCTCCGCTACAGATTTGCTGTGCAGTTTGAGAAGCCACTGAATTTCTGTGTCTCAGTTACCCTATCTGTAGAATGGGGATACTTGTACCTACCCCCTCCAGTGCTGTGAGAATTAATTGTTTTATCAAATATGAACTAATACTTTATGGCTTCTTTTCTCAGGATCTTCACATACTTGTAATCATTAAACAAACCTCAAACCCAGGTGAAACAGGCAGCTTACCTGCATTTTACAGGGGAGGAAATTAAAGTCACATAAAGCTTGATTAAGTTCCTTGGCCAAGGTCAAACAGCAAGTCCATAGCAGAACAGGGATTAAAATCTGAATCTCAGGACAACATCTCAGCTACAAGAATACCCTTCCTCTTCACTATACCTTGTTCTACAAACCCATTTATTTTCCTGTACTTTAGTGCACAAGTTCAAAACCAAAACACAACCAACCTGGTTTTATTACAAAATATGCTTAAGTGCAGACACATTTAATCCTGTCAATGACTTCCTGCAGGACAAGAATGGATGAGAATACCTGTTAATATGTCAAACAGCTGATTTACTTCCAGGTCGGTATATGTGCTGAAGCAAGATGGACACTTGAAAGATGACCTGGTGGTTGAATCCCGCTCATCTGCTTCAATCTTTCGGCGCACGTGATCCAGTTTGTACTTCACCACATCCACCAGCACCTTGTAGTTGATGTAGTAGTAATTGTGCCTTGTACTCTTCCCATTTGGCCCTGTTTCAACTCGCATGCGCAACTTGACAAATTTATCTGCCTTTAGTGTGTTGAGGACAGTGCGCAGCTGTTTGTGTTCATACTTGAGTAGCAGCAGCAAGTCATCCTCCTTCACACAGGGGTATCGGATCAATAAATCAAGGACCAGTGAGAACTCCACACCATAGAAGCCACGCACCATGTATTTGGCCAGCCGTTTCAACGCCGCAGGGACTTCTGTAATAATATCTTGGTCTCCCATCAGTAACTGAACTGTGCGACCTATGAGTGTTAACATACAGCACATGCAATGTTAAGTCTCATGAAACTTTAGCTAGCTGGGAATTGGTCTAAAGCAGGACATCTGCAATGCTGCTCTTTCAATAAGAGTCTGATTCTGCATTCAGCACAGTCACCAAGGTGCTGATCAGCCCCCAAGATCTGGCTGCCCAAAGCTTTATTTAATGTTTTTGGGCCTACCTGCGTTTTAGTGAGGGGCCATGGGATAGATGCCCTCAGCTGTGTAAAAGGCCACAGAAGGCAGCCTGGGGAGAAGAGGTTTGACTAACTCCGTAAGGTTCCTCTAATAAAAGTTTCCCTTCAACTGTCTCCTGGGGAAGGGACTTTGGTTTTTCATGGTCTCTCACATATCTCCAGCCTTTAAGGTTATTGTTTTCTTTCAGCTTGGCTTGTAGATCGCCCCAGTTAGAATTCAGGTCTGATGTGAAGGTGCTGTGTTTCCAGGCTAGAACTTACAGGGATTTCTCACTAGTCTTTCAGACAGTAAGTTTCATGTGATCTCTCTCATTCATGCACAAAAATTAGTTTAATACATGGTCTCTCAAAATATCATGCCAAGGCATAAAAAACAAGAGGACAGCACTGAGATTGCACTATAATCCTTAATGTACAATTTCCTATATGCTTGACATCCACCCTGGCTGCGATAGTCCCCAGGGAAATGAATGTTTGGCAGCCTAGAAAAGTACAAGCACAGAAGGAGTAGGCCTATTCCAGCCCTCCCCTATAGACAAGGTGCGATGTAGGACTGTTCCTCTGGCCCCTAGGCACCGAGAATGTTCTCTGGTGGGATGATCTGACAGGCTTTCTGTCCTTGTATATAGTGTAGATTTGGGGCCCAGGGCCAGCTCAAGATTTTCTGGTGTCCCAAGCACCTGTAATTTTGCAACCCCCCCCCCCCCAGCAGTGCGGATCCTGGGGCACTTGGCCTCTGCAGGCCCCCCTGGCGCTGGGGGGGGGGGGAGCAGGCTGGCCCCACACTCCCACCCTTCCCCTGAGCCACAGGCAGAGCGGGCCAGTCCAGGGGCTGGGCTGCTCTCCCACCCTGCCTTTGGGGTGACCTGCCCTGGCCCAGGGAGAGGTGGAACTGTGGAGCCCAGCTGCTGGGATAGCCCACTCTGCCCTTAGACCAGCTGTTCCCTGCCCTGGGGGCGGGACGAGCGAGCCCAGTGAAGAAGCCAGACGTGTGCTCCTGGTTTCCCCCCCTTCCCCACTGCCTTTGGCTCCGCACCAAAAGCAGCGGGGTGGGGCCAGGGGACAGCGGTGTGGGCTCTGCGCTGCCCTGCTCATGGCGGGACAGCACGGGGCCCACAGAACTGAGGGATCAGGGCAATCGCCCCTGTCAAAGCTGTTTCCCCACTCTGGCACTCTGAGTGCAGAAGGCGGGGGCCTGCAACAGGCCTTAAAACCCACTGGCCTTAAAGCTCTCCAAGGCCACCAATTTCCTGGCCTTGGACTCAGGGGTTAAAGTATGATTTGGGGGGCCCAGGAACCTTCCTAAGTTGGTGGACCCCCCACACACACCGGTGCGTGTCCCCCTCACGAACCCCAGCTACTCAGGGGTTAAAGTTAATTTGGGGGGCCCTGGAACCCTCCTAAATTTCCAGGTTCCCCCCTCACACAGGTTCAGGCCCACCCTTACACAGATCTAGGCCCACAAACACCTGCCTTCCACCCCAGCTACTGCCCCCCAGCCCAGGTAGGCATTTGCAACCACTTCTGAGTACCACACGCCATCGTTCTGCTCCACCCACCCCCCAGCTACTCACACACCCAGGTACGCACCCCCAGCTACACACCCCAATCCACCCCCAGCTACACACCCCAATCCACCCATCCCCTGCTGCACACACAAAGAGGTACACCTCCAGCTACACACACACAGACACACACACTGCCCCACACAACCCTCAGCAGCATTCCCTGTCCCCCAGCAGCTCCATGACCCTCCCCATCTCAGAGGTCAGCACCCCCCACCTCCCCCAAAGCCTTTCCCCCAGCCCCAGAACAGGGCTCCCTAAGGCCCAGCCAAGGCCTTACCGTAGCTGTTTGCTGGCCACCTGACCAGCTGGAAGCTGCCTCCCGGCCACATGCTGCTCCTGCCCTTTGCTGGCTGGGCTTTACAAACTCCCAGCCTGCTGCAGCCCTTTGCTGGCTGGGCTTAAGGTGGAATGCACTGGAACTCTGCGTTTTGGCAGCTGCAGCTATTTTTAGGGGGCCCCAGAACTCTGTGTTCTGGTGCATTCCTCTATTTTTAGGGGGTCCAGAATGCTGCCTGCCTAAAAATAGGGGGCCCTGGAACTGCATTTTGGTGTGTTCCCCATTACTTTAGCCCCTGCTTGGAGTGGTATTGCTGCCACCACCCAAATGCAAAATCCTCTTGAAAACCCAGGAAGGCACATTTGGGAATTCCTTCCTGTGAGGTACCCTCAATCACTTTTATTCCTTCCTCAGGAGAGTGATTGAACCCCAGCTGGGATATCAGCTGGAACTGGGACAGAATCCCCCTTAGTAGCTGGCTGTGCAGTCTGAGGCACATGAACACAAATTCTCTTGCCTTTTAGGACACAGAACCAGAGCTTACTTTAAAAGGGTAAAATCTTTAAGAACAGATAACACAAAGAGTTGCTTCTCTGGGATTTAACTTAGCTAGTTACAGGGTAGTAGGAGAGGGTATGTGTGCTCAGCACAGAGAACTCCAGAAGAAACCAAAAACAAAGAAATACCCTGACCATGTCCAAGTAAATGTTCTCTGTTCTACTCACGCCTGGTGAGTTACAAACTTGAGCTTATCTTTGGCAAGGATGTGGCTGGATCCTTCTTCAGGCCTTTCTACCTGGCCTCCTCCTGATCCTTCCAGGAGCTCTGCTGCTACCAAACAGGAACAGGCAGGGCTGCTGCTACAATTCAAAAACCTGTATGTTGTTCCTATTGGCTCCCCTAGGACCCACTGACCAGGCTCTTAACTCCTTCCTCCCCAAGGTTACTACAGCCCTTCTTTGCCCCCCACCCCCCAAGGACAGCTCTGGGGGAACACCCCTCACATCCCCTATATCTTGGCACCCTAGGTGACCACTTAGGTTGCCTCCATGCACCAACCAGCCCTGTTGGGACCTTTGCCACAACCCAAAAAATCTGTCCCTTATTTAGAATTTATGCTCGTATTCATTGATTCAGCTATTATATTATAACCATCACTGCCACTCATTATCAGGGAAAAACCTGCTCCCTAGATATGTCCCAAGGAAAGCAGCCCTCTTGATTCAGTTTGTCCCAGCTGAGAAGTATCCCATTACATTTATGCAACATTTTATCCAGAGCTCTTTCCGAAGTATATGCATGAATTATCACTGGAAAGGTAGGTTGTGTCTCCTGGGGCAGAGGCTACCAGCCTGCTGCAGCATAAGATGGGTAGGTAAGAAGGAGGATATAATGTGTAATGACACTGAAAAAAAACATGCTCCTCTTGCAAAAGGTGTCATATGTTATTCAATGTCTATCTAGTGCTTCAGTTTTTATGGTCTAGCTAAAAAGTTTCCCACAGCAAACTGCATGGAGCTTAGTGTAGCTATTTTGAAGATGTGAACCTGATCCAGTCCTGCTTAGGTTGGAACTTGATGGAATATTTCAAATTTTGGGTTTAGATCATTCCACCATGCCCTGCCACAGCACTTAGAAACCTCGCTGCTGCTTTTTCATTTTCCCTATAAATCAGACACTCTCTCCACAGAGGATGTTTCTGCCAAGCACTTTCCCTTTCAAATCCCTCCTAGTAACTTATATCCTGATAGCCTCCTTGTTCTACACAGGCTTCCTGGTGACAGAGGCAGTCTTCCCTATGCAAGTCTACCCCAAGCTGCAGCAGGGACTAAGTAACAGGCTTTACACTCCAATAAATCAACATATTCATTGAAACTTAGAAAATGTGTTGTCCACCCCCCACCCCCCATGGGGGAATTCCATTTTATAGATAGGGAGTCAGAGAAATTGAGACTTGCCCAAGGCTGCCAAGGAATTTTAGTGGCAGAATTGTGAGCAGAACCCAGCCACCCTATTCTCCTGCTATAGGAAACAAGTACCTGTTACAGAGCGGAAGGAGAGACATGTGTAGCTTTAGTCTCAACTGTCATTGCCCTTTGAAAGTGTTCCTACCCACCCATCCTAACAGAGAAGTCACTTTTGTCATCTCATGGCAATCCTACACCATTGAGCAGCAAAGTCAGAAGCAAGAGAACCCCTCCTCTGTTCCCACCCTCAGCCTATTCATTGCATTACATTAGCAGGGTACTGCTAGTACTTTGACACCACACATCATAGCAGTCCACGTGACAGTAAAGTACCAACAAACCTTTTCTCCTCATCTAAATTTCCTTGCCTCAAATCTGCCTCTGGTGACAAGCTCTTGCATACAATTTCACTGGCCCAGCAACTGGCCCACCTGTTCAGTGGTGAATTGCCTTTCTCATACACCTACCTTCATTATTATATGGGTGTGACAAATTGCATGCTAGCTTTGCATTAAGCAAGGCTGCCATGGGATAAGTTCCCACACAGGAGAGTCAAAGGAGTATTATCTATGCTTGACAGACAGAAATAAAGTTCTAGAGATGAAGTGACTTGATTGAATACTCTGTAGTTTGGTGGCTGAGACTTGGACTTAACTGTTAGGAGCCCATTTCTAGTCTTGCTTCTAAGACGGCTTTCTTGTGAGACTAGGAGCAAATCTCTGAGCTGCAGTTTTCCTGTCAGTACTACCAAGATAACAGTTGTTTTACAAGGATCGCTATCAGTTGTGGAGACCAGCCAATAAAGGAGGTAGGAGAACAACTCAAGTTTTGGGCTGCTGGATTTCCAGACTCCATAACCGGATTTCTACAACAATTCAGCCTTCCTAAAGTATTTGTAGTATTTGCAAGAGTTTTAATTTTAATGCAGCCAGAACTTGCCAGGACTTCTAAACACTTTTTAATAAGCTAAAATGACTAGCAGGCATACATTCAGTCCTACAGCATCCTAAGTCACAGAAAAAGAAGAGCATTGAAGACATTATTTTGAATGCATTGATGGATGAAGAGGGGAGCCCTCTCTCATTTTAAAGTTACTCTTCTAATTCCTCCCAAACTTTGCAGTCTCAGGGAGAAAAAAGGAAAGTTTTAACCAAAACATCTAGTTGCAGTGGAATTTCACATTATTAAGGTTTTTGATTGCAACATGTAAGGAATGAGGTTTGCTGTATTAAATATCAACAAGTAAACCTCAAAATGGATGAAGAGATTTGGCTGAAGCTTTCCAAGACTTTCTCTCTCACCACATAATGAGCAAACATGGAAAGCATGAACCATTGAAGCAATTTGCCTGGCTACTCTAGAGAGCTCAAAGTCAATGAGAGAGAGCTTTGCTGCTGACTTAATTATTCTAGCTTCATCCTCCCTTCCAGCCACGTGATTGGCAGTAGCTGTGCTGGCAGAAGCAGCTCCTTTGACAACATAGCACCACTCATGCTAGCACTTAAGCTGGCATAACCTACCTCTTAGGGGATCAGCGTCTGAAGTGCCCTGTGAGGAAGCCAGATACTTGCAACTTCTTGACTAAGCATGACAAATTTTTTTGATATATACAATTGCTTAAAAATAACTATTTTTAGTAAACTGTATTTGACTTTAGCCTTGGCCCTAACCATGAAAACAGATTTGGTTTCAGCAGAATAGGAGCTACAGCTCTAATGCTTTAGTTAAAATGGGCTCGACCATTGCATACAACTTTCTATTTTCACACAAATGCAAAGTCAATTTCATTTATAATAAGGCAAGATGCTTTGCAAGTGGAAAGCAGTTCCAGCCACAGCTACAAGACTCTCATTGACAAGTGTAGAAAATAACCCTTTTATCTTCACCTCATATTAAAGACATCACTTGACAGAGTTGGTAGGAAATAAACAATTCCCATTAGATTATGGGCAGCTTTGTGAATTTGCTAGTGTACTAATCCACTTGCCTTTCCAGGGAAAAGCCTCACTGAGGAGCATAGAAACTTTTTTGCTTATTGGAAGCTTAGATGAATTGATAGACCATTGTCAAAGCAGAACTTAAAATCAACAGACACCCATACACACTATGTACTACAGGATTAAACAACAAAAACCCCCCAGTTTCTTAAAGTTAAGTTTCTTATCACAACCATTAAGAAATAAAGTAAAAGCTGCCCAACAATCACTGTATCAGTGATAGCTTTGATCTACTAAAATACTGGGGTTCAGTAAACCAAAACCTCTAATGAATCCTTCAACATTTACACCTCTGGTAACTGAATTCAACCCTTCATTATTACCTCACTATGAGCATACAAGACCAACTTTCCCTAGAAAGTTTCTGGTTTAAAGCTGTAGTAGAAATAATCCTTTTCTAAGGCCTCAGGAACAATCCTCACCCAAGCTTAACTCTACCAGTCTCTTTCTGGACCTATCAGTGCTGACTTCCAACTGATAGCCAGCTGGAAGAAGAAACACTAAGAGTGATTCTCTAGCACCTGTTAAGAAATCAGGATTTCAATTACACCATAATCACTGCAAGGAATAAAAACAGTATTGCTAAACACACACACCCAGAACAGGCAAGTGATTGAAATTCTGATAGAGATGGGGTTTATTTTTGCAATCACTGAGTAGCCTTTTTAATTAGCTGTTCTATAGAATATTTATGTGAAATAAGGTGTGAAATGCACTGAATTTCACAATACTTGTAGCCAAGACAAAGATACTAGAGGGTTCTGTTTTCATGCTAACCTGTTATTGCAATGCTTGGGAATGAAACTCTGTCTGTGACTCTTAGCCCTGGTTTATTCTAGTTATTTGTTGACCAGTCAGCTTTTTGTACCAAACAGTGATGGCACTCACAAGTGATGGTGTATGCAATCCCTTCCCCTCTTCCTTCTCACCCATCTACCCTAATATTTGTGACAAAATAAAATCACCTCACCAAGAGGCATTCAGCTTTCTGCAACAAAATGTCAGAGTAGACACTATGTTTGGTTTCTCTTGTGGTAAATGATCTCCAGGAAGCGTCTCACAATGCCCATCACTGCCAAGCTCTGTGCTCCTACCCCACCTCTTGCCTTCAGCTTGCCACCTGAGGCAGTGGAGAGTGGCAGTCTGGCAGTGGGGGGGTTTGTGGCACCATGGGGCCCAGGGTAGTCACCCCCCGACTGAGGACAGCAGTGCCTACATATGTCTCCTTGATGAGAAAAGCCCTGTATACCTGCTGAAAGCCTGTGGCTGATAAGAAAGGAAGCGCAGAGGAGCAAAGAAGAGATGTTCTATGAACTTCAACCTCTGAGATAGGGGGAAGAAAAGAAAAAAGGATGTACAGATACAATGTGTCTGAAAATAAAAAAAATTGATAGGCAAGAGAGGAGGGAAAACCAGGAGTGATAGATAGCAGGGTCACAAGCACATGATATAAGCCATGGAGGAGTAAAGAGAGTTGCTAAAGTCACCCATAATGGTTCAGACTAAATTCATGTGCGCTCACCTCCACCCCCTTGCAGCCAATACAGAACTATTTTCCATGTCTTTCCCAAACTCCCCCCCCCCCATTCCTACCAAATTCCTGGATTGTCTCAGTAGCCTGTTCCTGCCATCTCTTTAAACAGCTTCCAGAATAATAGCTTGACTTACCCTCAGCTGCTATAGCTCACACTACCCCTCACTGCTTTCTCCCCTGCAGACCAGCTTTTTGCATCTGTTGTCAAAAATGGTTATTTATAAAGATATCTTCTGTGAAGGGTAAGCAGTCTTTGTCTCTTGCACACAGTGGTTCATGTCACATTCATATATAGCATATACTGGCTAGCAGCTGTAACATGGCACAGTGCTGTTTACGAAGACACCATATGGGTGCTCATCATCAAAATAGTTCCCCCAATGCCTCTCTGACTTGAATAGCCCTGTTGTGCCCCTCTAAGAGCACTGCCATCTTATTGTTCATAGTCAGCTACAAGTAATCCACCTCCATGCTCCTCGAAGGCGTAAAACTTTTAATCCTTAGCTTCACAATTAGTGTGGTGCACACAGTAGATGACTATATAATCATGCAAATATTTTCCTCCATTTTCCTAGCTGGCCATAAAGGCATTGCCAGCAAACCTATAATCTGCTGAACTTATATTCAGTGGTCATTGGGCACCTGCTTAGCCTGTTATTGAAACACTAGTTTCTCCACGGGCTCCCTGCTTTATTTATTTTTCTGTAGCATAATAAAAAGGCCGCTTATGCATGAGCTTTGACCATTTTACCAACTTTAAAATTTCAAAACTGAAAATGCAATTCAAGCAGCTCACTCCTTGTTAAACAGCAGCAGAACCGTGGAATTAAATACATAATTCAAATCATATATTAGGCTGTACCACAATCTTCTGGGCTTGCTTAAACAAAATCCTACAGCTTACTCTGAACGTCATCAAAGCCAGACTAGTTTGAACAGGAGGCAGCCAAAGTTTGTAATGTAGAACACTGGGAAAGAAGTACTGTCCTATTTTATGCAGAATTTTGTAAATTAATGATATATACTACTGGTGACAGGATGGCAATTTTTTTTTTTTTTTTTTGGGCTAGTGGTGGGTGTTTTTCAATGGCAAGCAAATTTAGGGACAAATTTTGCCTCCTTCCACACTGACTACTGCCTTACTCCATAAGTAACGTTAATGTGACCATTCCTGAATTAGAGTGTGGATTATGGAGTATTATATGCTCTAGTTTTTTTTTAACGCCATGAAGTGTAATGTTTGATAACCTTTGTTTATTTAGGTGAAGTGGCTCATGTGAGTCATAACACTACACCATTAGTCAGATATTTTGTGGGTTGTGTGCGTGTTTGTCTACATGGGACTAAAGACATCTTAACTCCAGTATGCTGGTATCACAGGCAACTTTAAGATAAACTCAAACTCGTTACAGCCAGATTAAAGAAAGAACCAGAGGATAATAGATAACTACAGAAATCCTGATACTAAAGAATGTGGCTCTGATTGCTCACTTTTTTTTTTTTTTTTTGAGGTACAGAATTAGAGACTGCCCACTGCTTTTGCTCCGGTCAGTTGATGTAAGTAGTTAGATATTTACCTTGCCCTAGGATCAAATGGTGACTACCATTGTTTAGAACAGGGACTAGTCGGTTGAGTCCTACTCTTGAGTTCTGCTGCCCTTCACTAATTTATCTAGTTTCCCTTGAATGTGTAGATCACACTTTGCCTAAGTGTAAGCTGGGTATGTGACTTACTTCATGATGGGCTCTTTGTTTATGTAATGCTTCAAGTTCATCAGGTGCACCGTGGGTCTCCAGCACCTGGGGCCAACGCTTACATTTGTGCACCGCATGCACAGGGAAAGAGGAGATCCCAGCCCACCACCAGTTGGTGCTGTCCCCCGGTGGGGAGGACACACTGCTTTCCTCTTGAATGCTGGGAACTTCTGGTCTCATAGCAGCAGCTCCCCAGCTCTGGTTGGGCTCTGCTGCTGCCTCCCTGCTTGCACTTAGCTGCTGCATGGTGCCTGTCCACCACACTTGCTACAGCCCAATCAGATCCAGTGCCAGTAACCTGCTATTGGGCAGCAGGATCTCACCCTCTGGCTAGGGGGAGTGGGAGGAAGGAGTTCCTCCTCCTGCTCACAGCTCAGTGCCTTCCCAGGCCACAACCAGCTACCTCTCAGAGCCTCCTGTACCCTCTCCCTCTGCATGTTGTGAAGTCCAGCCAATATCCCCCCCCAGGGTGGTGCCCAGAGGCCTGGTCCCTCCACCCCCTTGGTACACAACTGTCATCAGGTGAAAGGTTCTCTAAAAGGGTGAATCAATTTTTGTTGTTGTGGGGAGATGGATTCATGGCATTTAAGTCTGACTCCAGTTTGCTGAAGTGATGACAACAGCAATTTTTAATGGCTAATTTGTAAAAAGCCACTCTTTTCATGCAGATTTTGAAAAGAACTGATGTTCTAATACATGAGTGTTAAGTATTGTAAAATTTAAGATTCACTATTAACCCACTGCAGTGGCAAAATTGAAACTAATTTGTTCACCACAGTGCCTTTTGATGTCACATTAATGTTTGTTACAAGTGTCCATGGCAAACTTAACAGTGGGAGTGCCCATTGTGTTACTTTCCAGCACATACAGGCTCTGCCCCCTTTATCTCCCTGTCTGCTAAATGGAAAAAAAAATGACTAATTTTATTACTTCTAAGGGAGTGCTGTGCTGGATGCTTTGTACAGATAGTTTTTAACTCCACCGATTACAAGGCTAGAAGAGAACAATTGTAGGCTTCTATCCTGACCTGTAATACACGGACGATAGAACTTACCCTAAGTACTTCCTAGACCGAGCATCAGCAACCCAAAAACATAAAAGCCATTTTTAGAATCTCCTCCAATAACAAAGTATTTTGAGAGCCACAATGAGTGTAGCCTCCTTCTGGGCAGGGCTGGGCTGTCTCTGGGACCCCCAGTGAGGGAGCTGGGCCATGGCACCTGCCGCAGGGACCCCCAGTGGCCAGGGGTGGGAGCCTGGAGTGTGGTGCAGGCCATCTGCAGGGTCCCCCAGTGGCAGGGGGTGAGGGGTGGAAGCAAAGCCTGGAGCAGGCCACAGGCCACCTTCACAGTCCCCTGGTGGCAGGGGAGGCCCAGAGCCACATGTGGGCAGCTAAAGAGCCACAGGTTGCAGACCGCTGTCCTAAAATCTCTAAGTAAAATATCTGACAAAAAAAAAAAAAAAAAAAAGTCAGGGATGTAGATTCCATCGTGACCCTTTGATATATTGCTCCAATGGTTAATTACATTCACCATAAAAAAATGTACACCTTGTTTCTTTCATCTGAGGAAGCAGTGAAGAAAAATTACACAGCTGTCAAGAATAGAGCATCATTACTGACTTCATGCCTAATTTGAAATGTTTACTTGTAACTGCTTTAATTTCACTCTGTTCATGTTACCGTATTTTATTTTAATGCCTTAGACAAAACAGCCATTTTGTGACAGACTCAAAGCTGGTGGGATACCTCAAGGATCTGCTTTCCCTTTGGTTTATCAATATAGGGATAGTGGGAAAATATAATTAACATTTACACCATCTGGAAGGGACAAATGAATGCCACTTTTCTCATATGATAGACAAGAACTGCTCAGCTGCTCCCCCATTCACCATGAAACACTGTTTACAATGCAAATAATTAAAGGTAAGAGGCTGTGGGTATAAATCAAAGCCACACTCAGTTCTACATGTTTAATGCATAGAGCTGGAGGGTAGAAACTAATCTGAGGTATAATCGGTCACAAAAATTTAGATGTCTAGAGGAATATTCAGTCCTTGGAATCCTGCAAAGCAAGTAACCAACTTTACCGTAATATTTTCCGGTCATGCAGGATAATTATGGATGTAAATGGCAGCTGGGTCATACTTGCATGTTTTAGCATTGGAGCTGGACAAAGTGTTTCAGCACACAGTAAATTTGCAAAAAAAAAAAACAAAAAACCACAAACACCCACTGAGTAGGCACTAAAGCTATTTGCAAATCTGGATTGAATTTGACCAATAGTGTCAGCTGTTTTATTTTTATAGGTATGTAAATATGAGGCTTTAGATAACATCCTTTTCCCGTTTCAGGGAAGTTTTTTTTTTTTTTTTTTTTTTTTGTTTTAACTCAAAACAAAAAAAAAAAAAAAAATCTGTACTCAGCTCTATACGCTATAGTGTTATAAAGCTGTAACTCCAGCCCTGTAACTGGAGTAGTGCTAAGTCAATCAGACGGCATTTCCAGTTGACTTAGTGCAGTGTGAACAGTGAGGTAAGTGGGAAGGAGTAAGGTGACAGGAGATACACCAGATATTTTAAATACCTTGCAAATCTTCTGTTGACTGCCGCCAAAAAGTGTGGTGAGGGTAGACTAGGGCTTCACAGACTAACAAATTTATTGCATGAGCTTTTGTGGGAGAAAATCCCACGTCTGCAAGTGTCTGACAAAGTGGGATTTTCTCCCACAAAAGCTCATGTGATGAATATATTTATGAGTCTTTACAAGTGCCACTAAACTCCTTGTTTGTTTTGCTGAGCTAGACTAACAGGCTACCCCTACAGAATTTGTCATCTCATACTGAAGTACTGATTTTTCATTTTGACAGCACTTTGAGTGGAATTAGGATAAGTTGCATATCATCTATGCTGTCCAAGACCAGTTAATATTTCAAGGTTGTGTGTGAATTTAACAGCGATAGGACCAACATATTCTCACTATTTCTTGTTTTATTAGGTTTTTCTGCTGAAAATTAGGAAGCAATTAAGCACTACAACAAGAATTAAAATTTAAGTCTTACTCTTTAAGAATATTTTTGGCCATCAGATATAAAATGCTGGTCTTCCTCATCATTTGAATATTGTATTTTATTCTCTTTCCCACATCTATGCATACAAATTCCCCTTCATTTTCTGTCTGTTTAAATAGGACACTAGGTTTTTTGGGTTTTTTTTACATCTCAAACGAACGGCAGTTGGCACTTCCTATGTTACTTGAAGTTTGCCTCTGATGGATGCAAATAAAACCTTTAATGATATATCTTGTCACTTGCCGAAATAAAACCATTAAACCTAATTTGTTTCAGAGTTTGAGCATAAAAGTCAGAAAGTTATAACAGCAATAACCACAGAAGAGTTTGGTATAAATTGTTTTCACCTTTATTAACTGTTGCAAATATCAATATTTCCCCTCTCAAAATTAACATCAACATTCAGAACTTCCATTTGTATAGGTGGAATAATAGTACTCTAATTTTTGAAACCTCTGTGACAATACCAGATAGCTGGGAGAAAAAACCTCCAATGTGGCCTAAGTAGACAGAGCATAAATTGAAACTGTTCATGGTGGCCATTTTGGAATGAAACATTGTGACAATTTCAAAAGACTATGAAACAGCTAAAACCAACATGAAAACAAAGGGGGCGGGGAGGGGGCACCCAAAACAAGTTGTTTCAGTTCAAGTAGACAAACAACAGTGATTTGACTTGGCAATTAACAGGGTTTTGTTTTGGATTGTTCAGTTCTACCCATGAAGTGAAAACCGTTAATTAAACTATAGTAAGCATCTTAAACTTCTCTTTATGGTTTGAGTATTGTCCCAATTCAAGGCTTTGGTGTCTATATGTCCATTGTTTTATGTAAGCATTTAACAATTGAGAAATTCTGATCTTTCAAGTACTTTCTATTGCAGTACCCCCTCTTTCACTGTTTCATGTTTACAGTATGGATTTATCTGACAATTTAATAGCTGGTGTTTGTTCTTTACAGGATAGCTTCCCAATGTTAAGCAAGTTGTTTGCCATGTCTTATTTTCATTATAAGTGACAAATGTATTAAGTTATAATTCCATGTGTATGTAGGTATCTTGTGCACAAATGACTAATACATTGATAGTTTGGAAGTCAGTGAATAGATGGATATTTGTAAGGCTTATTGATGTTTTGAAATAGCAGCTCACTTTTTGTTAGAATGCAAATGTCAAGCCAAGAAAATAACATGGACAAAAATCTCCCAAATGCTAAAGGCTGTTTCTGTCAGAGATCTAACACAAGGCATTCCCCAACAGCTTATTTACTGTAATGGAAGCTACTTTATAGATAAGGATGCATTTGTAAAATGACCTAACACTGGACTAGCAGTATTAAATATTCTTCTAGTAACTAAATTACTCGTCATTTGTTATTGTTACTTTTCCGTTTCACAAAACTCACTTAATCATGTCTAGTTCTCTCATATCGGAGGAAAAGGTGCCAGGCTAATGGAATTTTTTAATTTTAGAAGTACCTTCAATCTAAAACGGAATTTTCTGGTAGTGAACAACTGCAGAACAAAAGTTAGCAGCGATTCAGTGACTGCTGTGTTATACTTGCAGAAAAAAATACATGGAAATAGAAACAAAAGAACATTAGTACATGGTCATCTGAAAAGTCAGTAATTAAGGAAGCAGGTCCATTCCTAGAAGCGTGTGGGTCTCAAACTGGCTGATGAAAAATTTGTGAGCTGGCAAGCCCCTTCCAGAAATATAGCTGTCATTTTTTGAAGGGTGACCAGTTCAAACAGGTAGAGCTCATCCAAGGAAGGTTGAGGATCACCATGGACTACAGGTACCTATGCATTCCCGCAGATAACTTTCTGAGCGGCCTTCTGAAACTTCCATTAGTGTTGTACACACAGTCAGCTAGCAAGAGAAAAGTAATTTATTTTATCCCTGTTGTGATTCACATTTTATTTATTTCACATAGCAGCTGAGGAAATGAGAAGATAAGAACTTTTGGCTCTTTTTGTTTCCAATATTTCTAATTGTCGATAAGATTTGTTTTTAGTAAAATATTGTACGTATGCTGGAAGAGCAAAATATGAAGACCGTAGGTTTTTCTCTCCTCACTACTTTCTCCCACTATTCTTGCCACCCACTTTCTCTAACCTCCATGATCAGTTATCAATATAATCTTAATCCCACCAAAGAAGCAACAAATTTCTACTCTATACACAAGAACAAGCTTTAGCCATGCTGAGAAGTAGCATCCTAAACTGCAATTAGAAAGTTTTAAAAGAATTAAGTCTACATTAAGTGGACAACAAATTAACCACCACCTCTGATATACTTTTGAATCAATTAATTTAGGAGAAATTATCCAAAATTTACAATTCTCCAGCCACCCCTCTATCCAAATCAACATTTTCCATTCCTGGATCTCTGCTCCGTGTTATTAAATGCCTTGCACCCAGCACTAACGAAGGTAGGGTATGTGAGGTAAACATCCTGGACCAGATTTCTTTCTTGGATATGTAAACTCTAAATTCAAGGATAACAGTGAATATGACTGCAGTCAATCTCATGCTAAGCATTTTTGCCTTTGACTATTTGCAGAAATATGTTTAAATGATTTCAGTGCCAAACACTTTTAATGACAATTTATTTTGAAGGAATTTACTTAGGAATCTCATGTCAGTGCTTTCCTCTACTTGTGAAATCTGACTGCTGTTAGAAATGATGGAAGAGTTCACCTTTCCTGAATGCGCTGGATTTGCTGTACATCCTCTTACAAACTAGTATAATCACTGACTGCATTCTCCCTGGTATTTCAATAGGTGTCTTTCTGGTTATTGTTTTATATTTTCAGGAACAAATAGGGTTTTGTCTTTTTTTTAATTTGCTTCTATTTTTGTTTCAGGTTTCTATAAAAAGTAGAGGCAATTCAGTTGAATTGGGCCTAAAATGATGTACCCACCTTGCAGACATATGCCTCCATTGCAAGAAATGAGAAAAAATGGGTTACCTTATTTAAGATAGGCTTCGTAGACAGAACATCATAGATGGCTGGTAGGGAGATATTCTGAAAAAGATGAGTAGACTGCAGTTAGCTAGGTTGCAGTAATTCACATACAAACAACATATTAAGATTATGCCGAGAACAGAATACTGAGAACAGTGATTTATTATCTATGGCAACTGCTTAAGCTACAAAGGTAAATCAGAGCAAGAGAAAACAGCTTCCCAGCCATCTTCAGGACAGAAGGCACTTGGGCACTAGAGATCAGCAGGCTAGGCTTTGCTATAAATAAGGTAGTTCTGTAGCATTTGACAAGTCAGCTGGTATATTTCACACACGATGAAACAATCCCTATATGTAGTTTAGAAGTGTTTTTAAATCATCAGTACCGGAGTTTAAAATGCAAAGCAGTAAGAGCCTCAGGCTAGATTAGGAAAAAGCCTCCCACTAAACCTAGATCTAGAACAAGCATTTCAAAAGCCAGCTGTAAACAACAAAAGCAGCAGCCCGCAGAGCTTTATTATACAGACATCGTGTAACCAAAATGCACAAAAAGGCTGTAGTTGCCTGTTACCAAGTTAATGCCCTAAACTGCCACAGTTACTGTGGACCCCCACTATGAGGCGGGTTGAGTTTACAGGATTTCAAAACTAAAAAAAAAAAAAAAAAAAGAAATTAAGTTATTTTAAGATATTACCTCTTGCTTTGTCTGGTTCATGCACTTCATTGCAGGTGTTCGACGGTCATCCAAGACCATTGGAGCCTTCCAACGATCGTAGTTAGTTTCCAGCACATACCACGTGCCCCCATTTGCATCAAGGCTTGAAAAGAGATGCAAGTATGTTCCTTTTCTGAGTAATTACTCCACAGATACCGCCCCCCCCCCCAGGTTAGCCATGTTTGCATTTCACTGGTAGCAACAGAGAATTTAAGGTTCCTCCTGAGGCAGATTAATGAACTATATTAGCCTTTTAGGATTATAAAAGCTCTTTCCCTGAATAAGTCAGATATTACATCAAACACTGTTTTTTGGACTAAGACATTTAAAAACAAGCTAATCAAGCAATAAAATAATAGAACCAGCTTTATCTTTTTTTAAGGAAAAAGATCATGTATGAGATATAGGCACATGTATGTCAATGGATGTTGTTTTGCTCTGAAGATCAGCTGACAAGTGTACTTACTCCCAGACATCTAAGGCACTTTGTCTGCTACGAGTGATCACGCAGCCCTCTCCAGATTTGTTTCCTCCGAGTATGAAGTAAGCTGGGGCCAGCAGTCTTGTTTTAACCAGTTGGTCCTTTGCTTCTTGATAACTAAATGATGCATTAAACAAGAAGTCCGTTGAGCTACTTTTTGTGCATTTTAAGCCCTACAAATACCTAAATATTGATGCTCAGAAAGGTATTTTTGAGTATATCAGAGTCTTATTCCATAAGTAAACTTTAATATAATTATATAAAGTCACCATACTCTGAATTTGTACAAGTAAAAACTGCTATAGTTTTTTGGGAGAAGTCCCCCTGCATATTCTTCCTTTAACTGTTGTCAGGACAGAAACAGGAACTTTTTTATAACTCACTGAAGACCACTGCATTCCCCCAGTTGCAGAGCAAAGCAAAACATTCTTTCCAATGTGTTAAGATTGTAATTTGTGCTAGTCTGAAGTGCAGTCATGTATGCCATTTCACAACTAGAAATGATCTTGTTAATTTTAGCTTCCTTTTACAAGTCCTTACAACATGGACACACATGTATGTCATTCCTTTTCCAACTCCTAACATGATTATCAGCAGAGATAAGTCAAATTTTCAAGCTTTGAATAAGTTAAAAAAAAAAAAAAAGTAGATAGTGGGTTTAAAATGTTAGTATGCACAGCACCTCCACTGTAAACAAAATAATTGAAAGAAGCGGAAAGTGAGTTACCTTGTACCATTCTCTAGCACAGTTCTAGTGAGGAAGCCCATCCACATACCATCTCTCCTACCAAGAATCCACTCAAAGATTCCTGAAAGGAGTCAACAGTTATAACAACTTTTCTTCATAGACATATAAAATCTTACCATTTCCTCTAGACTTTATAGATTACACCAGCTATCAAAAAAGCTATAGCCTCAACGTCTTGTTATCCCCCATCTTGTACATCTGACGCTGACTTCGGTCCTTTTTTTCCTTTTGGGGGGGGGGGGGGGGGAATAAGTTAGCAGCTGTCCCTAAATTTTGAAAATATCCCTATATATTCAAGAAACAAACCTTGCAGTTACTCACCAATGTAGCCACCGTCAAGACTAAAACGCTCATTCATTGTCAGAGTGAAAATTCCCTGGGAAACAGAAAACAAAATAAGTAAACTTTGATGATAAAGTGAAAGATAGGGCACCCTAAGTAACTACAGATGCTGCATTTAAGGTGGACGCATAGTCTGATCCTGTAATCTGTTTAGTATGAATATTTCCAGAAGACACTAATGGAACTTCTCACAGAGTAAGGGATTAGATGCACATGCAGTAGAACCTCACTTATCTAGATGTGGGTAAAATAAGGCTGAACTGGAGACGGATCAAGAGTTTGCAGCCTGCTATAGCAAGCAATGAATATTCTGCTGCTGTGCTAAGCCAAGTCTTGGCTCATTCTCCCATCAGACCACTCTAGAAGCATTACACCTATCACCCCCTCCAGTAATGTACCTGACTTCCTTTCGGTCACCTGCTTAGTCTAGAACGACCCTGTACCTCAAGGAAGTTCCAGGGTCAAAGCATGGGTCACAGCTGGCCCACTTGCCCCATGAAATGGCCACCCGAACCACACTTAAGTTATAGTCGCACACAAAACTCCCAATTTCCAAAGGGGTAGCTGTGTTAGTCTAGTTTAGTAAAACAAACAAGGAGTCGTGTGACACTTTAAGACTAACAAATTTATTTATTGTGTGAGCTTTTGCGGGAGAAAAATCCCACTTGTCAGATCTTCTAAGTGTCTGACTAAGTGGGATTTTTCTCACATGGAAATTCCCAATGTATGCATTAGCCACCATGTTAAAGCCTCAATTCCCCATCCCTTCTTTGTGAGCTCAGCTCCTCCTGTGGGGTGTAAATTGAACTCACAGCTAAGGCCTAGGCTCTCTCTCAGTTGCTGGCCTATGAAATTAATGACCAGAATGAAGACAGACTGAGAAGCACAGGGACTGAAGGTGGAGCTCATTCTCCAGTGCTGGAGTTTAATTTGATAGAGGAGAAGCATGGGACAAGCACATAGAAAAAACTGAGGTGTTGGTAAAATGCAGTGGAAGGCAGGAGGCAGCAAGGAAAAACACTAGTCTGAGAGGCAGAGTGTATGTTTATGTTCATAATTTAAAATACAGATAAACCCCAGCTCTCAGCTGCCTGAAACCAACACAAGACTATTTAAAATATACTCCTACATTTGCAAGGAAGACAGATTAACACTTTAAGGACACTGACAAAGTTCATTACTTCTCTTTATTATGGGAATCATATTCTGCCTTTTCACAAACCTGCTCATCTAATTTTTTTTTTAAGTCAGTTCTGTGTCAGATACAAGAATGCAAGATTTTGAATTTTGAAAGAGTGAAATTTTCTTTAACATACACAAGCTAGCTTCCAAGTTAAAGTACTTTATTTGGGAAATTTCCTTTTATGGTGAAACTATGCAAATCAATGGCATTTTCCAACAAGCATCCTTTCTTCTTTCATTCTTCAAAACTTTTCTATCTCACCTAGAATTACACTTGGTAGGTTAGAACTTGTGTATGGGGCTCATAGTTACAAATAACAAAAGACAGCCTTTGAAGGTAACTAATGAACAAATTTCAATTAATTTCTATTTAATCCTTAGAAGGAAGGTGAATCATGCTCTGAAGAAAGAAGAGCTAAGCCAGGAAGTTTTGTAGTGTTGCAAATAAAGAATACTTACTGGTTTGACTCCAGATACCATGCCTACGTATCCTGCAAAGTTTGTAGACTTAAATACTGTTTTGTTGTTTCTTTGGAAATCCAAAGTCACCACTAAGGGCTTCAGTTCCTGAGTTACAATCCAGGAACTATTTTGTATGTTCCACCTGCAGAAGGAGAGTGTGTTATCAAGAAAACTCAGCTAACCCATGTTATTATGCATAATGGACAACAGAACTACATGTGCCATGTTTCACACTAATGCACCAACTGCAAGCCACCAACTAGAACTAAGGAATTAGAAAGTAATCATCTATGCACGAAGTGTAAAAAGAATGTATAAAATGCAGTTTGTGAGTGACTTGATGGCTGTTAAAAACCCGATACTAGCACATATCCTATCATTCAACAGAAAACTGGAGTTCTATGCAATATTTACCCAGGCACTCTAACCCTATTAGTAAAAGTTCTTGAAACTATCTCTGCTGTCACAACTGCACCATTTTTGGCACTGAAATTACCTGGAATTCCAGGAGCTACCAGGAGTTAAGTACTCCAAAGTCATATACCACTGGAAAAGGGTAACCAAATCACACCATGGAAAGCACCAACTTTAGTTTAAAATCTCAGCTATGCCACTGTATTGTAGACATTGAGAAAACAAAAATGCTCTTCTATTCATTAAATGGGATTCATTAAAGAGACAAATGGATTTCTTTGTTGAAAGTCAAAAGAATCAGATTTGAAATTCTTTGTGGGGTGCTTATTATTGTTATTAGTCAGGGGAAATCTGGAAGATGCTGAAGTGCATTAATCAATGAAGGTCTCAAGAAACCACAGAAGTTCTAGTAAAAATGTCAAGAAGACACTAGTTATGGCTAATTTGTGAAGAGTGTGCATGTGAAAGAGGTAATTAGATCGGCAGCCACTTGTTGAATTGTTCCAAGAAGCAGACACACGTCTTTAAAACAAAACAAACTCCCACACAAATTGTAACATGCAAATGAGAAATTAAAGCAAAAATGAAATCTGAAATCCCTGGAATTAAGAAAACCTAGATAAAATTGACATTTCAGAAATGCGCGGGGATAATAAATTAATGGAATCCTAAAATTCCTGGCTATGACGACAGCTTGGAGAAAACTACTCCTAAATGATGAAGCTAAGACTATTTAAGCAAGTGAGTGAAAGGGAACATGAAACAGACTCTCTACCGATGCAAATTCCAAATCATTAAGATATCAGTCTCTGGACAGAACTGAGATTATGACTGCTGAGAAGTCAAGGAAAGAATGACCCATATAGTAACACAGTCAGCAGCATTAGTCTGTTAAAAAACAACCTAGGGCACCAGTGGTCAGGAGGGGTCACTCAGGAAGCCAGTCTGTTCCTTGCTGGCCTATGCTGCCCCATAAACACCAGTCTGCCCCACCCCTTGGCTGGGCCAGTCCTGTGGTGCACTGCCCTCAATGCCAGCCTGCCCCTGAGCGACAGTCCTGGCTTGCCCCTACTGGGGACAGAGTGGTTGCAGGAATAGCCAGCCCTGTCCTCCCTGCCACCTGCTGGAGACAGAGTGGTTGTTCAAGTGGTCAGCATCACCCTCCCGTCCACCCTCCCTGCTGGGAACGGCCTGGGAGAGGGCAGTGCTGGTGTGGTGGCAAAGAGGTGGAGGGGTGGGGAATGGAACAGGCTGCTCTCCTGTGCTCAGGCCACTGCCCAATGGATTCAGGGCACTGGTCCACAGTGATGCCACCTGAACCCAGTTACCCAACTCTAACCTGAATTGTTTATAAAGATTTCTCAGAATATTACACAGTTTAATTTTAGTCCATCTGCCTATATGCAGCACGATGCACAGGAGGCCTCGAATACTAGGGACATAATTGTCTGGATTACAGTAGTTTACTTACAATAACTGCAAACAAGCTGGAAGTATAGTGAAAGCCAGGTAAAATCAATACAGATATAAAAAACAAAGCATATTAAGTGGCACAATAGATAATTTCTCCAGTTCACTATTTTCATTCTTTGAGCTAACAAAAACGTGAACTGGTCAGTTTTGTGTTCTGGTTCTCGTGCACTAACCTAATGCTGCAACGTGTGGGGTACAAACTCTACAGGAGAATTAAGAGGATGATTCCATGGAAACACTTCAACTGATCCAAGGAGATGTAAAAGTTTAAATTTACATTTGACCTAACTTATAAGTTAAAATTCCAGAGTTCACACTGAGGGTAGTGTAACAAGACAAGAGTGTATACACATACAGGAGCTAAAAAAAAAACAAGCAGCAAACACATTCCAGATGACATGGTACATGTGATTCTTTAAGTTCACATGGCACTATGAGAAAAATTAGAAATTGGCCAAAGCCAAAAGCTTGGTGAACCCAGAAATCATCTGCTATTCTTTTATATTAAAATAAATAAAGAATCCTGTGGCACTTTTAGGCTATGCCTACATCTGTTTATTTAGTCTGGACTTGTAAAAGCCTCAGGCTAACCATGGCTTTTTAGTTCAAACTAGCCATGTGGCTTAGTTTGAACTAACTTTTTAGTCTGAAGTAAAAAGCGCAGCTAGTTTGAAAAAAAAAAAAAAAAAAAGTTAGTTCAAACTAGAAAAAGCAGCTAGTTTGAACTACCATGACTACATCATGCTAGTTCAAACTAAAATTTAATCTAAGCACTTAGTTCGAACTAGTCAAAGACTAGTGTAGACATGATCCAAATTAGTCCGGACTAAGCAGCCAGTGTAGACATAGCTTTAAACACTAACAAGTTTATTTAACAGAAGCTCATGCACTAAATAAAATTGTTAGTATTTAAAAAAGTGCCACAGGACTGACTCCTTGTTTGTTTTGCTGAATTTGATTAGCACAGCTACCCCTCAAGCTTTTTTTTTTTTTTTTAAACATTGTTTCCTTTGTTCACTATGCCATAGCAAGCTTTGTGCTGAAATGAGTTCAATTTGTGGGAACAGAGTTTAGCACACAAAGAGCACAATTTTTTCTAGCAAGTATTTATGCCCATTCCTTGGCATGCAAGACGGGAAAAAGTCACTTGTGCCATCTATGGGGTTCTTCTCCGCTAACAGCGCAAAATATGATTTTTAAAAAAAAAGAATGACATCAACTTCTGTGAAATATGAAATTAGGGTCATTTTATTACTTGATGTTAGGAGAGTTGTACTCTTAGCCTGTACTTATCTTTTTCATTATACCAGCAATATATAGTTATGAACAGTAACCAGTTGCAACACTCAGACATTGTTTAAATGTTAAATTAATAGTTCTTATACTGGAAAACGGCAAACAGAGTAACACTGCTTTCACAAGTCTTATTCTGAGTCGTTCTATGCTTTCTAAGACGACAGACAAACATACATGTACTCACCCAAGAAACAGTCCAAAATCTAAATTTCTAGCATGGTACAGCTTTCCTGAATTTAAAAGAGAAGTTACTTTAATATATTTCTTAAAAACAAACATAAGATGGTTGAACTTCTGTCTGATTGAAGAAAAAAAGGCAATCTGAACTCATGGCAGATGTAAGACTTTATAATCAAATGCTGTTGTGGATATTCGAAAGGGGGCTATTCTATTTTAAGACAGACTGGAGACACCAAAAAGATAATTGAAACAAGTCTGCTTCTAAATTTTTTTCTTCAAAAATTTAATGCTTTCTAATCTTAGAAACCTCTAATCTTTTGCTGAATGAGGCATGTCCCATTGTTTCCCACATCAACATAGATGCCAAACCTTAATGTTACTTGGGCATTTAAATACAATTCTCCCAGTGTTTCCATTTAAAGATTTTTTTTTTTTTTTTTAAATAAAATGGAACATTAACAAGACAGAACACCTGAGTAAATAAATAATCAGGTAACTTTAAAAATGCTCCATCATCCTGGAGACTTGTGAAGGCATTTGAACTACTGTGGTAAATCTGAGACATAGGCCAAGTTTTAACTTGGCCAATTTTAGAAGTGTACAGACTGTTGCCACGATTCTAGAGTCCATGGAATAATGAGGACAAAGCAGTTCTAGTTTAGTGGTTCAATCCATAGCTACTTATGAGTTTTGTTTTAAGTAAGTACATTGTCTATTCTGTTTCTGTTTACAAAGGTGATTTTCATTCCCGTAAACATCCCAAGTTTTTACAGGGAATGAGTGCCCGTAAAACATGCAAATTCATTTCCAGGAAGGTAAAAAGCAGCATATGAAATTCTCATGCCATTTGTTCACCTAATTCACTCTTACCCTCAAAACTATCATCCATTTGGTTGAGAAACAGAGACTTCTTTTGAGACAACTCATATTAATACCTGTGCAGTTTAGGAAGGAGAAAGAACAGACCAAGAGAAAAAAACCTGAACCCAGTCCTCTCATATACCAACATACGACATGGCAGCTATGGTCATAATTTTTTTTCCCCTTCTCAAATTCAAGAGATATGAATCAGCCATTTCCAATGATCTGTTTTCAACCTTTTACGCTGCCCATCACCACAGCATCTGAGCACCTTCCATGTACAGTACTGAGCTTTGTACACAGAGCTCTTCATCTGTAGATCTTAAAGTGGTTTACAGAGTTCAATATTGTCTTTACTTTCCCGGTGAGGAAACTGAGGCAGAGACATGCCCATGGCCAAATCACTTTATCTAGCAGGCCAGTGAGAGTCAGGAATAGAAGACAGCAATAATAAAGTTCCTAGTGGACATTTATCAAAGCTCAACTAAACAGTATTTACACAGGACAAAAGCCAGAAGACATTGCTCCCAAGAGTTACAATAAAAATGAGTAAGAACAGCTTTTACCTGTTTTGTCTTCTGCTACTATGGAGGTGCATACAGTAAAGATTTCATAGAAGATATTAAACAGAACAATTTCTCCTGAAAAAATAAATCAGAGAAGCATTCAATTGAAATGTCAGCCTCAGTAAAATAGAGGAGCAATTAGAAAAGAGGTTTGTTGGAGAAAGGAGCATCCTACAGTACAGCTCCTTGGAATTTCAATCTGACTTTCAAGGTTTGAATCAATTGGCTAGGTCATGTAAAGGCATAAGCCTCATGAGGCATGAGAAACTTCAATATCTTGAAAACTAAACTAATGTAAGGACTAGATTCTCTCATGCTTCAATGTTCCCGAATCTGATCTTGAAGATACAGCCCTCCTCATTCAGCAACTTTCAATCACAGAAAATCTTCAGCAGAGCACCCCTCATACTGCTCACACACTGCCAGGATTGTTGGGGAAACGCATGGCTCAGGGGGTCTCCTCGTCTATCTGGATTCTAGCAGAGAAAATGGGGGTATCCAGAGATCCATTGCGGAAGTCTGCATGTGTCTTATATAGCACGTCAACTGCATTTTCCCCGGTACAGGTATAAATAGCAGCATAGCAGCTGAGACATTGCTCAGGCAAATAAAAATCACACCTGAACCTTGTAGGTATGTATCCTATATGGCTTTCTATATGCCCAAGCAACACCTCCCCCATCTACAAGGCTATTTTTAGCTACGTAGCATTCTGCTACCAGAGGCTTTCCTTGCTGCTCCCCCCTCGCTAGAGCCTTTTGCTAGCACACACAGCTATACACAGCGCTACACATACCCTACATGCCTTCACCAATACAGACATAGCCTTTGTGGGGAAGAAAATTCTCCACAAGCAATCATATTCTCCCCCTCTTGGCATGCTGGCAGTGGGTGTAAGGAAAGGCAAAGAACCTTCACCAAAGGAGGGCTAAGACTTCTAGCAGTCAAGATGAGAGCACTCTATATCCCTAGCAGACAATCTACTTACATGGTCATCAAGAGAAAGAGCATGGCTGGACAGAAAGGTTACAAAAAAGCTGCAAATTTTTAAGCGTCATCTGCTGCTATTCTGTTCCTACAGCTACCGTTTTCACTCAACACAGCATACATCACTTTAATAAATTACCAATTACATGCTGAATAATTTAATAGGGTAGGCTCAAGTGATAAATACACAGCAATTTTAGAGAAGGAAAAATCAGTGATTCAGATATTATAAATGTGAAATGTTGAAAATATTACCCAAAGGAATGCCAGACGCATTTGCTATCCCTCTGAGCTCTTCACCGAAAGGGTAAGGAAAAGTGGAAGTCAGCCAATTCTGAAAGAAAAGACTTGTTTAAATTATAAACTGAAGATGAAAATATCTTGGTGTCTAAACAGAGGTGCCCTTTCTTCCTCCCCAAACAAATCTTCCTAGGCTAAGACACTGTAAAACTGGATGTTTAATACCTTTACAAATATTTGAGGAGCTTGTAGAAGGCACTGATAAGCAAGGAAACACTTTAAAAATAAAAAGCTGTTCATTGAAATCTCTACAAACAATGGAGATGGGCACAACATCCAGTTAATTTTTGAGACCACTGACATTAATGGAGAGGTAGCATAATGTTATCACCCTAAAGACCAAGACATAAGTCCATGGCACCATTAGCTGTAATTGATCGCATGGCTCCATTTCAAAAAAAGATAAAACTGGAATTGGAAAAGGTACAGAGAAAGGCAACTAAAATGATCAGGGTCACGGAACAGCTTCAATCTCTGGAGAGATGAATAAAACTAGGACTTTTCAGGTTGGAAAAGAGATAACTGGGGGAGAGGGGAGGGGGATATTATAGAGGTCCATAAAATCTTGACTAGCGTGGAGAAAGTGAATAAGGAAACGGTATTTAATACTTCTCATAACACTAGAGCTAGGGTTCATCCAATGAAATTAATAAGCAGCATGTTTAAAACAAACAAAATGTAGTATTTCTTCACACCATGCATAGTCCATCTGTCTAACTCTGCCAGGGGATACTGTGCAGGCCAAGACTATAACAGGGTTTAAAAGAGAATCAGATAAATTCATGCAGGATTGGTCCATCAATGGTACTAACTGGGATAAGCAGGGATGCAACAACGTCCTCTCAAGTGTTCTTAGTCTTTGTTCATCACAGCCTGGACGACAAGGGATATATCACTCCATGATTCTTAGTTCCGTTAATTTCCTCAAGCACCTAGCATTGGCCACTGTCAGAAGACAGGTTCTTGGGCTAGAATGACCATTGGTCTGACCCACTATGGCCATTCTCATGTAAAAATTAATTGTAATATAAAAATGTTTAGTACAGAAATTCTCCAAGATAATGATCTCTTGAGCAAGGGTTAGAGTAAGCCGGAATGGCCCAGAACGCCATTCTGGGGCCCACTATTTTTAGGGACTCAGCGTTCCAGGTCCCCTCAAAATAGAAAATGGAACCAGAACGCAGTGTTCCGGTTCCATTTTCTATTTTTAGGGGCCTGAAACACTAAGTTTCTAAAAACAGAAAGTGCCGGAACGGCATCCCTGGCTGTTCCAGCAGGCAGGGGAGCATGGAGTGGTGCGTGAGCCACTCCGCGCTCCCCTGTGCATGTGCAGGCTACGCTTGGAGGCAGAAGCCTCCAAGCACAGCCCGTCTCTGGTGCCGGTGTGCAGCTGCTGGTAAGAATGGGGGCTGCCAGCTCATGCTGGGGGACAGGCTGGGGCAGGGCGCGGCGCTGGTGTGCAGGAGGGGAGCCCACTCGCTTAGGAGTGTTCCAGGGCCCCCAAATTATACTTTAAACCCTGCTCTTGGGATAGCAAAGATACAAGATAACAGCTCTGGCAAATAAACATTTTAAAAAAAACTTGGCATACTAGGAAACATTTTTTTGCCACTCACTCTAGACACTGTTTTTCATCATGCTGTTCACTCCATTGCTCTGTTGTTGATGGCCTCTTGCACCATTACCTTCTGCTGCAAATTCCGCTGTGACCTGATCTCTGGGAGTAGGTCTCTGAGGTTTCCTAGCTCTCAGTGAATTCAGGTATCAGCCAGGGAACTTTACTAATGCTGGCTGGCAGTTTCTGTTCTACAGAAACACTGTGACTGTCCCACAGCAGGTATGAACACTAGCACTTAGACTTGATTATCAGTGATTTCAACTAACACTAACAAGCGAAAGTTCCCCTTCTCCAAGCATCTGATGAAAAAGGATTCTCCCTCACAAAAGCTCATGCGATAAATCTGTTAGTCTTTAAAAGTGCCACCAGACTCCTTGTTTGTTTGCCCAGACTAGACTAACCCAGCTACCCCTTCAAATTCAGCTACAACAGTCACATAACAAAACAAGATACTCCAGGGAGCCTGATCAGCTCTATCTTTTAACAAGGATGGGGCAGGTCAAACAGTGCTTGTAACTCTAAGGCAGAGCCCATGCCACCAAACAAAACACCCTTCTCTTCTTGACCCCTTCTCTCTTTCAACTGAAAACCAATCTAGCATCTGAATCCCCTGCTTGATGTGTTTAGTTCAGTCATTCTAACCAATGACTAAATTGGTAACACTGCATGTAACTAGCTGACAAGCAGGTGGGCAAATTGCTCGGAAAATTCAGAGGTAGTGTAGGGAATCCCTGTTTATCTATCAACACCATATTTGCAATTTCTCTTGCTTTTCTCCCTTCTACCTTTTGCAAAACTGCACCTAGCAAAATGGTATTTTCAACTCCAGATATTACTGCCACTACTCAGAATATTGCTGTTTCAATTCAGTTTTGCTGCACTTCTGAGTTATTTATAAATGCTTACCAGTAAATCTGTTAGCAGTGAAAGGAGGAACCAACATTTTGCTAATAGTCCAAAACAATGGACTCTGTGATCAAGACATTTTGGTAAACTCACAAGGTGCTGTTATGGTCAGACAACTGCTGCACATGCAGCAAGATTAAAGGAACTGACTAAGGAGGAGAACAACACAGCAGGATGAACAGAACTGCAACAAGTCTGCTTTGTTAAGTCAATGGTGTATGAATTTTCCTATTGGCTAGGGAGACTAAGTTCAAAATTCTTGGGGATTCTTATTAATTCAAGAAACAGAACAGTTGCAGTACCTCGCCTCACTTTGCCCCCCTCCCATGTTTAATATTCGGTTTCAGACGGAATTGAACTTCAGAAAGTAAGTTTTCTAAAGTAAGTAGGTATCCACATTTGAGCCTCAGTCTCTGTCAAACTGGAGAACTAACAGGCCTAATCTGCAGCAAGAGGGAGTTGGGTTAGATTTTAGGGAAAAACACTTTTTCACCAAAAGGGTAGTTAGGCTTCTGAACAGTCTTCCAAGGGAGGTTGTGGAATCCTTATCACTGGAGGTTTTTAAGAACAGTTTTGACAAACACCTGTCATGGATGGTCTAGATCAGTGGTTACCAACCTGTGGTCTGGGAACCCCAGGGGTCCGCGGAGCCTCTCTCTACCAGGGCTGGAATCCACTTACAGCCCCAATGCTCCCTGCCAGGACTGCCTTTCCCCTCCCGTGGCTGGATCCTGGAAGGAGGATGGGGTCGCAGCAGCTTCCTGGCAAAGGCAGGGGGCCATAAATTGCCATGGCTCAGCTCCCCAGCGGTGTGGGCCATGATGGTGGCAGTGCTGTTCGCCAACTGTTCCGATGGCGCCGCCAGAGTGGTGCGGGTCAGAGTCTGCTCATGTGTCCCAGATTACATAATCAGCCAGGGGGGTCTGCAGAGATTTTTTTTTTTTTTGGGGGGGGGGGGGGGGTTAAAAAGGAGTCCCTGGCCTGAAAAAGGTTGGGAACCACTGGTGTAGATGTATCTGCCTCTGTGTAAGGGCTGGACCTCATGACCTCTCAATACCCCTTCCAGCCCTATATTTCTATGGGGTTCTATGACAACATTCTGGAGATAAGAGCATGCAGTTTGATGAAAAAAAGAGACACTAAATGTACTTACCAATCTAGTGTCCACTATTTCAATCAATTTGCCACTAGGAACAAATGCATTTGCTATATTTTTAATACTCTGAATTACAGTCTTCAGCTAAAAAGGCAAAAACAAAGTTAAGACAGTTCAAGATGGTAACAACTTCTACATGTTAACATACTAACAGGAAAATGATAAAAGCAAAAATGATAATTGGATGCTAGTGATAAAAGACAAACACTGCCAATTTCTGCAGTCATTTAAGAGCCTGATTTGGAATCTTTATTCCCAGGATTTATCCAAATGAAAATCAGTAGGATTAGCTATAATCTCTGATCACACAAATTTAAGATCAGATCCTTAATCTCTTCCTGTAACAGTATATGTTGGGGTGGCCAAACTTATGGAACTCAAGAAACACACAAGTTGATCATTAAACCTTCAAGAGCTGCACTGTGGCCTATAGCCACATACTTTTACCTACCCCAGAATTACTAAATTTACAATTCATTGCATACTTTAGTTTTATTGTAAAAAGACAACAAATATTGATCTACTAATGTCAGATTCTAATAATTACTTAAGGTTACCATGAAAATTAGGCCTATACAGTAAAAACTTAGCTGCTGCTCAATGTAGAGGACTGCAGGCTAGTGGTGAGTTTTTTAAAATCCTGACCATGCCACACTTCTCCTCACCATCTCAGCCCCCTCCTGAACTCCTAGGCTGGGTCTGCTTTCCTAAATTGATTTGCTGACATTCGTCCGGGAGCCACAATTTTTCATTCAAGAGCCACATGTGGCTCCTGAGCCACAGTTTGGCCATGCCTGGCATATGTCTTTCTAAGAAAGACTGTGCTTGGTTGATACTACCATGACCATCTACTGACAATGTTTTAAAGTAACAATTTTTCCCCCCCATTTCCAGCCATGAAAGAGTTGCATGAACAGCATCTCTTCACTCATTAAGCACAGATGTGCTTTTATCTTTTTATCTAAAAAGACACAGGTCCTATCCTAACAAATATCCCAAGTATATTTATGATAAAGCTTCAGCTGAGAGCAGCAAAAAAAACAAATGCAGCCCTGCTATAAATGGTGTAACTGTGCAGATTTGGTTTATGTGGACTACATGGCCTGAAATATAGGTAAAAAGATACAGACCAACATCTTCAAGTCTAGCTAAAAGTCGGTTCCTAAAAACTACATTTGGCCATGAGTAGGATTAACCTAGTTTTTGAAGGTGATGAAGAGCCCCAATGGACACTGAAGTTAATGTGAGAAACCGATACTCAAAACATCGGGGGTGGGTGGGGTGGGGGTGGGGGGGCTTATTCTAATAAGAGGCCTAAATATAAATTTTAAGCCTAACTTCAGACAGGGAAATTTGAAAATCTGACACAGTTCTCTGTGTGTGTGTTTCAAATCACACACACTTGAATATTGTTTAAGAGCTTTTCCCACCCAATGGCTTATTAGATGGCTTGGATGAACCAGATTTACTGACCTCTTTCCACACAAGGAGCACCACTGTAACTGGTATCCACATTTACAGAGTCTTCAAAGAGTTATAAACAGCATGGTGATGAAGAATGAACTACCCATGTAGCACTAAAGTAATTTTCTCCAAGTCAGGAAGGAGGCAGACTGATGGGACTGTGTGGGAAAGTTACTACTATCTCTGTGGTATTCCGTGTACTTAAGTCCCCAGCAGGTGGTCACTCTGGCACAATTTCCCCATAATAAATGTGTTAAATTTAGATTTAAAGAGGAAAAAAGTTTAAGAAAAAAATGAAGACGACCACCTCAGGAAACATCATTCTTCAAAGTGCTCTACCTTCTGTTAATTTACCTTCCATTATGTTGGATCTAGTTTGAGAATAAACATTTTGTAAGAAAAGGTGTTAACTTAAGCCATCATTTTATTTTCTTTCAGATCAAGACCTTAAGTCAGATCAATTTAAATAAAGAAGACAGGTATTAGAAATACTATCCATTAAATATTTCAAAGGTAAATTCATCCCACTCGCTCTTTCTTGTCCTCCATGAAAAAAGCCATACAAGTTATGATGAAAGCTAAATAAAGAAGCAAAAGCTTTATTTCATACCTCCATCTTTTTATCACTCATCAGCTTATCCCATCTTCTGCTGGGAGGTAAATCAAGATTTATGATGTATTTAGGAACCTTCCCCTTGAATCTGAAAGACAAGTACAAAAATTCATATTTATAAACATATGCTATATCAAGTATAAGGCCAAGACTATGGGAGAGATGTTTTCCTCTGGTCCTGTTACATAAACAAGCCAGAAGTCTGAACTGCTTACTTCTGTTTCTTCCAGTTTACTGTTTCAATGTGATTTGGCAGAAAATTTATCAGTCAGTTGAGTTACTCACGTTGGTCCTGAAGGAGGATATGTTTTATTTCTGCAATCTTCTCCAAACTGCAAAGAGGGAGAAAGAGTATTATTTAAGAATGCAATTTTTTTTAAACCAGTTTTTTTGGTTAGCTGATGGTTCTCCCCCCCTTCCCCCCCCAATATGCCATGCAGTCTTAGGGTTTTTCTTCTTTTGACCTTTCCTGAGCTGCACCCAACACAGAGAACTGAAGGCAGAGATGCAACAGAGACATTTACCCACTGATGAGCTGGAAAAAGGTTAGCTGGAGAGGATGAGTTGGGTATCTTCCTCTGGTACTGATGAACTCACAGGAAAGAGAGGGTCCTGCTCAGAAGAGGAGGTGTGCACTCTAGGTAGAATGGTTGGGCAGGAAAGGAACAAAAAAGGGCGGGGAGCATGGGATGTGCTATAATTATGTATAGGATGGCAGGGGATTTTAAGGATTAGCTGTACCAGGGAGTGTCCCAAACTACTCCATGTATTTTTTGATGATTTGCATGATGTTTCTGTAAGCAATAGCCCCCAAGGAGACAGAGTTTTGAAGAAAGAGCCTCCTGTAGAGTCCTTAGAGAGAAACTGGACATTATTTCTGGACTTAAGGTACTCAGAGATAAGGGGACTCCTTTATCACTTCAAAGAATAAACTAACCAGTTGGTCATCTAAGCCATCCTAACAGGCTAGGAAAAATCCCATCTTTTGGTAGCCCAAGTTGAACAAGTGAATTTAAAATTATTTATTTACTGGACAAGCTAATGGCTTGCACTTAGGCCTGTGTGTTAACTGATTAGTCATGCTGTGATCAGGTGTGCCATGATAGCATTTTATAGAGTTGTTTGTGGTGGTTTTTTTTTTTTTTTTTTTTTTTGAGAAATCAGAGCAATTCAGAAATACCAAGTCAATCACAACACACCTCCAAGACAGGAATTTTAACACAGATGGGTGACAAAGGCACATACAAATTAAGTGGTTTGCCTGGAGTTATGGGAGCTTGCTATATGGTACAATTTCCTACTGCTGACATGCACAGTTAACTGGAGTTGAATATGGCTTAAAGCCAGTATAGCCAGGAGCAAACTATATTTGATACCATTTAATTAATTTTAGATTCAGCACCAGCACAGAAACTATTAATGGTAAGTATAATCCCATGCATAAATCACATACAGTTGTATCCAATGTGAGCAATGATTCATTTTTGTATAGAGAAGACTAGGAGTCGCCATCAGGGTCAGAACCCCAGTTTCTCTGCTCTCCATCTGCCTATTTCATCCGGGCATCTCACTTCAAGTGCTTTGTGACTGCAGCCAGGAAACAGACATAATAGAAAAAAACTGCCATCCACTTCTGAGTTTTTTTTACCCAAATACACCCCACACTGCCCTACAGAACAAGTGCACGTTGCCAACTGCGCCACAAAGTCTTCTATGGGCATCTGATGCTAGGAATTTTACACAGTTGCAATAAATACTGTAAAAGGTATAGATGGAAAAGTCATGACTCGTTAAGATTGGTAAGCACGTGTTATTTTGTATTATGCATTCTAAATATACATACTATGTGTGTATTTCAAACTTGTTGTGTTTCAGGGTGACACCCCCAGAAAGGATTTGCAGTAAAAATAAGCCTGCTTACTGGCCCATTGAAGGAACTCAAACATGCTATCAAGCCAGTGAAAGAATTCAGGGACCATAACTTATGAGTCATCAGGACATGTAAGAACACCCCTATGGACAAGGGACTCAGGCTTTTCTATGCTATGTGTTGTGGGACTGTATTTAGGAAAAGCCACATGGTAAAAGAACATAAAAGGCAGCTGCACTGTTGCCATCTTGTTTTCATTCCTGCCTTCTACCTTTGGATCAACTCATCTGCAACTGAAACTGTGGAACAAAGGACAGACTATTCAGGTGCTGAATGTATACCAGAAGTCCTGTAGAAGTGTGCAAATTCCACAATTCTGCCTAGAATCGGATATATATGGAGTTTAAAGTCATCTGTATGTATGTGATTGCTCTGACCATTTAACATCTCATTCTGTCCTCCATAAGAAACCTTTAGTTTAATTACTAATGCATTTTTTATCAATTTGTCCTTGATAGATGGGTATACCCTTATTCTGATTAAACACTGACAGACACATATCCTTGTTCAGCTATCTAGATGATCACCCAAGTCGTGTTTGGTCAACTCATGTTAAATCTTCTGGAGTCATAAATTCAAACTGCCCTATGCAGTGTTACAACCTGTTTTACAGGTTATTCCATAGCATCCATTGTGGTAGAAGACAAATTTAAAAAAATGTTAAATTTAAATTAATACTTGTGCAATATAATTACTATGAGGGTTTACTTTCATCTATTAACCAGTTAATCTAGCAAAGGGATTTTACATCTATTATAGAGGTTACCCTTTGGCGGTGGCATTTTATTCTTACCCTTTTGACTTAGTCATTCATTAGGAGTCCCAGGTAAGAACAGAAATCAGCAGAGTCCTGACTAAATGTAATAAATCTGTATTCTTGCCATTTGCGGAAACTGGGAAGAAACTTGATGAGGGGAATCATAATTCATACTAGATACGACTATAGGAAGTCTATCAATTCATGTGAGGAATAAAAGGTCTTCATGAACACAATGTTGTGCAGTTATCATTGCTTGCTCATAAATAAGACAAAAGCAAAAGCTCATGGAGTATAACTACCAAATCCAAGAACTTAAAATAAGGAAGTTACTTGGAGACATCAGGTGACTGAGTAGGCTGCACAGAGACAGAAGTCTCCTATACAATCAAAGGAATTCAAAGCAGCGAAGCTATATCTTGTGAAACTTTCCCATTTTGCAATATTAAAAAGGAAATACTCCATCACGAGTGTTTAACAGATAAAGTGCAAGTTAGGACTAGGGCAGGCAGTCATTACAGTGCCGCTTACAAAATATTTAGCTGAAAACATGCTATGTAGGCAAATCTTAAGTATCTCAAAATGATCCATTGTTTTGTAGCCAGCACTACTTTAAAAAAAAACAAAAACGAACAACATTATTCCTTGGGACTGACACTAAGAACTAAAACTAGGTAAATATTTTTAGTCTGCAGAAGGTGAGCAACACACCTAACTGTCTCAGCCAACATGGCAATTTCAGTTTTGGAAGCTGGTCTTCTTGGAGAATTCAGTCATCTTAAAAAAAGTGATAGATGGACATTTCAGAACCCTTATATTCATAAGAGACTCAACATGGTAACATATGGCCCATGTCTATACTAACTGAAACAACATTCTTGACTCTAGGGAACTAAACTTAATAGGACATATTGACATTCTTTTTTTAAAATTAGGTGTTTCGGGTCCTACATGTGTTGCTATGTCCTCTAGCTAGTTTTGGTTATTTCATAAACACTCTTAAATTTCTGTTTCCCTGCTTGTGTAAAATAACCCGTACAGGTACAGGGTAGGGAAGGAAGTGAAACTATCTGACTGTCCCTTCTGGGTATGCAGAAGAAATAAATCAGAAAAACCCTAATGCGATTTCTAGTCTTCCAACAGTCATCTTGATGTTATGTCAACTCTTAGTATGAAAAACAAAAATAAAAATAAAACCCTACCCAAAACAAAAGAACCCCACTTAACTTTTAAAATAAGTTCAAGGGAACAGAACTTTCTAAATGTGAACCAACACACTGCTGGTCCCGGATATTCCCACAGTTCCAGTGTGGCTGCTATTCACGGCTTGCCTAAGCAACAGCAAGAAATTGACAAGACTGTGGTTTCATTGGTGCTCTTCAGAAGCCACAGGGAAATGGCCACAGTTTTCAGGAATGGAATGGAATTAGGACCAGATCTGGAGCTAATAATGTGGTAAGGGAGACTCTTTCTTCCACACTTATCATGAGGCTGGATGAAGGGTAGAAGAGATGCACCCTCTCCTCTGAAGACAGGCTGCTCTTAGACAAAAAAAACCCTCTTCCCTTCTGGAAGCAATGAAAGCGGAAAATGTGTCAGACACCTATTAACCAGAGGCTGCTACAAAAAGCAGAGCCTGGAAGCCAGGGCTTGGGGCAGCATCCTGTAAAAATTCATTTGCTTGCCTCTTTGTCATAAACTAGGAAGGTTGGTTGAAGAGAGGATAGCTTTTTGCTTGGACGCTGGCCCAGATAATAAAGGCTGCATCTTTCTTATTAACCTGTAGCTACTAGATTTTGGTTTGACTGTTATTTGCCTGGTAAAGCTTTTCCAACCCTCATATGTACCCAAATATGCTTCTAGCAGCATAAGTTAGGAAAGAGAAATATGATTGCTTATGTGGGAAGACATGGAATGAGAAAAAATGTAATGCAAGATGAAAATAATGCAAGCAAAGAGTAAGATTAAAGAGACTGAAGACAATATGGGAAAGATACAATGTGAGTGAAACCAAGTTAGAAAGGAAGAAAGACCAAAGATCAACCACTCATTTACTCTGAGTTTATTAAACAAAGTTGACAATGTTACAATTAAATACAGAACTGTCACTGTGGAGAACATCATTAGTGCTCCAGTAAGTAACCGTTATGCAAACTTTTTTCAAGCCTAGCCCATTTACATCTATGAAATTTATCTAGAGACTTTTAAGCAGTCCAGTCTAAGTAACAGGGATTTCATCATTTCATTGGAAGAATATTCTGTAGTCTAGAATTTCTGGAAATCTTCACTACTTCATCTAATATTTCCCTTGCCTAAACTACTCTGATTATTCCTTGCAAGCTCCCTTTCCACTACTATAATTTAATCACAGTATTTTTTATCTAGATGAAAGCTATCAGACTAATCGATATTCAGCGTCTTTTTTGCTTCAAAAACAGTGTAGGATTCCATGTTCCACAGAACAGTTTTGCTATTTCTCTCCTTACATGGCACTGCAGGTGCTGTATTCTGCCATGACAGTAAGTCTAGTGATGTTTTTCATCCTTCGAAATAACAAGTGACAACATTTAACAACAATGTACAGCCAATGCAGACATGGTAAGTGGGCCAGATTTTCTTTTCTTTTCTTTTGGTTTTCAATCCAAACTGAAATTGCAAGACCAAGTTTTGTCCTCAGTTACATGTGTGTAACCTAGTGACAGCAATTACAAACTGTGCAGTTCTCAGTACAATGGGATTACACAGGTATAACTGAAAGCATATGTCCTGACCTATAGAATATTTATTACTACTGATAAAACAACAAGAGAAACTAGCTTCACTGTCAGGGGTATGAAGCATACTTTAACATTATGCATCAAATCAAACAGGAACCTGAAATTCTTTATAAGAAACTGAGTCTCACAAATTAAAATGTGACAGTCATATAGTCACTCACTTCACCACCATCTTCCCGCCACACCCCTGAAAAGCCTTCCCTCATACATTTTCACACTAGTGCCTCAGTTTTGTAAGCATTACAGCAGCATGCTCCATATCAACCCTTCTGGACTTCTGTGTAGGTACAAAGATAAACAGGTGTGCAATCAATTGCAAAATCAGGAGCTGAGAATTTAACTCGATTTTAAGATCCTTTTTACTTTTCTTCAAGCACTTTCACAATACTTTCATTATAAACTTACTACAAATATTTGTGCCCTACTGGTGAAGGCCACATTTCACATAAAAAGATATGATCACCTGTTCAACACGATCTTGTAATTACATAAAAAAGGCATGTACAAATCAGATTTTGTGTATGTGAGTTCATTCATATGTAATATTCTGCATCAAGCATGGTATTGGAACACTTAGAGGAGAACAATCAAAATAAGCAACTCCATTCAGAATGTATTGGGGACATATTCTTGCCTGAAAGCATGTGTAAAAGTTATTTCATGTTTTTAAAAAAGGATATGCTGGTATCATTAATATTCACTTCTCAAACAAGAGAGCTGTTACCTGTGACAGACCACGGAAAGTCATAAAAGGAAGTACAGTAATGGTTCTGTTGTCAGTTACCGTAGTCTAGGGAAGAGAAAATTCAAAGGGAACTCTCTTAAAACAAAGAAATTGCCTTAACTAGTTTGGCAGAGATTTTCAAAATATCTCAGACAGCCAATAGGATTTCTCCTAAACCCTTAGTCTCAGTAACAGGGATTTTCCAGGAGCTCCTAAGGATTATTTGATGTTTTTTCCTTCCTAAAATGCAGTACAAGCCATTTTTGTTAAGTTACTAGAGAATACTGTTTTAAAAATTGAAAGTGTTTTTTTCAGGTAGCTAATTTATGTAATAAGTGAAAGTACAGTTTACAGTCCCTCTAAAAGTCTAAATTTGTAACCGTGCTTAACTATTTAAAAGCAATGGTTCTTCAATTCTCTATTAGTATTCAACACTTCAAATAAATGTGACTTACAGTCCTTGCGGAATTTTTCCCTTAACATTTTAAAGACAGTATTGATGTTTTTATGTAGTACTGCAGTATTTCACCATGAAAGCTTTGCCATCTAAATGTGTCGTAACAAAGAACAAAGAACTGAAAAGTCAGAAGAAGGGTATATTAAGTAAATAAAAAAGATGCAAACTATTCATCACAAGCATAAGGAAAACTACTGCCAAGACAATACAATTTAAGATAGGTAAATGACATGGCCTTGCTCTTATATAGCCCGTTACTGAAATCTGCATTTAATTTTTTAAGAGGTTATATATGATCTACAATTAACATATACAGGACAAACAGTACATTGCACACTTGAGCAGCAGCTGCTGTTACTCGCATAAGACACCCACATGTTGCATCTGGTCTTTAATTAGGATCAAGTTCTGTAAACACACACTTACACAACTAAGCTAGCTTACACATAAACTGTCCTGAGTTCATTCTACCAACATACACTAAAGTTAATTTATTCACGTATAAATATTTGCAAGACTGGGAATTCAGGATCAAGTTCTTCAGAACAGGGATAAAGTTTTTACTGTTTGTGCAACTTTTTGCACACAGAGCTCCCAATTCTAAATGAGGCCTCTAGGAACATAAACATTAGAATGTTTTACATTTACACAACACTTTAACTCATGAGGCCCAAACACCTCACAAACGCATACCCACACTTCACTTCCTCTGGTATGAAATGGAATTAACATACACTGAGAGGACTAGTTCAGAGGTGTAGGAAGATACAAAAGTTATAGGGCAGACGGACAGGACTACCACAAAAGACGATTTGTGTAAATATACAAGTTAGGAGGTTATCAAGCTCGGACAGATTTCTGCTACTCTGCCTATTGCCCAACCTTCAAGTATTTTTGTTCCCCAGTGGGAAAAACCAAACTTCAAATTAAAAAAGTTCCCTAGCAGTATTCTCCTCAGGACCTGAAATTAGGGGTGGGTATAGGGGGGTATTGGGGGTGCTTGCTAAACTGGTATAACACTTACTAGCTGACCACTGGGGGGGGGTGTTGGGAAATTCAGGAGTATGTAGGGGTGTGTTAGGGAAATCCCTGGTATACCAACTTCATTGCAGTTTTTAGGGAGAAGGTTAGGCTTACAAATAAACTGCCCTTGTGGTGTCTGCATATATATATTTATATATTTTTTAAATCACACAGAAGGTCACAGCTGTATGTTTTGTCACAGGAAACTGACTAATAAATATTACTGATTATCCCTAGATCCCACTTAAACACTGGTGTTTTGCCTTGCCAATACCGGCTACAGCAACTAATCAATTTTCCAAACAAGGTTCTGCATGTTTAAATCCCCCTGCTCAAACACTGCCACTGGTAACCGTTCCCCCTAACACCAGAGTAAGCAGACCCTCCCGCCCTAGAGAAAAGAGCCGTACTTGACAGTAACCCACAGGCAGAGCGGTTCGGTGCAAACATTGTGCCAATATCCAAACAGGCAGCCGTGTTAGTCTAGTTCAGGGGTCTCAAACTTAAATCACCAGGAGGGCCGCATGAGGCTTACTACAGTAACCCGAGGGCCGCACCACTGAAACTTTTCTATACAATGATACTGCAAGTATCAGTAATGATCGTGTCATTGCGGGCCACAGCAAATAGCTGTAGGGGATGCATGTTTGAGACCCCTGGCCTAGTCTGGCAAAAACAAAAAAACAAGGAGTCTTGTGGCCCTTAAAGACTACCACATCTATTTTTTTACATGAGCTTTCATGCAAGAAAATCCCGCTTTGTCAGATGCTTTGAAGATGCGGGAACTTAGACTCCCTTTTTTTTTTTTTTTGGGTGGTGCAAACAGGCAGGAAAGACGCCTGAAACTAGAGCAGCAGATGAGGAAAGGAAGCACAGGATGAAAATCTGTGGGCTCCCTGGAGACCGGATAGTGCCATTCGGGCACAGCAAGACACCAAGTGCCTCCATCACTCTCAAGGGCAGCAGTCTGAGCCGGATCAGCTGCTTTGGGTGCCAGTGGCGGGGCCAAGGCCGGCTCTACTGTGAGGCAAGAGACAGACACGGCTTCAGGTGACACTTCTGAGGAGCTCCAGCCTCCCTGAAGATCAGGCTGGCTCCTGCCTCTTCAACGCTGTCCTAGCAGCTGAGGCACCTGCAGTTTAAGTCATGGGCACTTTAAATCCCTCTGCAGGCAGACGCTGGAGATTTCTGCATTTTGGAAAAGCCGTTTTCAACCTCCATGAATGAGACGGGGGGGGGGCGCCACAACCCCTTGAGCCGGCCCGGGAGGGGCCCGGCCTGTGGGCGCGCGAGGCACACGCCGCTCCCGGGGAAAGGAGGGCGGGGACCGGAGTAGCGAGAAGCCCCCAGCGGGGGTCACCTTTGGGCCCCCTGGGCAAGCTCAGGCCGGGAGCAAAGCACCCCAGCCTCGCCCCCTGCCCAGGCCGCTACGCCAGGCGCGGCGGCAGCGAGGTGCCGACATGGCTCCCGGCCTCCCGCGGGCGCTCACCGGGTCCTCGGCCAGTGCCGCCAGCGCGGCGGCGGCGGCGAGCGCGAGCAGCGGCCAGCGCGCGAGGCTCATCCTGGGCAGCCGCAGAGCGAGGCAGGCGCGCGGCGGCAGCGGCAGCGTTCGGCAGGCGGCGAGAGAAACCCGGAAGCCGGCAGCGGCGTCGTCACGTGACAGCTGCGCGAGCCCCAGCCGCGCCTGGCGGGCGTGGCGCGCGCCATGGGAGTGGCTGGGCGCGCTGCGCTGGGGGCGGCGCTAGGGGAGAAGGAGCCTGGGCGGGGCTGCGCTGCCCGGCGGGCGAGGGGCGGGGGCCCTGAGCGCAGCGCTCCGCGAATCCCGCGCGGCTGGGACATGCATTAGTTGCAGGGCCCGTGCTTAGTCTGTGGTGGCGCTGCAGTAAATGGGGCGGGGTCCGGCTGCTGCAATTTCCAAAGGGGTAGCTGTGTTAGTCTAGTCCAGCAAAAAAACCAAACCAAACAGTCGTATGGCACTTTAAGACTAACAGATTTCTTTTTCGCATGAGCGTTCGTAGAAAATCCCACTTCGTCAGGTGCTTCCAAGATGGGTGGACTTACCGAACGGAATGGAAATAAATGCAAGGGGGTGTAAAACGTGAGTTCACCCATCTTGGAAGCATCTGACAAAGTGGGATTTTTTTCCCACAAAAGCTCGTGCGAAAAATAAATCTGTTAGTCTTTTAAGTGTCACAGGACTTTTTTTCTTTTTCTTTGTTGTTACTGCTGCAGTCAGGCTGCAGGAGTTGAGGCTCCATTGCTTTTCTGCAAATAGTGTAGTGGCTAGCACCTCTGCTTAACATGCAGAAGGTTCTGGGTTCAATTCCCAGGGGGTTGGACCCGATGATCTCACGAGGTCCCTTCCAGCCCTATGATTTGATCAGCCATGCTTTCTGCCGCTTAGGCTAAGGCTGCCAGATATCAGGCAGAAGGAGGACAGGGTCTCCTTTTTACCTTGGCGTCCTCTGTCTGGCAGGCATTTTAAAAATACGTGATTTTGTCTGGCTTTTTACTTACAAAGCTTAAAGTACACTGGAATGCCCCAGAACACCCAATTTTTAGGGGCAAGTATTCCAGGGCCCCGTAAAAACAGAAGACTATTACATTAATACTACATTTTCTCCATGTGTCTTCCAGTGTCGTCCTTTTCCTGCTTCCCTGTCCTCCTTTCCAGGCTTTGGTATCTGGCAACCCTAACCAGATACAAAGCCTGGAAAGGAGGACTAGGAAGAAAGAAAAGGAGGATATTGGAGGACACATGGAGAAAATGCAGTATTAATGTAAACTTCTGTTTTTGGGGGGCCTGGAACACTTTCCCCTAAAAATAAAGTATTCTGTGGCATTTTGGTGTACTTTGACCCCTATAAGTAAAAAGCCAGATGATCACATATTTTAAAATGCCTGCCAGACAGAGGACGTGAAGGTAAAAGGGAGGGCAATGTCTTCCTTTTGCCTGATGTCTGGTAACCCTAAGCTAGGGCCTGTAGGTCCATCTCTGAAGCACTTGTGTTTGGCTGAATTATGGCTGGTTCCCCGACTCCCATAGGGTGCAGCGCTATAGGGCTGCACCTCTTCTCACTGCTGTTACCCTGCAGTCAGCTAGCTGTTTGTCTCCCACAAACCGTGCCCTGGCATGGCCAGGCCCAGTGTGCATATCAGGGTGGGCCCAGCCCTGTGTGATCTCATCAGGGTTTCTGGATGGTCCTCTAGCCTTGTGAGCAGCTTCTGGTGTAATGTTACCAAACAAGGGGTCTTGCTGATGCAGCTCCAAAGTCAGGCTGAGCCTTTCCCAACCATGGGCAGGCTTCAGGGTCTGGTACATGGTTGCCTGGCTTTGTCAGTGAGGCTCAAGGTCCAGAGGCGCGCACGTACAAGTAGTTTGTGTCCTTCAAGCTAAGGTCTGGGCACGCAAGCTGTTTCAGGGTAGCATTCCCCCACTCTCTGTACTACTAATGCTGACAGCCTGAGGTGTTGGAAGCAGCTTTTTGAAGCCCCCAAAATACTAAGGGGGCTATGTTTGTTGCCGATCTGTATTTTGGTGTTGTTTAGTGCTCAGCAGGGCTCCATTTTGCTCTGCACTGTGCAAACGCGCTGTCAGTGACAGTTCTAGTAGCTAAAAGCTTGAGGATCTTCACTGTCCTTTGTTCTGTGAAGGCACCAGCTGGTGCAGGGTTCCTTTTCAAGAAGAGAACAAGTCTTTGGTGTATGGGAAGATAGCTTTGATGACAGTCTGAAGCGATGTCAAAAATTACTTTTTCAAATAGTCGAAATAGACATGACTCATTATTTGGTTGAGGATCTTGGTGCTGCACTTTGAGCAATGGATTATTTTCAAGGATGGCTGCTAGGTTGCTGGCTGGTCTTTGTGAACCAATTGTGATTAGATAGGGTAAATGATTAACTGAAATAAGTAGGAATGAAGTAGTCTGCAAAGACTTCTGTTATTATCTTGTTGCCTGGGTCTCAGAATAGGTACAAAAAGGTCCCTATTGCTGTTTATAGGTTCCAATGGGGTGGCTGTATTAGTCCAGTCCAGCAAAAAAAAAACCCCAAGGAGTCCTGTGGCACTTAATGATGTTCCCCCATCTTCGGAGCGTCTCTTGAGGTGGGATTTTCTCCCATGAATGCTCATGCAAGAAGTGAATCTGTTAGTCTTTAAGTGGTACAGGACTTTTTTTTTTTTTTTTTTTTTTTGCTGTTTATAGGCCACTAATAACCCACACCTCGGCCACAGCCCTCCCTTTTCCCCAGGTCATCTAAATACATCAATGAGCTGCTACAGCCATCCTGACCCCAATCCAGACACCTTGGTGCTCCTCAGGGGGATCCCCCACCATCCCTTCCCATGAGCCCTGGCTGGTTCCTTACTCCTTTCAGTGAGTCTTCAGACTCTGGAGCTGAGTGAGAGGCACTGGTTTTTGAAGGTTGAGGGGCTGGGTTAGGGAGCTGGATCCAGATATCAGCTGTAGTCAGTCCCAGCAATGTGATGTGGTAGTTAAGAAATCATTGCCTGCATGCAGCTAATAGGGAGCATTGGGTACAAGAGTTAAAATCCAGCACGTTAAATCTTTTCCCTGGCAAGGTAGTACAATATCCAGCAAGACTGATTTGAAACTGTCCAGATGGTAATTCTGCCACTGATTTCAGACCATTTTCAGCAGTGAGGAACACCATCTAGCTCAGTGGATGTACTCTGCGCTGTAAAATGAAACATTGGGGTCGAGCCTCAGCTGTGGCAAAATCATGCTCGTGCAGCACAGGTTGGGGTGGAAGCGACAGTGACTTCAAATCGTTTTTCTTTTCTCTCAGATCTACTCTGAGGACTCTTTCCCTGCAATATAGAGTAGTCTAAAGGATGCTGTAAATTATACCAGCTGAAGTGCGAGGGACTGCTGCACTGGCTGATGATTTATCTCAGGGAAACGTGTCTGACTTTTAGGGCAACTTTCCAGCTGTTTTGCCCTGCCTCTGCAGAGCAGGTATCATTTCATCTGCAGGAGATGGAGCACTGAAATATTGCAGATGGGCAGTACCTGAGATTACAACAATCCAATAGCTTTTAACCATTAGAGATAAGGACAAGATTATTAAATGTAGTGCAGTGGCAATTAGGGAATTGCATGTATCTAACCAACCCACTCAAGTCTATTGATTTCAACATCTTTAATGCACTTATATGCCCTCCACGAGGTGCTCAGATCAAATAAAAATATTATAAAATGTAAGGTGTGAAAACCTCTTGAAATACAGTGGGGACCTGTTAACATGCGACCGGTTAGCGTGCAGATCCACTTACTGTGTGCTCCAGTCATGTCCCCCAAAGGCAGCAAGTTAACATGCGGGACTCAGTAACGCGCGCTGCTTACAACTGGAAGTTGGCTGGGGCAGGAAACACGTAGAGCGAGCCTTTGTAGTGCTGCCTTTTTCTTTTCAGGAGCCTTGGACACAGTCTTCAGGCTGGCAGGGAGCAGCGGGGATCTGGATGCATCCCCAGCTGCTTCTGGATGAGCTGGGAAGCTTCTGTCACGAGGGCCATCCGGATCCACTCCCCCCCCCCCCGGCTTGCCTGTGTGGTGGAAGCTCCTCCACTTGTCTGGCGGCAGATGGGGATGAATCCGGATCCCTGCAGCCTGCCAGTGGTGGCAGAAGCTTTGCGCCATTGCTGGCAGGCCGGGGGAATCTGGATTTGTCCCCAGCTGCCGTGAGACTAGCAGAGGAGCTTCTGCTGCACTGGCAAGCCGTGGGGGTGGGTGGGAGCAGATCTGGATGGCCCCCACAATGGAAATTTCCCAGCTCGTCCAGAAGCAGCTGGGGATGCATCCAGATCCCCGCTGCTCCCTGCCAGCCCGAAGACTGTGTCTTCAGGCTGGCTAGGGTCCCTGGCTGCTGGCGATTGCTTTTTGCTGCGCACACACATGCACAGAACTTAGGGGGAACACTGGTCCCTTTTACATGCGGTCCTCTTAACGCGCGGTTGCTGGGGCTTGTCCCCCGATGCCTGCACGTTAACAGGTCCCCACTGTACATAGTTGGGGAGGTACTTTCCTCATAAGCACCTGTATAGAAGAGATTGTCTAACTTGCCCAAAGCTACACAGGAAGCTAGTGCCAGAACCAAGAAGAGAAACAAGTGGCCTAGTTATCCTGCCTGTTCTGCAGCTCTATGAATTCAAAAGCTATTTGTTTTTTAAAGTAAAAATCAAACACAATGTTCTTTGTAGATGTTGCATATGAACAGTGAGGCACTGTGCTGCTGCATAAGGAGCGATATAAATCTGACTATTAAAAGTGTAAGTGCAATTTCGCAAACCCTAACTCACATGAACAGTTCAAATGAGGATGAGTCAGAGGAGAGTTGTGGTTAAAGCACAGGACTGGGAATCGGGCAATGTGGGTTTAGACAGATCTATTAAAGTTTCTTTCCGTTTGGATAGTCACTTGAAGCCTGTTTTTCTCAGAAATGTTAAACACTTTTAGCTCTCATTGTTCTAAACTGAAGTGGGGAGGATTTAACATTTCCTTCATTGAGAACTAGATTCTGGCATCCTTGCTTTTCTCAGCTATTAACTTACTCAACAAGTAGCTGTGGTCAGATTAATGGCACTACTCACAAAATAAGGCACATCTAAACACAAAGATTAACCTGGTTTACTGTTTATTTACTAATTCATATTGTAGTCCCTAGCAATGACAGGCTGGGACTAAACCTGGGCCCTGCCATTTAAAGAGGTGGGGAGGGGGGAAGGAGCAGAGCTGAGAGGGGAGGAATGGGTGCTGCTGCTGCCTTATGGTGGGAAAGAAACAGTGCGAAAGGGTATTGCTGGGGAGGCCCAGCTAGAAGGCCTGATGAAAAGCTCCTGTGATGGGCCATACTTTGCCTTTGCATTATTATTATTATTATTATTTATTATTATTGCATGAAGGTGAGCCCACCAGCCGGAACTACCAGATAGCAAGTCCACCACAGGTCCCTAGCAGCCCTAGTCAAGGACTGGATCCTGTTGTGCCCCATGCTGTACACACTGAGATCAAAGGTCTCTGCCTTAAAGCAATAATAAGATGAACTTTCTTCACAAGGAGTTGGGAAGATTTTATTCTTTAATATTTGTAAAGCTGATTGAGCTTTTAGGCTAGGGGTGCTGTAGAAGAGCAAAGGTTGGTTGAAAGGTTCCATCAACTGTTTTTCAACAGAAAATTTGTTTTGACAATTTTTTTTTTTTTGCATAAAGTGTTTTGCTTTCCCTGGAAAATTTTGAGTTTTTCTCTAACCTCCCAAAATTTTAGGCCTTACCACCCTCCCCCCAAACCTTCTTTTTTTATGGAAGGCACCCCCCTCCCATTTTCCAGTAAAATTGTAATCCCTTTGCGGCATTACCCAAGTAAAATGAAAAATAAAATAATCAGCATAAATACTGAAAGTAAATATTCATTATCTCCATTTAATAGTTCATGCAAACTCATACAATAATTGAACATGACAAGGTAAGATTTTTAATAGGATTTTTTTTTCAACTTGAAAGTACTTCTATGGCAGTACAGTTAGAACTATATACAATAATATAAAATACTACATTGTGAAAATCAGGTCTGAGCAGTTGCATTTCCAACTTTTATGTGAGGCATTTCAGCTCTAATGTTGCATTACTGCATTTTACTCTTTGACATTTCTCTTACAGAATACTTGTTTCACGTAACAGAAACTTGATGAGCAGGTTTTAGATGATTACATTTGGCTTGTGTTTTTAAGAGTGATGCTTGATAGTTTTCAGCTGACACAGCAACTTTAAAATACTAACCCAGAGTGGAACCTACCTTAAAAATGCATAATACAAAGAATATCCTGATAAGTGTGTGTGTGTGTGGGGGGGGGAGTCAATCTCTTCTGTAAAAGAAAAACAGCTACACACCAGAACTCTACATTCTCTGTTAGGCAACACTGTACTAACAAACTTGTGGTATTAGATTTCTAATTTTGCATGCATTGCTCTAACTGCTTTGTCTATTCGCTTAATTCTTTAAAGCAGGTGATGGTAAGAAAGAAATTGACTCTCCTTTGAAACTCTTGTAAGGAAAGGATATTTTTACTCTCTTGCCTGCTCAATGAATCAGACAGGCTGATTACCTACTGGCATGCGTCCACAAAGCAAAACATAGATGTAGTATTAGATCCACCGTGTTTGACAGTTTGTCTATTATTTGTCACTGAATGTATGTGATGTTTTACAATGGTATAAATAACTCAGCAAAAAGAAGACAAAAGTCCAGATTCCAAAGAGTTTGTGGTAAAAAAAAAAAAAAAAAGCCAACAAACTTTAATTGTTTTAGTGTTCACTTCGTCCTTTGTACTAGAAAACAGACACTCTACTGTACTAAAACTACAGTAACAGTGGTAAGTGGCAGCGTATGTGAACGTTAAATACATAGGGCTTCTGGAATGGAAGTGTTTAAACTTTATTTCTTTTGATTTTTCCAATGCCTTACTTGGTCTGTAGGCATGTCACATGATTTAAAGCATACAGAAACAATTCTTTAATATGGTTTTCAAAGTTAGTCAGATATCGAATTGCCCCACACAAAATAAACCAGGGTAGTATGAAGGGGAGGGAATGTTTTGGCAGATTTTGATGAGGTACTGTATTGAGTGGGTGGTATTGAAAAGGCATACATACAATGAGAAAATGATAAAGGATATAGCTTTAAAGAGCTGTCAGCAAATGTAGGGTGTGTGGCTGTGTGTAGGAAAAAATCGTTTCATAAATGTAGACAGGTGTGGAGTTGCATAAGGCCTTCAAGGTAGCAATAAGAATGAAGTAAGGGTGGAAGGTGTGAAATCAGTGTGCTGATTTAAGAAATAGGGAAAATTGCTGATGTAACTGGAGACTCAGCACTCTGATGAGAGTGTCTTATCATCAAAGGGCTCTGGAAGCTTCTTTTGGTATGTAATGCTTAGAAAATCACCTACACTAATTTCCTTGGAGCCTGTCTGACTACTTGGAATGCTAGTTAGGGAAAGAAAAAACCCATATCTTGCATGTAGTAGAACATGGGTTTCACATTTACTGGTGGTAACCAGATGCACTACTTTGGTCTGGAAGAGAACAGACCAGCCAAGTTAATATTGCTCACTTACAAGTGTATATTACACCATTTCCATGAGAAAACTGACTTGCACCAAACACCACGGACAGATACTAGTTGAATATCTGATTTCCAGTTTTCAAGTATGCTATTAATGCACATAACCTTGTTACATACAGCATATAAATGCATTACTTTTTCTTACATTATATCTATATATCTATATATATATAATTTCCCCTCTCACCCCTATGGGTGGTATGTGTCTTCCTCAACCTCAGGTCCTCTACCAGAGGCCTGGGAGTTTGAGGGTTCTGCGCAGTATCTTAGCTGTTCCGAGCACTGCACTCTTCTGGACAGAGAGCTCTGATGTTGTTCCTGGGATCTGTTGGAGCCACTCTCCCAGCTTAGGAGTCACAGCCCCGAGTGCTCCTACCACCACTGGGACCACTTTGGCCTTTACTTTCCACATCCGCTCTAGTTCCTCTTTCAGGCCCTGGTACTTCTCCAGCTTCTCATACTCCTTCTTCCTGATGTTGCTGTCACTTGGCACTGCTACATCTATCACCAGCGCTGTGTTCTGGTCCTTGTCTATTACCACGATGTCTGGTTGATTGGCCAGTACCTGCCTGTCCGTCTGGATCTGGAAGTCCCACAGAATCTTAGCCCTGTTATTCTCCACGACCTTCTGTGGGATCTCCCATCTGGTCTTGGGAGGGTCTAGCCCATGTACTGTGCAGATGTTCCTGTACACAATGCCAGCTACTTGGTTGTGCCGTTCAGTGTATGCTGTTCCTGCCTGCATCTTACATCCTGCCACTATGTGTTGGACTGTCTCTGAGGCGTCTCTGCACAGTCTGCACCTTGGGTCCTGTCTAGTGTGGTAGACCCCTGCTTCAATGGATCTGGTGCTCAGTGCCTGTTCTTGTGCTGCTATGATCAGTGCCGTCTTTTAGTCCAGCCTTTTCCAGCCACTGGTAAGATTTCCCAATGTCAGCTACCTCAGCTATCTGTTGATGGTACATCCCATGCAGGGTCTTGTCTTGCCATGGCACTTCTGCTTGATCTTCCTCCCATGTCTGCTGCTGCCTCAGGCATTCTCTCAGCAGCTCATCTTTGGGTGCCATCTTACTGATGTACTCCTGGATGCTCTAGGTTTCATCCAGGACAGTGGCTTTGACACTCACCAAACCCCCCCGCCTTCTTTCCAGCTGGTGTACAGTCTCTGGGTGTTGGACTTGGGGTGGAAACCTCCGTACATTGTGAGGAGCTTCTGGGTCTTCACATCGGCAGCCTCCATATCCTCCTTTGGCCAGCTCACTATACCGGCAGGGTATCTGATGACTGGCAGGGCGTACCTGTTGATGGCGTGGATCTTGTTCTTCCCATTGAGCTGGCTCTTCAGGACCTGTCTTATCCTTTGGTAGTACTTGGATGTTGTTGTCTTCCTTGCCTCGTCATCGTGGTTCCCATGTGACTGTGGGATGCCAAGGTACTTGTAGCTGGTCTGTATGTCTACTATGTGGCCCGCTGGTAGTTCCACCCCATCAGTCTTGACTACCTTCCCTCTCTTTACTACCATCCAGCCACACTTCTCCAGTCCGAGTGACATCCCAATATCCTCACTGTAGATCCGTGTCAGGTGGATTAGTGAGTCGATGTCTCATTCATTCTTAGCATACAGTTTGATGTCATCCATGTAGAGGAGGTGGCTAATGGTAGTTCCACTCTTGAACTTGTATCCATATCCCGTCCTTGTGATTATCTGGCTGAGGGGGTACATATCTATATGTACTTATGTTTTATGTATATGCTTCTTCCTCAGGACACAATGGGCCAAATGGTAAAACTCTTTTCATTTTATCTCATTAAGCTTTTGGCCCCTTTCGGAAAAAAATACCACTGTGCTTCCATATTAGACTGGTATCTGTTAGTTTGGCTATCTAATAAAATATAAGATCCAAGAGAAGTATGTGCTCAAAAATGAACCCTCAAAACATGAATGTTATTTGAGTGATTTATTTTTTACAGCTACTTAGAAACAGTACAGATTTATTACTTACCAGTAGAAGAGTAAAGGGGCATATATGATGAGATTTGAACTGCAGTAATTTGAACAGCATGAAATTGAGATGGGATCAAGGGGGGGTGGAGGATAGGAAGCTACTATGGTTACTGTATTATCTAAGAAGGGACAATATTTGTTGTACAAGATACTCAGGTATAGACAGGAGTCTTCGTAATGGTGGATGAAATGATAAAATTTAGAGATATCACAGAAGAAAAAAGATTGGATTTAACAATAGTCTTATTTTTTTGAATGAAGGAAAGCAGAGTTTTGAAGCAGATACCCAGATTGTGATACTACAGAATTGGAAGAGTTATCAGTTGAGTACTAAAGGCTCTCTATTAATGACATTTTTTTTCCCCGTTTGGGAAACAATATATAGACCACTCACAAAATAACTGCTTTGTTACTAAACAATTATTTTGCTTTCTCTCTATAGTCTCTCAATATATGTACCTATACCTGGACAGATTAATGTTACTGAAACATTTTTTGCCAGAATAGTCTATATGGGACTCTCCCCAACAGAAAAAGCACCTGGAGTGTCCATCTTTCAGTGGAATTAGTCCATCACGTGAGAAAACAGTATATCTTTTTTGACGCTGTTCATTTGAACCCATCATATTGAGAAGCCCTATACAAGAGGACTTGTAAAGGGGGTCTGATAATATTCAGTCTGGAGAAAAGGCAGGTGAAGTAATATATTTTATTGGACCCACTCTTGTTGGTGAGAGACAAGCTTTCTAGCGACACAGCTCTTTTTCAGGTCTAGTAGTTAGTGAGAGACAACCTTTCAAACTGCACAGAGCTTGAAATTTTTCAAGTTCAATAGTCATTCCACATTCAGTCCTGACAGGTTAATACCATTTACAGCAGACCTATGTCAATAAATCAGAAGAGTTCGTGTTTTAGCTGAAGCTAAGAACTAGCATGTTGGACTTTTGCCAGATTCTGTCTCACTGCCATGCTAAGAAGGAACTGAGGGAGGGTCACAACTGCCCTCACCTTCCTGCTCTCAGAGGGGAGCATCAGGGCCATCTCTGAGGTGGGTGAGACCCAGGGTGAGGTCCCTGTGCCACCCCTTCACCCCAGTCTCAGCACCATGCCACCTGCAGCCCTCTCCTGCTGAAATATTGCTAAAGTGCAAGGCCCAACTCCCCACCCCCTCTGCTGAAGCACAGGGGCCCAACTCTCCCCCCTCCATTGATGCTAAAATGCTGCTGAACCACTGGGCCCAGGACAGTCACCCCAATCGCCACCCCCAGCAAAGGCTCTGGGGAGCATAACGTGTAAGATGCATGAGAAGCCCCAATGGATACTGCTACTAAAAAGACTCCAATCTCAGGTGCACGTGTACCTCCAGTGCAATCCAGACACACATTCAGCTATTTAAACTTTATTATGAAATGAAGTAGACTTGTGCAGAAGAAGGGTGTTCTCTTCCCACTCAGTTTTATGATCACAAACACACTTTAAAACAGGTATGGATCTTTTCTTTTAAACATTTCTAAACCTAAAATTTTGTCAACTTTTTGAGAATTCTTCAGCTCAGTCTTTCATTTGGCTCTCCATGTCTGATTTATACTGGAGACAACTGAGAAAAATCGATACTAATGCCAGACATATTATAAAGGGTTATTTCTTTATTTCCACATTTTTCAAACAAACTGCATACGTGGGGCATTTGCTACTCATCTAGAGATTGGCATAGCTAATTCATATATTAAAAGGAATCAGATAGTGATCTCACTATTGGGTAAGTTTCATACAAAATGTCTGAAATCATTCACAGAAGTTGTTTATCCACTAATTACATAAGCATCTTTTTTTTGAAGCTAAGGAGGGCATTTTTCTTTTTAACACATCAATGCCTAGCCAGCTTCTAGGACTTCAGCAACAGTCTGTGATTTGCACTACTGCCTGACTAATGCTTTATACGCCTCCTCAGTTTTTCTTAGGGTGGTGCCCCAAAAGACTTGTCTAATTCTCACATGCAGTCATACGGTTGCCCAAACAGAAACATGTCTTACATGGTGTGTGGTTTTGGGGGGGTGAGGTGTGGGACATTAGAACTCTATATAAGGAGAGAATATCATTCCATAGGAAGTCCATGAAATAATTAGAAATACAAGGATCACAATATGTCACTGGTGTTAGGGAGTCATATAACCAGTGAGTAACTTGTGCAGATTTATACTGTTAAAAAATTCCAATCTGACATAATTTTGCTGTCCCTTATCACTTGAAAAGCTAACTACAGCAGGATTAGGACTGATGCTTAGAAAAAGTTTGCTGGTTCTGTGCTAAGCAACTTCACTATAGACTCTCCCCCATGATTTTAATGCCAGAAATCTTATGATTTATTTTACACTATTAAAAATCCAGAATTTTAGGTAATATAGAGCAGTTTATTTTATACTACTAAAATCCAGAAGTTTTGGTAATACAGAGCAGTGGAATCTGACTCAGTTTTTAGAAAATATATACGGTAGAACTTCGGTTATGAATGCTTGAGAATGGAAGTTTTGTAACTCTGAAATGTTCGAAATTCTGAAAAAAGCTATGGTTCTTTCACAAGTTTACAACTGAACATTGACTTTATACAGCTTTGAAACTATGCAGAAGAAAAATGCTGCTTTTAACCATCTTAATTTAAATGAGACAAGCACAGAGGTTTCCTAACCTTCTCACATCCTTTTTTAAACTTTCCCCTTAATTTTTAGTAGTTTATGTTTAACACTGGCCTCCCACGTGTGAAGGAGATTTGTCAAGGCCTGATGTGCTATACAGTTCCTGCTTTTATTTTGTCTCTGCTTCTGTCTGATTACATGCTGTCCAGTTCTGTCATGTCTGAATTGCTGTTTTTGCCACATTGTTTTGGGATAGGGTAATTAACACTGAACACAGCATTCCAAGTAAGGGGTACTATAGGTTGAGGTACTGGGGTTACATGTTCTTAATGTTATGTTCTTTCTTTATGCATCCTGGTGTATGATTTGACAGTTGGTGTAGAACACGATGAGCTGTCCATGCTGACGCTTGGGCCTTCCCTAACCTGCTTTGCATTCTGTCAGCAATACCTTTCATCTGATCTGGTGCTGCCAATTTACCTAGCTTTGTTAAGTCCTTCTGAAGTTCCTCATAATGTTCTGCAGGCTTGACTAAACTCAATAATTGTGTCACCTACAAGTTTTGCAGTGTCACTTTTACCCTTTTTACAAAGATAATTAAAAATGTATTGAACTCCAATCGTTGTGAAGAACCTCATGTCACTCTGCTTTAACCTTTTACTGTGTAGAAAACTGGATTTTCACTTTTTTCTTTATTTCTACCTTATGACAGTATTTTACCTATTAAAGTAAGCTACCCCAGGGAATATGCAAATAATTTAGAATGAAACCAAGTATGAATACATTTTTTTCAGCTGGGCTTCAGGACCAGCTGTAACTTGTTCTGAATATAGGCTATTAAGTTCATCCTCATTCATTCTATGTAGGCTAGCTACGAAGTGACATCACTTTAAACTGGCAGTACTGCCTTTCAGCCATATCCTGATGGGTATTTGTGTTCATACACTACATGCCCCTTTTAATGATCCCACCTTTATGCCAGAGGTTATAGATGTAAAAGATACTCCAAATTTAAAACCATAAACAGTTCAGACTACAGGTTGCATACACGTAACTTAAAATTACAGCCTTCACAAGAAGCAAGGATTGAAATGAAAAGGCTAAGCAAGCTAACCAAATAGCTTTTTGAGATAAGTTAGAGATGAATTGTGAATGCGGTGTTGCAATCAGTACAGCTGGAGTAGGTTTTAGAAAGGGATTTTATTAAAAAAAAAATCTCTTGGTAGCAAGTATAAGTAGCAAACAACTTTCTACACATTAGTTATTAGGAATGCAGTTATTTTCATTTTGTATTTTTTGTTTTTATTTTCAGCTAGAAAGATTTCTAGCTGAATAGTCATAGATTTAAGTTAGCAAAACTCAAAAACAAAAAAAATCAGCAACATATGAACACTAACGGATCTCTACCTTTTTCTCACGGAAAACTTCAATTTTACATTTCTCACAGATTTTTCCTGTTTTTCTGGTATGTAGTTTATGCAAGTATTCACTTAATGTTTACAGATCCATCTTTCTTTATAAACCTTCTGGATCCTGTTTGTGTATGGCAGGATAGCTCCACTGAAGTTAAGCTAAGATTTCAGTTCCATATATTCAGCAAAACAGGTGTATTCAAACAGTACAATTATCAGGGCAACTTTGTTGTTTGATTGTGTATTCAGCTCTTCTCTTCCTCAGTGTTAATAGTGATTTTCAGGTTCCTGAGCTGCTGCTTTTAACCTTCAACAATTCAATTTGCTAAAGGTATTTGGTTTTTTTGTGCAAACTTTGCATATAAATTTCAATGTCGTATGAATTTTTATAATAAACTAATGGCACTCCATCAAAATAATGGCAGATTCTTATGCAGAATCACACTAACTGATAAAAACTAATTAGAAGTAGGAGCAAAAAAGTCTTTACATAAATAAAATCATACTTGTAAAATGTCTTATTCAGAGAGCATGTTCAGATGGACAAACCAGGTATATAAAAATCAAATGAGTCAACTGTTTTTGTCACTTGCAGTATCTATCAGCCTTCAGTTTTGATCTCCTATATGAAAGGCAAAACTTAGGTTAAACAGAAGAAATGTAAATTTAAACTGTGATAGTTACAAGATACATGATGAGGCTCTTATAACATTTACATCTGCTAATGCATGTGCTAATGACATTAGTGGCCTGTTAGTACTTCTGCTTTATTTGGTGGCTTTTTTACTTTGCACAGCTAATGTTTGCGTATGCATTAGATAAAAAGATTTGTTGGATTTGAAATAGTGTCACAATATAAAATTTTTACTGCATACATGAGACCATACTTAAAATTAATGCTTTCATTCACAGGAGGCTGTGGCATACCAAGGGTGGGAGGCAGGGGGAGCCAGGCTGTATGGCAAGCATTGGGCTGGCTCTTCTTAGGGCTTAGGTGATGGGGGATGCTTGAGGCTATGAGTGGCACAGAGCCTCCTGCACCCTTCCTATGTCATGAAGGACTGGCTCAGTGCCCCACAAGGCAGGGCAGCGTGAGGCTGTCCTGCCCGTGTACTGGATTGGTGGCAGGTAAGTGTGGAGGGAAGATATGCGGGTTGCCTGGCTGGCCCTTCACTGGGGTGGGGGATGCAGGACGCATGGAGGGACACACTCAGTGCTTCCCTCCCTGCATGTTGTGAAGGGCCAATCCAACTTTCCCCCCAAGTCAGCACCCAGTGGCAGGTGCAGGGCAGAGGGGTGTGCTGGGTTGGCTGGTCCGGCGTGGGGGAGACAGCAGGTGCTGACGGGTGTCCCTCAGTGCCTCCCCTACACATCATGACAGGCCACCCTGGCTCTTCTCCCCTCCCCACCTTTCCTCTGGCAAAAGGGTCGGGGGGGACGGGCTGCCCTGGTTCAGCCGGAGCTGGGCTGTTGTAGCAGGAGAGGTGGGCACTGCACAAATGCTGGGAGGCATCTGTGACCCCTCAACCTCACTCCCTCCAGTAGGTACTGACCCCCTACTCTCAAGGGCAGCTGGGGTTTGTGTGGAGGAGGACATGAGACCTGGGGTGGGGTGGGGTGGGGGCTTGGCCCCCAAGCACTGAATATCCTTGGTATGCCACTAACAGAGAGTAGTACAAACACAGGTACTCAGTAGCATACATCAGTGGTTTTCAAACTATTTTCTTGGGACCCAGTTGAAAAAAATAATTTATGCCCGCAACTCAACAATTACATCTTAGAGCAATGCATTCTAGTCTTTCAGTGGCGGTGGCAGCAAAGCGCTCCGCAACCTGACACCTGAGGGTTCGTGACCCAGTGGTGGGTCCCAACACATGGTTTGAAAACCACCGGCATACATGTTATGTTAAATATGTATACACGCACCAGCAGTAAAAGACTAACGATCTGACAAAATCCAGGATATTTAGTTAGTGGTAAAATGTTTTCATCCATATGAAAGGTTTTTTGGTGGGTTATGTATGTTTTTCTGTGTGATTTGGTGATGATTTATTACAGTGGTTCCCAACCTGTGGCCCAGAATGGTCTTTCAAAGTGGTCTTCCCTCTTGCTGACCATAAAAGGAAGCCACTGCCTAAGAACACAGGGGGAGCACATTGCTGCAGGGCTAAAAGACCACTGTAGGCTCCTTGCTGCAGCCAAGGCTCCCTAGGTGCCGGGGTCTCTGCTGGAGTCGCAGATAGCACTGATCTCCCATTCCGCTGGCAGAAAAAGGGAAGCACTGTTTAGGAATCCAGGTGAGTCCATGGGGCTACAGAACATGTACAGTTTCTCTGCCACAGTCAGGGGGATGGGAAATCAGCAAGGAAGCTGCCACTCCACTGAACTTCTGTTTGGCTGCAGTGGAGGGTGACAGAGAGCTGCTGGCAGAGCAGTCATGACCCACAGTGCTTGAGGAGTGGCAAAAGTCTAAAAGTCAGTCCTGTACAATTTGGCCTACACTTAACAGGCCATCCACCATGACTTAGCTGCTAGGCTATGTGACTCAGTGTGTAGTGAATCACTCATCTATACTAGTGCTGTGTCTGAGTGTGTGTGACATACTGTGAGTAATTTGTAAGTGTAAAATAGTGAATGTAAAAATAAGCACAGTAGCATCAAAATGTTTATTTTAAATATGTAGTGATTTGTGGCCCTTAATGGTGTGTGTTGACAGATGCAATATTAAGGGCTACAAATCAATACATATTTGTCAACACTTTTTTTGTGTTGATAGATTGGTAGTCCTTCAGGATTGTAAAAAAGGTATTTGTGGTGTAGTCCTTCAGAACTGTGAAAAGGTATTTGTGGGCCTTGAGCTAAAAGGGTTGGGAACCACTGATTTATTATACAGTAACTGGCAGCAGATTACAATTTTTCTTCAGTTTTTATTTTTTTTAACACTTTGGTCAGTCTGAACCAGAATAATTAAAAATGTTCATTTTTCTGGGTGTTAATATTATGTATTTCCTTATGAAACCATTTGGACAAGTACAATCGAGGACTGTGGAACACAGAATACAACTTTAAGTCTCTAGAGGCCTTGGTAGGAGAAAAACACTCAAAATGTTCTCAAAAAGTTCAACAAATAAAAATCAAGGACAGTATGTCTAGCATGCTTTGAAGTGTATATTCAGTGTCTGCCAAGGACAGCTGGCATTCTATTTTCATTGGCCTTTCCGAGGCCAAAACCTAAGTGTGGCCCTTTTCCAGTGCTATTCACCTTTGCAGTCCAGCCGCCCTTAAGCTCAGCTAGGTCTGTACCTTTAAAGCTGGCTGGCAGTGAAGAATTCACATGCTGAATTTGGGAAATCTGGAAGTACAGTAAAGAACGTGCCAGCTCATTGCACTGGCAACTGTAAGTCTTTGGAATCTTCTGACTTCTGAATCATGCATCTCTTAATGTCTTTTTTTTTTTTTTTAAAAGGTATGTAAGGAAAAAGGATTCCCTAACCAAAAACTATGAAAATGGACACCTCTGGCATGCCGCAGCACACGTAACAAGGAAAGTCTTCATTAAAGTCTACAACTAACATCACAGAAAATATGATGCGAGGTTCATAAAGTTTTTAGTTCCACAAATCAGCATGATGGGCCTGGTCTCCTATGGCAGTGGTTTTCAAACTTTTAGTCTTTGGACCCAGTTGCAAAAAAAATCATTTATGCTCACAACCCAACAATTACATCTTGCAGCAATGTAGTACAATCTTTTGGTGACAGCAGCAAAGGATGCTGTGACCCATTACTGGGAACCAATCCCTGGTTTGAAAACCACTGTCCTATGGAACTCCAATACCTTAAATCTACATTTTAACAATTGTACGGTGGTGGAAAATGCTCACCTCCATGTTACATGCAGCTGAGTCAGCTACTTATCAGTATTCTGAGCAAAAGAAACTTGTATTGTGCACCTGTAAGCAGTGCTGGGGATATTCCGTTTCCTCCAAATATTACCCTTATAGTTTGGCTGAGCAAAGACTGAGTTTTCACTAGACAATGTGAAAAGAGCTCTCAGTAATGGCTTTCTATCCCCATTTTGGTGCCTGGGTTGTTGAAAAGAATAACAATTGTAAGAGTTTTGCTTTTATAATAGTATATCTGTTCTCCACTCTCCTTGTACTCAATTGACTGAACCAAGTTTGCTCAACCTTTCCATAAATTTTTTGAAAATTTAAAAAATTTCAGCTCAAAAGGTGAATATCAAAAACACATAAGCAGCAGAAAATGGGGACTATAGTGCAAATATTTAGGCAATCTTATCTCTTGCTGTCTTTAGCATCCCAAGTATATCACAGATCTCTCTCTCAATTGCTTTCATTTAGTTAACAGATATAATTATTTGGATTTGAAAGTACCTGTCCAGCAGCGTCTCATGAAAAGTGCCTTCTTTTCTGGCTTTTTTGAGAGTCTTACTGTCTTCTTGGCTTATTTTGAGTTTACGGTCTTGGAAACTTTGGAACTTCTTTCTGCAAAGAATAATAGAGAAAAACAACATCTTCAGTTGCAGTGAAACTTTACAAAATAAATTCAATAGTTGTGTCAGGACTTCAAAGTTCAATTCCTGAACTAGATTGTTGGCCAAAAAATAGAACAAGATGCAGGAGGATCCCTAATGGTCTCTCATGATGCACTGAATGTTGCTGATGCAATCTATTCAGGCACTGAGTTTTGAGGGGGAAGAGTGTCAATCATCAGGATCCTCTCTGGGTGGTTAATATGCAGTGCTGACAGACTCTGAACTGAACTTCATTTGACCAGAAGGATGGTAAATCAGGATTGAAGGTCCTGAAAAGTTTTAAAACAGGGGACATGGGAATCCTTTGTGCTCAGATATGGATATGGGTAGTTTATTTTAGATGTAGAAGGCTGGAAGCTAAATAGCTTTCAGTTACATACACATAATTGATTTCACATTGTTTAACATTTCCTTTATCTTCTTCTGGAATGTCATCTTTCTGCTTAGCTTCTCTTTCAGCACAAGTACGGATCTAGGTAGGGGAAAAAGAAAATAGAAAATGTAGATTATACACACTACAATTGCTAATAAAATTAAAACTAATTTTAATTTTTTCTTGTATCCAGAATATGACATGTTAGATTTTTGGGTAGATCTCTTCAGTTTTTCAGGTTGTTAGGATATAACCAAACACCTTAACAAATGAGTTGGTTCTATTCTAGCCTGGTTTAATTGATTTAGAAACCCTTTACTCATATCTTGTTATTTTATATACAAAACATAGAAACACTAAAGCACATTTCTTGAATATACAAATAAACTATATTGTGTACCTACAATATCAAATCTGTATTTAAGAGTAGTGGGGTGATTGATAAGATTCATGTCATGAAATTCATAAAAAGCAGAGCAATAACTGATGTTCTTAAGCAAATTTTACATAGCAAGTTCTAGATTAAGTTTATGGGATTTTAGAAGCTAGACTTTTTTAATGATTTAAATGTACAGAAGTGACATAATACATTTCATTACTAACTTAATTGAGATCGACTCATAGATAGAGTTAAAGGGCTTTTCCGTTACAAGCTGTGATCATCTAGTTTTACTATCCAACCTCCAAAGAAAACCCAAGGTACTGTCAGTTCCTGGCAAATAAGAGGTGGTACACATCTGAGAAACTTGAACAAAGAGTGTAGTATACAATCTGGCTTCTGTTCCAGCCGAAAAGCAGTCAACCACCACTTGTGGTCAGTAAAGAGCTCATAGCATTTACTGAAAAGTAATGGGGGCTGCAATCCTGTTAGGTTGAGTATTCTTCCTACTTGCAATTTCAAGTGTGTATGATTTTCTTCCTGCCTTAAAATTATGTTGAAAAGCTGCTCCATATCACCTTGGAGAGGTCTATAATTCAGTGGTGACTGAAGATGTTCTTTTATGGTGCAGTTTGTAAAGTGAATTAGAAAAATTTATACGGCAAGTGTTATGTAAACTTTGAATTTTAGGATGATTCTCTGCAAATGTGATGGATAGTGCATAGTTTTGCATTATCACATTCAGGCTAATAATATAATTGTGTGTACTGGAGAGAGAGAGAGAGATTACCTTTATCATTTCTTCCTCTCCTGCAGTTTTACTTCTGGCTTCTATATCTCCCTCTTCATTACACCTGATAAAGCAGTTATTTGCTGCTAATAAAGCCAGTTTCCCCTGTCAAAATACCACCAGTTAAGTTAGTTCTGTGAACAAATTTTTTTACCTGTAAACCTTAAAATTGCAAGATTTAATTCTAGAACAACCCAGAAGACACCACAGATGCCTTCTCACCTTCTGCCTAAGGAACTCTTAGTAGCCAGCCTTGGAAAATCTGCTCTCTCTTTTACTCTTACACTGCATATTGCTGCCAAAACACACAAACATTTTGATTTAAAGTTTTTTAAAAGTACAGTAATTTACCTAATTATTTACAAGTTAACTATTTCTTTATAATTTTGCAATACCTGCCATGTTATTGTCTTACCACCTGTACAAAACTGCATCTATTAACAATATTAAGTTTAAAACAACAATTTTACCAGTAATGTCACTTGCAGTTGATATTATTGATCGCTTACATCTTGGAAGACAGGTTCCCATTGCTCTCTTGATCCTATTGCATCTGATCGTCCAACGACAAGCCCATCTGAATTTATACCAAGGTATTTGCCATACCCAGACTTCAGCGCAATTCTTAGAGAAACAGGAAAAAAAATACAGAATATTTTAAAGTTAAAATAAATTTAAAACATTCTGTATGTCAGAGGTTCAGTAGTTTGATTTTAGCTATATTTCTAAGAGCTAGATGTTGTAAGAAAGTAGATTTTGAAGACTTATTAAATTTTGATTCAGGGTAAGAGAGAAAATACTGATGTCTAAATGAGGCTTAATAGAAGTGAAACTTGCATAGCATCAAATCTGACAAAAATCCATTGTAATTACCTGGTGTCAGACAACTTTATTGCTGTAAACTGCTCCGGAGGACTAGGGCCATCATCCTCTGAAAAAGATTTTTTGTTGTTGTTTTTTTAAAATCAGTATTGGGTATAAAGCACTAGAGAGACAATTTTCTAATTTGTGGAACAAAGTTTAAAGAATTCTTGTATAATCCATCAGCATACAATATAGGGAAAGGCAACTATGCAGGGTCAGAGATTGATGTAAATTTTCAAAAAAGTATCCAAGTAAAGGCAATAGATTTATGTTATCTAGTTTTTAAAACATGTATATGTTTAGCACTCTTCAAGACACAAATAAAGGCAACCCCTGCCTCCAACAAATTCAGGACTGAAAATTTGTGGAAAATATACATCTAAATTTGCTGAACTGCTTTGCAAATCTCAACAGATGCATTACATACTATAAGTTTGTCATGAGAAAATGTACTCATACTGGTTTATCTGAGTGCATGACTAGAATTCAGTATTTTAAAATCCATCATCACTTATGTAACAGCAGGAATGATACATTGTGGCCATTCCTGCACTGTTTGCTACCGTACTCTGGGGTTGAGAGCCACCCCAATTCACTCTGCTTCCAGAACAGGGATTCCCTACATGAGTAGTACCTCTTTCATTCCCAGAGTGAAGGAAAGGCCAGCTACCAGGCTAATTCCACAGAACAACTACATAACAATTACGGTTACAGAAGGTTAGCCAGCATCCTTGCACATGGCATGGGAGTTGTGGACTGGTAAATAAGGGTCCTGGTCTGGCCAAAGTTTCTCTTTCTATAAGATGATCCCATTCAGACTTTGCATGGTTTCATCCAAGAGTCACACTGCTTTTCGTCTTGTTAAAAGGCCTACAGCTACAGATGAAGATCTTGAATTGCATGGATAGCTAAAATGTAAACACTAGTTTAGTAAAATAAATTAGTGGTTGCTTATTAAGATTCAGTTATCCCTTTCATTGTATTAATGCAGACATATAGGATACTATTTGTTAATATTACATATGTCAGGCATTGACATATCCTCAGCACCTATAACGGCCACCCCCAAAAACTCCGGCATCCCTGAGTGTGCAGCATTTAATAGCCCCCCCCCCCCCACTGCTGAAAGACCACTGTGTGCAGAGCGTACAGGGCCCACTGCCACTGGAAACCCACTGCAGCCATTGATGGTTTTGGCAGTGGCAGTGTGGAGTGCCCACCTCCCCCCTCCCTTCCCCCAAGAGACACCACTGGCAGTACTTTCAGTGGCAGTGGGCTGGGGGAGGAAGGGAGCGAAAGAGAGAGACAGCAGTGCTAAGAATGTTGGTGCTGCTGGCTCTTTTTTCAGATGTAGGGGATATTCATGTTCCTGGTTGCTGCCGTGCTGCTAGGTACAAGGGGCTAAATCCTGGGCACCATAGTGACCTGGCGCCCAGGATTTGTTGAGACGATGTATGTTAAGTAGCATTATTACTGTAAAAAATTTTAGTTTATTGGCTTGAACCATTTAATAAAATGCATTTCATAACTCAACATTGCAAAATTTCCCTTTTCCTGAAACAAACCTTTATGTGGTGCTCCAAGTGTAAAAAGGCCATTGTCAAGAGCATGGATATAAGCTCCCTTGTCCAGTTCAATTGCTACAGTTCCTGTGATTTCACCAAAATTTTTTACTGCCCACCAGTTTCCTAAAATAGAAGAAATGAAACAACACAGCAAACTTAACTGGGTTTTAGCTAAACATTATTACTTGAATTTGCATAACAACTAGGAACCTTAGTCATGAACTTGAACTCCATCATACCACTGATTGCCCAAACACAGAACAAAATGATGGTCCCTGTTGCCAAGAACTTGCTACTGACATACATGATGAGACAGATGGATACAGACAGGCAAAGTACAAAGAACCAAGACAGTATTCATTGGCATGATAAGCAGTGGCCTCAGCACACCAGCAACCTAGCTGTCATTAATTTTGTTCTAGGCATCACAGCAAAGGAAAAGGTTTGGAAAATGATGCAGTTGCTTTGGGATGTTCATGGGGAGCTGCTGTTCAGAATGAGGGACAGCATAGGAGAAACCATGAATATGCCTGTTTGAAAATAAGTATGTGGTAGAGGCTGACATGAATGACTGATCAGAGGTGAATGAGAAATTATTGTTAGGGTGGGGATACACAGTGCAGGGCTTTGACAATGAAGAAAAACAGCTTATATATGATGTGATAGAGAAAGGGGAGTCAGTGGAGGGTCAAAGCAACAGACTAGGACAAAAATCTTTGCAACAGCATTCAGAGCAGCTATGAGTGGGACAGGATTGCATTTGTTACAGATGTTAAAAAGAAAAAAGGATGTTCAATGATCAAGATGATGAGAGTGTGGACCCCAGTGTTAGCTAAATGGATGGACAGGAAAGGTCATAACTTAGAGAAGTTTTGCAGAAAGCATCTGTAAGCTAGACCTCCATCTACGTCCTCTTATTGAAACTGAGTTGAAGATGCTGCCCAGGTTATGTTCCTGAATGACAGCTCAAATGTAGTGGTGTTCATGGTGATTGAAAAAGGAAGTGGTACAGGATGGGCTCAGAAGAAAGATTAAGAGCTGTATCAGGTATGTTAAATTTGAGCTGATGGTTAGACATCCATGAGGAGAGAGAAACAGACAGGTTGAGATTTAAGTCTGGATAGGAAATAGATCTAGTAATATATAGCAGCGTAATAAGCTTCTATTGTTTAGGTAATTTGCTGTGAAGCCTTGACTGATTATAACTATATTTAGGATCATTCTGCTCTTGTAGTAAAACAATCTACAGGTACTCCAGAAGCTTAACCAAAAAGGTGTTTTGAATCATTCCCTTTAAAATGAATAAATGACAAAAACTGAATACCAAATACCTTATTTGACTGATAACACACTGAAATTAGATGTAGCTAGTGGAAAGATTATTTGTGGTCTTAGATTTAGAAAGGCCTTTTCATGATTTCTTGGAAGCAGTCAAGAGAATATAGTGTGTGTAGGAGGAGTAGGCGCTACCAGGCATCAGACCTCCCCTCTCTTCCATATAAAAAGATTTCTGTTAAGATCTTTATAAAGAAACTCATTTCTTTCCTTAACTAAGCTGACAAATGTGTACCCCTATAGTCACTTTCAACTGATTTAGAAGTGTTTTATATTCACATTTAGGAGCCTAAAAAGAAAACCTGAACACCCAAACTTTCTTTGTCTTTATCTTCATTTCTATACCATTGTGCATGTCCTTAAAAGCTCGCTCACCAACAATATCAAGTTGATCTTCTGCATTTTCTTCTCTTTTTCTTTTCTTATCACTATGCTTTTTCTTACTGCAAAACAAGATGACAAAAGTAATCCAATGACTAAACAACAAACCTGTCTGAACCAACTACATGTATCTGATTCACCACTCTGGAGAGGTTATCTACACCAGTGGATCCCAATATTTTTTCTGCCAGGGCATACTTTGATACTGTTAATTATTTTGAGGCACACCACCATATAAGTTGCCAAATAAATCTATGAATATTCATGAGTCAATCCAGACCTAGTTTTTCAAAAAATTCTGTGTCACACCTGCTCAGGCCTGATGGCACATCTGTTGGGAAACAATGATTTACACTTATGAGTATGCTGTCAAAACTTCTGTTACCCAGGGATGAGAAAAAGACATTCAGCTGAGCAACATAAATTTTACCAGCATAAGTGTAAGTGCAGCCATGTTATGTCAACACCACATTAGGTCAGTAAGCGAGAACTCCCCTGTGGCTATAAGGAACCCACCTAAACAAGCACCTATAGTGCTCTTCCACCAATGCAGTGTTGTCCACACGTGTGCTTATGCCCACAAAACATGGTATTCAAAAGGGTGCTTCTGTCACATCCCTGAGCGACAAGAGTCATACCAGCATAAGTCTGGCCCCAAAATACAGTAACAGGAGGGCGACGGGCAAGTTGCCAGAGCAAATCTCCACTCTACCAAAGCAGCCCTGACGTTGTGCCCATTTCACAGGGTGGTTTTCAAAGCGCTTTACTTAAACCCAGGCACGTAGACACTCTTGTTGGGGTTTAGTTTACGCCTCATCCCACTTGGGTTAGCTCAGGCCAAGGTAGGGTTACCAGATACCAAAGCCTGGAAAGGAGCCCAGGGAAGTAGGAAAAGGAGGACACTGGAGGACACATGGAGCAAATGTAGTATTAATATCATATTCTTGTGTTTTTAGGGGGCCCTGGAACAGCTTCCCCTCATTACAAGCTATTCTATAGCATTCCAGCATGCTTTAACACCTGTAAGTAAAAAGTCTGACAAAATCATGGATTTTAAAATGCCTGCTGGATGGAGCACGTGTCCTCCTTCTGCCTGACATCTGGTAACCCTAGGCCAAGGCCGCTTTACCCCACGAAGGCGTCGGCAGGCAGCGATTATCCAGGCGTCAGAAGGTGGGAGGGGAGAGCGGCCCCGCACACGGACCCCGGGGAGCAGAGAGGGGCCGGGGCCGGGGCCTACCGCGCTGCCGAGTGACCCGGGCGGGGAGTCGGAGGAGGCGCCCTAGCCGCTTCCTACCGTTTCACCTTCGCGCCTTTAAGAACTAGCTTGGTGGATTTAACGCAGCTGTACTCCGCCATGGCCCGGCTGCTCCGAGCTACGGAGGCTGCCAACGACCAAATTTCGCCGCCCCTCAAATTCAGACGGGGGCGGCCGAGGGTCAAACTAGTCAACGCGCGCCAGTTGCGCGCACATGCGCAGTGAGGAAGTGAAGCCTCTGCCCCGCCTGCTGTGTGTGGGGCGGGGGCCGGGGGCGTGTCTCGGGCTCAGCGCAGGGGCTGTCCCTGGCCTGCGGCGGTGGGGCTGGGGTTACCGGACACCAAAGCCTGGGGAGGAGGAGGGGGAAGTAGGAAAAGGAGGACATTGGAGGACACGTGGAGAAAATGTAGGATTAATATAATAGTCTTCTGGTTTTAGGGGCCCTGGAACACTTCCCCCTCAAAATAGGATGTTCTGGGCTGTTCCAGCGTACTTTAACCCCTGTCAGTAAAAAGCCAGATAAAATCATGTATTTTTAAAATGCCTTCTGGATGGAGGAGGTGAAGGTAACAAGCCGGACATGTCCTCCTGCCTGACAGCTGGTACCCCTAGGTGGGGGGTTTCAGGCACCTGTGCCAGGTTGGCTCAGCCCTTTCACAAGGGGGGGGAGATGCTCGCTGAGAGACACAGGCTCTCCTGTGCCCCTCCTGCCATGTGAGGGTCCAGTCTGGTGGGCGCTGTTCTCCCCATCCTGTCCACCAGTCCCCTGCATCAGAGCCAGGGTGGTGGGTAAATGGCGGGGGGAAGGACAGGGCTGGCCCTTCCTGGAGACCTTAGGTGCTGCTGCCTGGGTCCTAGTGCTGGAACCTCTCCTTGTTGACCTATGTTTGGCTGTCTGGCCCAACGGACATAGAAATGAAGTGCGCCAGCACTAAGATTGGGGAGGTAGCACCTGAGTGTGCCACTGACAGCACTTGCGCCCTGTGCAGTAAAGGAGAATAACCTGTGTGACAATCCAGAGATCCCTTCAGCATCACTGACCCCCCCCACTTGCCCCCCAACCACATTCTTAAGGGCTGAGCCATCTTCTCCCCTCAGGCATGGGGGATGATGCTGTTGTGGCCCTAGTGGAAGCTGGGATGAAGCAAAGGACAGTAAGTGCTGGGGATCCAGGGCCTCAAGTGATGCAGAGTCAATATCCAACTTAGACCTTCCCCACTGTAGTTTGAGACCATTACTCCTAGTTCTGTTGCCTAATAGCACTGAGAGTAACCCAGTGGCGTACCAGGGGCCAACCCTACATTTGCAGGCCCCCTCCCCACCCGCACAAGGCAGGAGTGTTCTGGTACCATCCTTGACTGCCCTGGCAGGGGTTAGTTTTTGTGGGTGAGGGTGTGATGCTGTCTGGGTCTAGGGCACTGTTTATGGTTACCTTTCATATTAATATTTCATATTTGTAATAACCTATATGTGATATAGCATGTTTCGTGTCAATAGAAAGGCTGTAATCTGCTAAGAATGATTATAGGGTTTATATGTCGGTATCACGCCTGTATTAGGAATTAGAAATCTATTGGTTTTTATGTGTGTTCAAGTGATTTGTTCTTAGGGTGGTCCCAGATGGGGTGTCTGCAAAACTATTGTTCCTCTTAATGGCCCCCATCGAGGGGCTCCCATTTGCAGTGGGCCCAAGAAGAAACCTTTTTGACCAGTTAGCCAGAGTGACCATGTGGCCTACCTCCATTTTGATCTGGCAAGGACTGTGAGATAAAAGGCAGGGAACCCATCTCTGTTTTGTCTTTAGTCTTCAGTCTGTCTGCAACAAACACCCCCCTGGAACTATTCATCTGGGCTGAACAAAGGACTGAGACCCACCCAGCTGCTGTTGCTGGGTGCACACCAGAGGAGTGGGACTAACCTGCTAACTCCAGGATCTTCAAGGATTTGTTTTCTATGGACTCTAAATCATATGTATATATGTAATTCACTTTGACCCTTTGCCATCTCATATTTTGTTTGTTTTCTTTTTATATGAAACCTTTAGTTGTAGTTACTAAAGGATTGGCTGGCAGCATTGTATTTTGGGTAAGATCCAAGCCTATATTGTTCTGGGTGATGTGGCTGGCCCTTTGGGGTCAGGAGAACCTATATCTTAGAGACCCAGGGGCTAGAGGGACCATAGGACCCGATGTGCCAGTAAGGAGGCTCTTTCTATTTTGCTATGTTTGATGATGACCGGAGTGGGGAATCAGAAGCGTGTTTTGTTACTGGCTGTGAGACTGGTTTAAGTACCACCCATCAGTGTTTTGGGGGTTTGGCCCCTGGTTTTGCAGCTTGCCCTGATTTTGGCACATTCAGAAGGGTATCCCAGGAGGCCTGGATCAGAGGGGGGAGATAGGTGCAAATGTAGACTTTGCTCTGACTCCACCCATCCTCTGCTCTTACCCACTGCATGGTGCTCACTGCTTAGGCAAGTGAGCTTCCCAGGCCCAGCTTTGTTCTGCATTTTTGCAGGGGAGGCAGTGTTAATACAGATGGTGCTTACTGGTTTAAAAAAAAAAAACAAAAAACCTCATCCTGCTTTTGATTTTTTTTTTTTTTTTTAAAAGATGCAAAGTTACATCTCAGAATTCAGAAAAAGCTTTTCCGCTCTCTTCCTTGCTGGCCAGCTTTGGCCATTTCAGAGATTGAGGGAGAGGAGGGTGGTCTCAGCCCCCAGCTTCTCCAGCCTTTTGCAAGGCTGGAGGCAGCTTGTCAGCCTTAGCCCCTTCAGCAGGAAGCCTGGAGGGGGAACCCCCTGGAGATTTAAAAATCTGGGTTCCCACTTTCACCTCTGCTCTTCATCTGCTCCCTAACTCTGCATGAGTTTCCATAAACACATAATTGTCCACAGTATTGTGATTGAAGGGGTACTAGCCCTCTCTGCGTTGTCTGGTGACCCCTGTTGCTGTCAGTGTGCATAAGGCAGCAACACACTGGGGCTATCCATTTCCCTTCGGATTGAGACCTTGTTATAACCTGTGTTGCTTTGAAGTTTCACTCTGCTGTGAAGACTGCTGTGAGACTTGAGGCGGTGGTGAGCTTCAGTGCGCTACAGACCTCTCTAGCTTGTTTGCCACTAAGGTTAAGGCATCCTCCTGCAAGGCCAGGTCTGCATACAGCTTAAACTTCTCCTTCCAGCATATACATCCTTGAGTTGGATTTTATTCTGCTACATAGTTTTTCTAATAGTGGAAAAAATACCATGCTTTCTAACACAGGCTCCTACTAGAAGAGTTTGCTTTTCTCTTCTCTTTTTAATTATCAGTCAAGAAATCTCTGGAAAGAGTTTTTATTAAAATCTACAAGCTATAACTTTTGTTGCAAGCAAGGGAATTCTCAACCCACTGAAAAAAGAGGCAAGTCCTAATTTGCAAAAATAACTGCAATCCCCAGATCCCAGAAATGGTGGAATAAGGGGGCATTCAAAGTTTTTTCTTTTCTTCATTGGGTCTATTGGTAAAAAACACAAGGATTGCTTGCAAGTGACCTCAGTCCTTTTCATATGAATGAGAGAAGCCCAAAGAAATCCTGACTCAGAGAGGAGGCATGGAGATAGTCAGAACAACACTTCATTGTTAATCCTAGTGACTCTCACCCAATGTTCCCTCTAAGCTGCACAGCCGTGCAGCCCCTGCGACTGCCTGGTGCAGGGAAAGCTGCCAGCTGTGCATGGCTGGCAGCTGCAGTCCCTGCGAAGAGTGAGACTCTGAGCTGGGAGTTTTTAAAACTCCTGCTCAGAGTCAGGTTGCAGATCAGCAAGAGGCAGCCAACTCCTTCCCACCCTTTCCCCACATCACCCCTGCCGACGGCCCAGTATCTGCGGGTCTGTGACCCACTGCTGGGTTGCAACCTGCACTTTGACGACCACTGCATTAGTCTGTACCCATGCCTGGCCTCAGCAGGTGTTCCCCACCTCCCTCATTTATCACATTGCTGCTGAGGGAATCTCTCCTCCACCTCTTCCTTAAGAGTCTGGAGCTATGTCTCAGGAAGAGCCAAACACTTGTGGGGTAGCTGCTGGTGTTGGAGGCAGGGTTTCCAGCTTCACTACCCTGCAGTTGCAGCAAGAGACTAAGTTGGGGGTACAGCAGCCCTCAGCCCAGGAGGTTACATATGTTCTAGCTCTTAGCCTGCACCCCCACAAGCCCTAGGTGTAACCTGAGATTTTTGCCTCTTCTTTAGCTTGAAAATAAATTTAATTCAATAAAGGAACCTATAAGTAGGGAATAGTGCAAGGTAATCAATCTGGTAAAAATCTTCATTAGCATATATATACAATTGCTACTGCTTTACTTAACAGTAAGTATTATCTACAAGTGTTTCAGTATTCAAATGCAGTCAGTAAGCTAAATATGATCTCCCCTCCATCTGGAATGTAAGAAATACATCAGTTGACTAAAAGGCAAACCTAAAAGATATATATCTTTTGGTTCTTATAAATCTAGATGGTAGAGGGCTTTACACTTTTGACCTTCCTCACTTCCCCCTCCCATCAGATATTCTTAGTTCTCCTCCCACTGCTTAGCTGTTCATGCACACTTTTGATCTCCCTTTGCAGATGGCTGATCAAAGCCAGCTAGGAGTAAGGGTAAGAGGATGAAATCATCCTCTTTGTGATTGGTCAAGGGGATGTGAGTGAGTGCCTGGAGTGTATAAAAGGAGCAGCACTTACAGTAGAACTTCGGAGATCTCACCTGCTCCTAGTGGGTTCCACTGGCCTCTGGCTATGTTCCCATTGCATTAGGAGTCATACCCTCAGCTGACCCAAGAGAGAGTAACAATGTCTCTGGTGGATGATGAGGGCATCCTAGCATCGGGCTTAACTTGGTGGCCTGGAGCATTTGCTCAATAAAGTCCTGGATGTAGTCTCCAGAGGGTTCACTGAGTGCCCAAGCGATGCAGCTAACTGAATCCTACCTTAACGCTCAGAGTCTCAGTTTCCATCTGAAACGGTACCCTGGCATCAGGCTCGACTGATGGCCTTGAGCTCTGTTTGAAAGTCCTGGGTAACATTCTTGCACACATCTGCTGCACGACAGTATTGTTTCCCTAAAGGGTACCCTAGTATCAGGCTCGACTGATGGCCTTGAGCCCAGCTCGAAAGTGCTGGGTAACATTCATGCATACAAAGGACATACTAATATCAAGTTTGTCCTGAGCTCTGTTCTCTTCCTGAGGTCACAGCAGAGTGAAGTTGCTGTTGGGGGACTTTGTGTCTTGCAGTATCTGGTACTGGTGGCATGAAGGTTTCATTCCAAGGAGGCTGCGCCACTCGGCAAACTGAGTCCTGACTGAAGATGCATGCTTCTAAGGAAGCCCCAAAAGTTAAAGGATCTGAGCCACGTGGCAACTGAGTCCTGCCTTAAGGCTCAGATTCCTAAAGCTCTCACTCTGCATTCATGCTGTAAGACCATCTCCAAGCCCACAGACACAGCAGAGAAGCCTGCATAACAGAGATCAAAGCAATAACTGCAGCTGTGAACCTTAGAGAAGCTTTGAAGTCACCATCTCTTCAGTCGCTGAGGAGAACTGCTGCTGAGTGGAAGTACTGAGTGAACGACACAGTACAAGAGACTGGCAGACAGGGTTTAAAACCAAACTTTTCTCAGTTGTGATAGGAAACTAGCAAACTGCTTGCTTGGTAAACCAGGGGAAAAGCTTAAGTTGGGAAATCCTCATTGTGCTGAGAAGGGAAATAGATTTAAGACCTGAGAATTCCCCATTCCCCAGGTGACTGGCCTTCACTTGTGGAATGTTATAGTTTAAGTGTTTAGGTATTAGTTTCTGATGTTTTAACGTGTCGTTTTTTGTTAAGTCTGTAATTATATGTCTGTAACTTTAAGAAGTGTAACCCAGAAGAGCAGTATTCCATTCCAAACTGTCACTCTGTACTGCTCGCTGTGTTATACAGGTATTGATTTAAATGCATATTTTCCATCTTCGAATTTTCTTATAAGTCTATAAGATCCTAAATAAATGTTCACACTTGTTCCTGAAGAATTCCTAGCTCTAAGTCTCTTCATTGCTGTGAACCTGTTCTTGATTAGTGGGCTGTAGTTGTATTTTCCACTAGGGGTTTTACACATTTAGGTGACACTGATCCCTGACCCTCCCTCTCAGAACTAGTCTGGGTTGGAGGCAAAGAAATATTTGTTGCTTTCAGGCAGCTTAAAACCCTCCATTTGAGTTCTGAGGTAACATAGGAGCCCACCTGACTGGCTCTCTTCTGTCCGCCCTCCCTTACAACAGTGCAGTTCTGAGAGAATGGAATCCATTTGTGAATTGTACAGGCAAGTAGATTAGGGAACTTGGAAGCCTTCACTGCAGCTTTGTTTGGTTTTAGTGGGCCAGAGGAGGGGTGGTGGTGGTGGTCACAGCTCCCAGCCTTGCCCTGTCTTCCCCCTCTTCAGGACTGGAGGCAGCTTTCAGCCTCAGTGCAGTGGGAAGGTGGGGGCAGCACCCTATATCTGACTTCTAGACAGCCCGTACCAGGGAATCCAGGTCAGGCATTATCCTGTACCTAGCCCTGGGTCCTAGCAGTTCCCCACCTCCCTCACTAATTATATTGGTCCTGAGGGAATCCCCCCTCCCTTTTCCTGCTGCCTGGGAAGAGCCAGACACTCAGAGGGGAAGGGGCTTTTCAGGGGTTAAAGTAAGGGGGAATGCCTTTCTGGGGTCTCCTATTTTTAGGGAGCCAGCATTCCAGGCCCCCCAAAATAGGGGAATGCCCTGGAATGCTGCATTCTGGGGCCCCCAAAATATAGGGGGATGCACCAGAATGCTGAGTTCCAGGGTTCCCTAAAATAAAAGGGCACGTAGGAAGCAGCGTTCCGGTGCATGCTGCCTATGCTGGCAGAAGGGAGGGGCTGTGGGCTGGGGCCAGCCCAGCTATCCCTCTGTCCCTTGCCTGGAGCCTGTGGAGGCTCCACTCCTTCCAGTCAGGGCATGGCTGTGTCTGTGGACATGCCCCAGCCTTTGGCCCAGGCTCCTTTTTGCTGCCCCACTGGCCACCCAGTGCCGCAGCCCCTGCCCCCTGCCAAGCTCTTTGGCCAGCTAAGGGGATTGGGGAGGTTGGGGTGGTCAGACAGTTGGCAGAGAAAGAGTGGGAGCAGGGAGGGTGCATGGGGAGGGCGGAGAAGAGGTTGGGATGGTGGGCTTGGGGCTTAGGTGAGCTGGAGTGGGGGCAGGGAGCTTAGGAAGTGGGGATTGGAGCTAAAAGGACATGGGGAAAGGGGCCTGATGGGGGTAGGTGTTTTGAGGGCAGTAGCTGGGATTGGGGGGCTGTAGCTGGAGTTGGGGGGCAGATGTTGGGGCAGACATTTGAGGAGCAGTAGCTGGGGTCCATGAGGGCTACCGTTTGGTTCCATGGCCCCACAAATTATACTTTAACCCCTGGGGCTCTTGCTCCCTGAGGAGGATACCTGCAGACACAGAAGCAGTGCTGTCGTCACCCCCTACCATGCCAGCTCCTGGGGGCAAGGCTCGCCTCCATGTCTATGCCACTGGAATAGCCTACTTTCATCCACCCTGGAACTCCCTTTTCAGGTAGTTAAAGGCTGTTATTAAATCCCTTCATTTTCAGTAAGTCAGGTACCAACCACACAACTGCTAAACAGCTTGCAGCAAAGCAAACAATCTTTTGACACTGAAAACTGTGACCACTGTCAATGTATTTCTTCCCCCTTGGTGTGTTTCCTTTTGTAGTGATGTGCTGAGAATTTTCTTTTATTTCTATATTTTGGGAAGTGAAATTCCTGAACTTGTTTGGGTCCATATTCCCTGGAGGTTTTTTCATACATGATCATCATATCTAGGTTGTGTTTGCAGGGTCCCTGTACTGTAACTTGCTTGCAAGTTCATCTTCTACATATCTGCTTCCCTTGTTATCTTTTTGTACCTCACTATTGACACATGTCTGCAGATGAATATGCTTTCAACCTTCACTTAAAAACTATTTAAAAAATTAAACAGAAGTCCAGAATTTCTATTATTTTTAAACAACCGTAAGACTGGCCAACTTTAGGCTACTGAAAATGAGTCAACTGCCAGACCGTGAACTCAGGTATCAAATCTAGGTAGCACTCTTTTGAAACAATGCCGTGACACATTCTAACTGTATTTATGTACACAGCTGTGCTCTACAATGTGAAATAAATAATATAACTTAACTTCTGACATAGCAGTGATGCATTGTTTTACAAGTATGATAGTTGATACTTTCGTTTATAAGATAACATTTAATATTTTTTTTAAATAGAGAAAAAAATTCATTTCCACCTAATTTGGTGCCCCTTAAAGTGCTCTCATAGGCAACTGCCTAGTTTACCTATATAGTTGGACCGACCCTCTGCATAACTGCATGTCAGTGAAAAGTTCTGGCAGGGAGGAGGCAGCAAGGAAAGTCTCTGCAGTGGGTTGGTTTCAGGGCTTTTTTGCATTGTCATCCCTCCCACTCCCCTCCAGAACCTTCGTTGCTGCTGGAGCCTTTCCCTGTGGAGTGGAAATACTCCAGCTGTGGGGAGCCAGCTGCAGAGGAACACAATACTGCTAAAAGTAGCAGTGTAGACGGGAGGCACTGCTTGGGTGTGTAGAGCGCTACATAGGGCACATGCGCACGGGGTTTAGCTGTGTTTTTACTTGCCTAATTGTAGCCTCACCATGTGCACTATTTATATCCATGCTTCAGGCATGGATAATGTCTATATTCTACATGCTGCCAAAGGGTTATGTCTACACTAGAGGCTCTGCTAAGTCGACTTAACAAGATCGACTTAAAGTCGACCTTGTTAAGTTGGCTTAGAGTATCCACACTGAAAACTCCTGTAGACTGCCCATGTCCACACTGGCATCTGCTATCCTGACTCAGCGCTTAAGTCAACCTTATTAAGTCGACTTAAGGGCTAGTCCCGATCTACACTGGCTTAAGTCAACTTAATAAGGCTGACTTAAATTGAGCTTAAGAGGTGTTACACTAAGAAATGAGCAATGAGATCTTATACAGGGGATCAGGCAAAGAGCCGTGTTTATTGCTAGTGCAGAAGAATTTCTACCTTACCTAAAACACACTGGTGGGCCGCAGTGTGGCTACAGGGAGTCCGCGGATAGGCTGAGAGCTGGGTCTGGACGCTGCTTGGGTCTCCGGTTGCCATGGAGACCCAGGCTTCTGGCCGGTTAGTGGGGAGCTTCCCCCAGGCTGGGAGTTTTTAAAACTCCTGTCCTGAGCATGCAAAGCATGCTCAGAGTAGCCTGGGTGGTGGCCAGGTGCCCCCAGCTCCAGTGGCCAGGTAAGGGGGGAGGGACTGTGGGGGGGGTTTGGGAATGGGAACCAGCAGGGAGGGGAGCCATGGCTGCAGTGGCTCCCAGCTCCTGTAGCAAGAGCAGGGGGCCATGGCTGTGGTGGCTCCTGGCCCAGGGGCCATGGCTGCAGCGGCTCTGGAGAGGGGGGCCATGGCTGTAGGAGCCGTGGGCCACATTCTGCCCCCGTGCAGGCCACATTTCCCACACAAAGGTGTCGCTGCACAGCGGCAGCACCTCATTCACCCTAGGGGACCACGGACTTCCTTTCCCCTGCAAAAGGGGTCCCCAGCCTTAAAAAGATTGGGAACCTCTGCTTTAAGGGTTTTTCCATGCAGACCATCACCATAGCATCTAAGCATCTTCCATAAGAAACTATCAATAGCAAAGACCCAGTGGACTTCATGAGGTTTCTGGCCCTCTGTCCTTTTCAGGGTCAAAACTGTTTGGGATAGGTTGGTGGTTTTTATTTTTCTCTTTTTTGAGCTGTGATGGAAGGCATTTGGAAATAAAAGGGCTGTCTGAACTTATGTTGGAAAGGCTCAGAGAGGAAGGCTTTGCAATGTTTTCCAAAGACAGTCACAGTCTGGCTTGACCTATTTCCTCTGTAAGATTGTTCCATAGCCAGATCCCTGCAACAGAGAATGCTTTGTTCCCAGGTATCACATGCTTTATCTTGGGTTCTGAAACCTCATTGTCTTGGAGAAGCTCAGCTGTCATGTTGGTTCATAGAACAAAAATTAGGCTTTGATTCAAGTAGGGCTTGATCCATTAATTGCTTAGAAAATCAGGATCAAAGCCTTAAACTAGCATCAGAAGCTAAGTGAGAGTCAGTAAAGAAACTTGAGCATAGTATTTATGGTGTACTGGCTAAAGTCACTGTATTGTCTTCATGCTCAGTTTAAGAGAAGGGATATGGTAATCCAGTCTGGAGGTGACAAATGCATAGATCTGTATGGCCAGATTCTTGTCTGGGTGAGGGGGCCAAGTTTCTGATCAAGCTGGAGGTGAGAGAAGGCATTTTTGGAAACTGATGCCTTCTGGTCATCTAAGCTTTGTAAGGGTTCCAGCTGGACTCTGGAGCTAGGGGTGTTGCTATGGGTGACCCAGTCGACCAGTAGGCTGTCCATCCTCACCTGCCACAGCACCCAACAGTGGTGCAAGCTTGCTGCTGTGACCACAGAATGGCCAGCAGCTGGCAGCCACAGCTGTGAGTGGCAGCACTGCGGGCAGATGAACAGGGGTGGGCTTGTCTCCACCCGCACAGATCCAGCCCTGACCAGCTGCTGCAGCCTTTTGCGCCAGAGGTGTCGGGCTGCCTCTCCCTTTCTCTCCTCCTCCTGAGTGTCGTCAGGAAGCTTCTGCTCAGATGACTGGAAGCAGGACTGGCTCGGCCCTCCTGGAGAGTCAGGGGCAAAGCCAGAAAATGGGGGCTTGTTGTGCCCTTGCCTGGGGCTTCATACCACTTTGATGGATGAAGGCTATCTGCCTTGGATGCAAGATGAAGACAATGACTTGTCCAGCTCTTCAAACTTTTTCTTCATGACTAGCATCACTTTGTTCTTACCTATGTTCAGCTTGAATCAACTGCTCGTCATCCCAGAGCTAATTTTCTGTAAACATTCTGATATTTTAAAAGTGGTGGTAGTGGTTGAGTCATTTGAAAATAAGGTATGTAACTGAGTATCATTGGCATATTGTTGACAGATAAGCCTGTAGCATCTCAATATCTCTCTTAGTGGTTGCATGTAGATATTCAAGAGCTGAGAGGATGGTAGGGATACCTGCAGGTCCCTTCAGTGAGGGCCTTTAGAGGGAGAAGAAGTTATCCATCACTACTCTTTGATTTCTGCTGTAGATGAATAAGTGGAGTCACTAGTGTTGGGTCATCTGCTGTGTCAAGTAAGAAATTTAGTAGTACGTTGTGGAACAAAGACTGCAGAGAGGTCCAGCAGCATGAGCATGGAGGTTTTACCTGTGCCCGTGGCCATGAGTTGATTGTCTCCTAGTAGAACTAGAGCCATCTATGTGCTCTGGTCTGAACACTGTTTGTGAAGTATCCAGGATGTTGGCTGATATTACATATTGTTAACTTAGTAGCTACTACCTTCTCAGTTATTTTGCCCAGGAACAGAAGACTGGAGACATTAGTAGATGGAGAAAGATTCAGACCTAAATGTTGGTTTCTTGAAATTTGGGTGAAATATTTCATTTTTCAGCAAGGTTTTTAGTTGTATTTTCTCTGAAGGAGGGACTGACTACTTTAGTAGTGGGCATAGTTTTTCACTGGCTTTCATCAGCCAGGAGGCTGATGGATGCATTTCACAGTTTGCAGCTCTAATAGTCTTCAGGACTTCTCGAGCTTTGGCACCGTGTGATGGGCCACATTCAGTCAGTGTGCAGTTGATAATACAATCTGGTAATGGCAAAATTTTCTCTCACAATTGACTCTATATGTAATCCATTTATTTTATCAGTGACATATGCTGACAGCTCTTCATGTTGGTGAGTGCTTGACTTTGGAGTCTAGTCTATGCAGTTCAGGTTAAGTAGCTGGTTCATTACACAGAATACCGTAACTCTGTTGCCTGGAATTCTGCTGCATTGATTAAAGGCTCAGTTTGCCTCCTTTACTATATTGTTTGAATACTTTGCCATTGTTAGTATGTTAGTATCAGAGGTTAAAGTACAATTTGGAGGGCCCTAGAACCCTCCTAAATTTCTGGGCCCCTTTCACCCACTCCAGCTACTGGCCCCCAAACACCTTTCCCCTACCCCAGCTACTGTCTCCCAAATGCCTTCCATACCACCCCAGCTACTGTCCTGGTCCCCCATCTCACTGATGGTCCCACAAATCTTTCTCCAACTCCCTCCTGAACCTCCCACCTTGCTGCTAGTGCACCAACCCTTCCCCACTCCCTTGTGCCGTGCCATCTTCCCCAACTGCCCTGGGCTGACCATCTCCCCCACGTCCTTTCCCTGCTGGCTTGTCTGTTCCTGAACCCCCAGGGCCCCCTTACCTGGCTGTCGCGTGGTGTGGCCTTGGCCCGGGCTGAGGCTCCCACCCAGAGCGTGGTCTAATTGAGCGTGCTCAGAGACTCTGAGAATGCTCAGTCAGGACAGGCTCAGGGCAGGAGATTTAAAATCTCCCAGCCTGATGCAGCTCCCTGCCCTGCTGGAATGCGCCAGAATCACGTTCTGGCGCCTATTATTTTTAGGGGCTCAGTGTTCGGTAGGAACCTAAAAATAAAAAATAGAGCAGGAATGGTGCATTCGGGGGCCCACTATTTTATATGGTGGAATGCTGGGCTGCCCAAAATAGTGGGCCCTGGAACACCATTCCAGTGCGTTCTGACTTACATACTAACCAGCAATGTTCCCTGTAAGCTGCGCCAGTGAGTGGTGGCGCAGCTGCCTCCGCTCACTGGTGCAGCAAGCACTGACCCCAGCGCAGAGCTGGGGTCGGGGCTGGTGGGGAGCAGAAGCGGGGAGCGGTGGGGGTCGTGGCTGGCGGGGAGCAGAGGAGCCAGGGCCGGGGCTGGTGGGGAGCAGAAGCAGGGAGCGGAGGCACTGGGGCCGGGGCTGGCGGGGAGCAGAAGAAGCGGGGAGCAGCGGGGGTTGGGGCTGGCAGAGGAGCCGGGGTTGGGGCTGGCGGGGAGCAGCGGTCAGCAGAAGCTGGGAGCAGAGGAGCCGGGGCTGGCGGGGAGCAGAAGCTGGGACCGGAGAAGCTGGGGCTGGGGCTGGCGGGGTAGCAGAGGAGCCGGGGCTGGGGCTGGGGCTGGCGGGGAGCAGAAGCGGGGAGCGGAGGCACTGGGTTGGGGGCTGGCGAGGAGCAGAAGAAGCAGGGAGCAGCGGGGGTCGGGGCTGGCGGGCAGCAGAAGCGGGGAGCAGAGCTGGGTTGGGGGCTCCCGGGCTGGGAGCAGATTAGAAGCCCAGGATAAGCTCATGGCACGCGGGGGGGAGGAGGGGGAGAGGAGGGTTGATGTGTAAGGAAACGTCTTGTTTCCCTTTCAAGTCATTGCTGCCCCATAGGTCAGTGGTTCCCAACGTTTTCTCTGCCATGGCACTCCTTGCTACCTTTAATTCATTTGAGGCACACTGCCATGTAGTTTCCGAATGAAGCCATATATTTTCATGAGCCAATGAGCCAATCCAGAGCGCTCTGAGTAGTTTTTCAAAAAAATTTGTGACACACCTGTGTGCTGTGACACAGTGGTTGGGAAACAGTGGGCTAGGTAGACACAACACACACATTCCACCCAAGATGCAGAATAAACACAGAGAACTGTATAGAACCTTATGTTACTTTATTAACACCCAGCATTTCTACAGCACTTTCCATCCCAGGATCTCTCAATGGCTCACTATACTAGTCAATTTTAAAAGGGATAGCCATGTTAGTCTAGTCCAGTGAAAAAACAACAAGGAGTTGTGTGGCACTTTAAGACTAACAGATTTATTATTTGCATGAGCTTTCGTGGGAGAAGATCCCACTTCCTCAGATGCTTCGAAGATGGGTGAACTTACAGAAAGGAATGAAACTAAATGCAAGGGGGTGTAAAACATAGGATCAGGTCATACACCCCCTTGCATTTAGTTTCATTCCTTTCTGTAAGTTCACCCATCTTCGAAGCATCTGAGGAAGTGGGATCTTCTCCCACGAAAGCTCATGCAAATAATAAATCTGTTAGTCTTAAAGTGCCACACAACTCCTTGTTGTTTTTTCATTATACTAGGTATTCACACATGCTTGGCTCTGTGGTATCCAAGAGGCACACCCCACCTGTGCTCACACTCAAGTGAATGGCCCTGACAATACATTACAGTATAGGCAAACTACA